>JAQQZR010000010.1:14180540-14194749 GCA_030068235.1 Notoglanidium macrostoma | reverse complement strand
CAACCCAGTAGGTACCTGTCACAATCAGCAACAACTTTTCAGGAAGCAAGACTTTTCAAAAACATTGTTGTGCAGTGATATTATTGCAAAATAAAAGAAAAAAGGTATGACACCTCTTACAGTAGACTACATATAATGCCCAACAAATACAGTAAATCTGACTTTCACCCACATGCGTTATGTCAGCTCTGTGCTAAATGTCCTGTGGTAAACTATAGTACAACAAAAAGTGTACAGATACTTGTCATTTCCAGTACAGTACGTGAAACAACACATGGTACTACCATTACTCATGGTGTTCTCTGCATGTTGGATCATCCATCTATTATCTATATCATGTATCTGTTACAGTTCAGTATTACAGGGAAGCTGGAGCTGACTGCAGGTGAGAGGCAGGGTTACACCCTGGGCAGGTTCCCTATTTATCACAGGGCTAACAGGGAGATGAACAACTGTTCATACTCATAGCTATGTGCAATTTAGAGTAGCCAGGTGATCTAACCTGCATGTTTTGCTGTCACAGTGCTGTGGGCAGTAACTTTGCTGTTGCTGCTGTAGTTATTGGGTCTCTATCTGTCACTGAGAGCCATGAATTACGTATACAGCAGTAAAAGTGGACAGATCTTTATATACATGCACATTTCAATGCAGATATGATCACTTTTGTATAGATGGTAACAAGGCTGCAAAACAAAAAACTGAATAAACCTTCAGCTGAACTCTAAATAACCTGTCTTATTTCAAGGGTACACTTTCCATTGTCTGTCAAAATGCAGCATATTTCCACCTACAGTGATCTAAATGTTGTGAGGTTTTGAACTGAAAGTGAACAGAGGATCTAAAAGTCTGCAAAACGTGCTGTAGTTGTACAGAATGTTGCTGGCGGTGACACCGACCGACTGAGAGCGAGGGATTCGGTGATTTTGGAAGGAGTGGTGATTGAATGCATTTTGTATTAAAGCAATGCAATTATAAACAGTTTACAGATATGGTGAATGTGTTAAGTGTTTTGAAAAAGTGGACATGGAATTGAGACTAGTGTGAAATCTATTTACTTATTTATGAATTGCACTCTGTGATGTTTATTCTTCACCTGAGCAGCTGATATCTCACTTAAGGCCTAACAACTGCAAGGGTTTCCAAACTGACCAATTACTATATTTTTTCCAAATAAACTGCTATAAACTCTGTGTGTGTGTGTGTGTGTGTGTGTGCTTGTGTGCCCATTATGTCTATCCGTGTAGCTGGATGATCCCAGGCTGGGAGAAAACATGGCAACTGAGTCTGCTGTGAGACGTGGGCGAGGAGTTAATCAGGCTCTGAATCGCGATTATAACCAATCATTCGATAGAGGGCACCTGGCTCCAGTTCTTCATGCCAACTCCCCACGCTGTGCCAGAGCCACCTTCACGCTCACCAACGCTGCTCCACAAAACCGGTCATTCAACAGGGGGCAGTGGAGGGTAGCAGAGAGGAATATTAGTAACAAACTTAAAGACATTTGTGAACAGGACGCGTATATTGTAACTGGAGTTGTGCCAGGTCGTTTTAGATTAAATAATAGAGTGCGAATTCCCAGTCACTTCTGGTCTGCATACTGCTGTCTTGATAACAATCAACGTATACACTCAGGTGGATTTATTGGAACAAATGACGCAAATAATCCAGTGCAGTATACGAGCAGGCAGGGTCTTGAGAATGAATTACAAACCCTGTATGGGAAAACTTTCAGTTTGTTTAATGGTGGATGTCAGATGCAAAAGATCAAGAAAAAACATTAACTAAATGAAGGTGATGGTGAAATGATGGGGTCGTAATCAATTTGCTCTGTGGAATAAAATAAGACCAAAAACAAACAAACAAAAACACCCCAGACAGATTTACAGTTATTCTGATGTGCAGTAACTTTCTTTAACTATTTCAAAGTCAGTAAGTTTAATGATTTTAGCTTCTGTCCTGCATGTTTCTAATTCAGTGTCACAACTTCTACAAGTTTATATTCTATACGACTCAGAAATTAGTTGTGTTGATTTACATATGTTTAGTACTTTTAATGAATAGGTTTCTGTCAGTAAATCAGGATTTGATCAGTCATCGTTACTGCTGATCTGCACTTTGATCTCCTCTCTAGCATTTTTATTGTATATTTCAATAAAGATCCTAAAATGAATAATGTCTCCTCTTATTGCTGTAGAAAGTCTGACAATATAATACTGACAATATATTGTACTGGTGAAAAAAAGCAAGCGTATATTGTAACTGGGGTTGTGGCTGATGATGAGACGTTAAAGAACAGAGTGTGAATTCCCACTCACTTCTGGACAGCTTACTGCTGCCTTGATAATAATATACCTATACACTCAGGTGCATATATTGGAGCAAATATTAAGGTTACAAGAGTAGAAGGATGTCGTAGTATAGTGGAAAGGAAGCGCGTGCAGGATCTAGAAGGACGATTAAAATACCTGTATAAGGCACAACTCGGTAACAACGATTTCACTTTGTTTGGTGGAGGATGCTACAAAGAAGCTGAGATACCGGACAATGTAAAGGAGTTACCAAAATTACGAAAACGTAAATATTCGCATTGTGAAAAATATCCCGAAAAAACGGAAAGTCAGTCAGTTTAATGATTTCAGCGTCTTTCCTGTATGTTTCCAATTTACTGTATCACCTTCTAAAAGATACACTTAAAAACAATCAGATATTAGTAATGTTTTGATTTTTCTGTCATCAAATCGGCATCATTTTCTCATCACTGAAACTCAGTTTGATTTTCTCCAGAACTCTTTCTGTTATAAATCAGTAAAGAACATGGAATTAAACAGTGTGTCCTCTTTCCTTCCTGCTGTATATATATAAACATGCAAACATGCAAAGGATTAAATGTTATTTCAATTTCTTGTGAAAAAGCTGACTCCTCGCCGCTAGGTGGCAGCAGTGTGTATGTGTGTACAGTGAAGCAGCGCTGGAACAGCAACAGAGTTACTGCAGCAGCCGTACTAATCGATTTGTAACACATCGATCAAGAGGTTTTAAAACATTTTACAAATAAAGCTACATTTCACTAAATTGCATCACGGTTTATAATGTTAAACTGTAATTTTAAGTTTAACTGTGGCTGTAATTACTGAGTGAAAGAAGAAATGTATTCAACGTAAGTCTGTTTATCGCCTTGTCAGGTCTGGTTTAACTGGTTTCCATCAGCAATAACAGACTCACGTGCACACACACGCGTGCGCGAGCATCATCTCCCTCACTGTTAGTGTTCAGCTGCAGTGTATAAACGGGGGTAATGTTGCGCTGGGTGTTGGTGACCTCTGCGCGAGCAGGAAGTGTTGTTAATATCAGGAGCACTCCTCCGTCCTTCCGTAACGCCGCGTCCTTCTGTCAGATCTCCGCGAGAAGGTTCGGGAATGTTCCGAACCCCACCGGGGAGGGAGACGAGGTCCAGTTCTGGGAGAGTTCCGGAACTTTCTCCTCCAGGATGAGTTTCCGGAAGTCGTCCTCGGAGCAGCAGGACGAACCGGACAACTTCCGGTCTCAAACCAAGCGCCGGAAGCGGAACACACCGTACTGGTACTTACTGCAGTGCAAAAAGCTGCTCAAGAAGGATAAAGTGAGAGCCAATGATCTGGGAAATAGCTGAACTAAATTCTAAAACTAAATTCACTATATTAAATGTAACTATAAATGGATAAAAAGCAGGAAGTGGCTGTCATTGCTGTGCTGTAAGAGGAATAAAACACTCTCTCATCCATCCCTGCTTTATTCCCTCCATCTCTGTCTCATCCGTCATTCTCTCACTTTCTCTCTGAATCTCTATCTATTTATCTATCTATCCATCTCCCATCTTTCATCGACCTCTCCCTCATTCTCTCCTTCTCTCTCTTTCCCTCTGCCTGGATCTCCTGCTCTCATCCATCACTCCCTCCCCCCCCCTCCCCCTCTCAGTTAGCCGATGCGTTAGCGCTGTTTGAGGTGGAGATGCTGAAGGAGGAGCGACTGCAGCCGGAGGAGTATAATTACACCGTGCTGATTGGGGGATGTGGACGAGCCGGATATATCAAGAAAGCCTTTAAACTTTACAATGACGTGAGCACACACACACACACACACACACGCACACACACACACGCACACAGTCAGTATGGAATATAATTCCAGTGATAATGAAATGAGTAATTGAGCGACAGAGCTGTGACGCTGTGATCAGCTCAGTCTGAACTCTTCTCCCTCAGATGAAGAAGCGAGGTTTGGAGCCGTCGGCCGCCGCCTACACCGCCCTGTTCAACGCCTGCGCCCAGTCTCCGTGGAAACAGTCGGGCCTGGAGCAGGCGCTGAAGCTGCGTCAGGAGCTGCGCAGGAAGAACATCCCTCTGAATGCCATTACCCATCATGCACTGCTGAAAACGCTGGCGCGGGCCGGGGACATGAGGGCTTGCTTTCACGTGCTGCGGGTAACGTGTCACGTCCGTCTCCACCCTCTCACGTGAAGCATTTCTGGACACGTGATAGTGTCCAGCTGTTTTTATTCTTCACTGAAGGTCCTGAAACTGAACAGCGCCGCCATGTGGGAGCAGTGTTTATCGGAGAAACGTTAAGATGTTAAACAGAGTTAGCCATGTGTTCGCATCCAAGAGCACAATGCTAAAACACACCGATGATGATACGGAGTATGTCACAGTATCATACCTACCACAGTTCATACTATTGATCAAGCTAACCAGCTCTGAGGTTAACAATATAATCAACCGAAGGACGTCTGAAACGTTTGCTAGCTACGCTAATCTGTGGTAGTACGCTAACTTAACAGGGTATTTAGTGCTGTAGCGTGTTTTTGTGCATTTGCTTAAAAGTTAGAAAACATCTGGATGAGTGTATCCTGTGTGTGCGTGTGTGTGTGTGTAGGAGATGCTGCAAAGCGGACAGGCCATCACACAGGAGACGTTTCAGTATTTGCTAATGTGCTGTGTGGAGGATAAAGAGCAGGGCTTCAGACTGGCGCTACAGGTAACATACACATACACACACGTGTACACACACACACATAATAGTCTTTGTTTCATTTTCTTTCTTTGCTAATTAATGCTAATTAAAGTGCTTTGATCCTGCAGGTTTGGCACCAGATGCTCAGCGCAGGTATAAAGGCGGACGCTCAGAACTACACCCTCCTCCTGCGTGCTGCGAGGGACTGTGGGATCGGCGATCCCGCCCTGGCTTCTAAACTCCTCCTGAGGGGGCGCGAGGGGTCCGCGTCAGACAGAGGTCAGAGGTCGCGGCTGACAGAGGGGACGTGTCGCCCGGAGCCTTTAGACGTGGACGTGTTTGAGAGGCGCGTGCTGAGCGACACGGCGTCTGATCTCTCGCAGTCGACTCTCGACTCGGACTCGACACAAACCCGGCTGATTCCCGCGCCATCGTGTCTGTCGCCAAACCTGCTGGACCCCAGCACCTGTCACTCGGACGTGGTCGCCTTGGCGACAGCGAGCACCGCGTCCGACAGGCTGGCGCTGATCGGAGACCTCGACGGCTTTCTGGGGAAGATGTCCAGCGATGGACTGAAGCCCACCATCAAGACCCTCACGCTGTTGGCCGACGTGTCGGAGCCCAGCAGCCAATCGGTGCACAGCTTGATCCGGGCCGCCAGTCAGGGCGGAGTCGAGCTGGACGCGGGGTTCTTTAACACGCTGATCAGGAGAGCCGCTAAAGCGGGCGACGTGGAGGGAGCGAAGGTCGGGCGATGATTACTCGAGTGTTTCATGGATAAACCTGTTCACGTGTAAAACATGAGGCGCTTTCTCACGATTTGTCTTTATTTTGTAGAAGCTTTTTATTTTCCTCTCTTTTTCTGTGTTTCAGGGCGTGAAGGCGCTGATGCTGGAGAGGAAGCTGCGTGTAAACGCTCAGACGTTCTGCTGCATGGCTCTGGCATGTCGCACGCAGACAGACGGCCTCCAGCTGCTCGCCGACATGGAGGTCGGAACAACTGACACCTGCTTTCATTATATACAGATAATCCCGTTACACCGTCCCGAGTGCTCCGGAATTACAGGCACCCTTCATCAAAATGAAGAAGAAGTAACACGTATAGAAGGATAACACGTTAACGTGTAGGTGTGCAACCTCACGTGGGTACCTCAGGGAAACGGGCCGCTAACGCCAGCAACCACATCGGGGGCTTCCTGAGCAATGACACCATAAGATATTATACAACAGACAAATATAAACGTTTATTTCCATTTACTGAAAAGATTTCAGCGGGGTGCCAATACTATTTATTGTTAAAACAAGGATTTTTTTCCTTTGTTCATTTTGTTATAAAGGGTGCCAATAATTCTTCACAGCATTGTATACAGTGCAGTTTGTAAGTGTATGTTGGTGGCGTGAGGTTATAACGTTATTATAAACGATGTGCATTTGTGTGCGTCAGACGTGCGGCGTGGCAGCGAACGCTCACGTGTTCGGCGCTCTGATTGGTCAGGCCGCGCGGCGTCTGGACTACGCCTGGCTGCACCAGCTGCTGCACCACATGCACCGGCTGCGGGTTTCACCCAACGACGTCATCATCAGGCAGCTGGAGTTCGCTGCACGGTTCCCGCCGCGCTACGACCAGGTCCGTTACGCCCGCGGCGCTTATTTGCATATGCAAATTCCAGCGGCAGTTTATTCACTTTATTTAGCTATTTTTGTTCATTTTCCATTTGAATTCTTCCAGCGTTTTGTCGCTATCGAATAAGGATTTTTTTCAGGATGAGATTCGGGGACGTTTCGGCACGTTTCCGTAACCGTCTTTTTATTTTCCGCAGCCTCCGACAGAATCACGTCCTCTTCATGGAAACGTTATAATTTATTCTGTTATTATTTATCCTGCTGTATTCTTTACTTTTATCGGAACATCTGCATTGATTCGGTTGTGTTTAATGCAAATTAGATGCACACGCTGGCAGTATTTAAATGAGGGGGCGTGGCTTATGTATATGACATGTAAATCAGGGGAGGGGTTTCTTATCCATCAAACTTTAACACATATTCTAAAACTCCTCGTCCTTTAGGGTCTCGATAAAGCTGCAAGGCTAATCTAGCGAACAGCTCATTCAAATCTAAAATCTTTTTTAATGCTACATTTATTGTATTTTTAGCCAAACTATTCCTCTGAACATCAGTGCAGTAAAATTACTCCAGCTCGGGGAGCTGATCCTGTTCGTCCGCTCTCGCTAATGTTTTTTAATCTCTTCTCAGTACAAGTCGAAGAACACGTACTTGGAAAGGATCAACGGCTTTCGCGGTTTCTATAAGCAGTGGCTGGAGTTCATGCCTGCGCAGGAGACGCCGCACCCGTGGGAGAAATATCACCAAGCCGAGACGGAGATCCAGACCGATGGGGTGGAGTCGAGTCGTGGGGGCGAAGAACCGAGTCAGCTGAGCTGATTCACTAAATGTACAACATATAAAATAAATAAAAGTGTCTTTACAGCAACTCTCAGTGACAAATATGTAAAAAAGAAATGTGTGTGTGTGTGTGTGAAGGAGAAACTCTGGGCTTTTCATTTGATGCTTTAATTCTGTACCTGTGAGAGATTAATTAATTAAATAATTGTATTGATTTCAGCAGACCACATAATGCAGTTACCTCCAGTTTTACAGCATGGTACAAATATAAACCTATCATAAAAATTCCACAATAACATTATTAAAAAGAAAAAAGATGAGCAGTTTATTTACAAAAAGTATAAAAATCAGTGGCTGGAAATGAGATATATAAAGAAATTTTTGTGGAAATTTATCTATATAAAATTGAACAGCAATAATAATAATAATAATAATAATAATAAATTCATCAAGGTTAAAGGTGCAGTAAGTAATATTAGTCCATTTTTTTCAAGATTAGATTAAACGGTTTATTTTTCAGACACATGACACTCGAGCCCCAATCTTACAGCTCACACCGTTATATTTTACAGGTTATTTGTACAAGCAGGACATAAAAATAACGGACTATTGCACCTTTAAATACAATATTTAACAGTTTTCTCTTGTCACATCCAGAAACAAAGCAACCCAATGCTAATCTTTAAAAGCACCACAAAGTTCTGTGGATTCTGTTTCCGCCTTGTACAGTCGTGACGTAATTTCCGGCCGGAACTTCCTGTTTCTTCAGTAAAGCGCCAAGTTTGAAGACCCGACAGCAGCGCAGTCTGTTTATAAAGTTAGTTTACGTTGTCAAAGCTAAAATACACTTACATTTCCACGTTTTTGCGGTTTTATAGCGGTTTTGTAGTTAGACTTACACGTAGCCGAGTGTAATATTCTGTCATTTCCGCTAGCTTAGCTTCCGTACTCGCCAAACTAACGCAGCAGCAGGACGCCATTTTCAGCTCGCGCTGTTTATTTATTTTGCTATTTTCGGTGACTCCTGCGAGGTTTTATTCAGCTAAAGTAATCAGGCTGCGGCGGGGTTTTACAGGAGGAAAGCTGACACTCGGTGGTTAGACGTGTTTGAGCTGTTCCAGGCAGCTGAGGCTAGCGAGCTAAGCGGCTAATGGATCCTAGCGTTGAGGTGATTGTGCTGAGTGACGATGAAGATGAGAGCTGTGGCCACACGGGGGCGCTTGATAACTCCATCCTGATCGTGGAAGAAAGCGAAAAGTGCAAAGGTGCCAAAACTTTTAGTTTAAGTACGAATAAACTTCTGTAAAATCTATCAATCAATATAATGTTTGTATATTAATGATGTTATTCATGTACATAAAAAGCCCATACATACATTTTAATGCTTCCACTTCAATTGTCTCGCTCCTGTCTGTCCATCTAGTTCTCTCTCTCTGTTCATGTCTCCTTTTCATCATCCCCGTCTTTCTATCCATCCATCCCTCTCTCTTTCCTATCTGTTCCTTCTTCTCTATCCATCAATCTCTCTATTCATCTGTTATTTCTCTTTATATCCCTCTCTCTCGCTCTTCATCCATCAGTTCATCCTGTCCAAACTCCGTCTCATTCTTCCTATACGTCTCCATGTTCTGTCCATCTCTCTCTCTCGCTCCACCCATCCACATCCACCCCTCCATCGTTCTCACGGTCCGGTACGGGTGTCGGCGCGTGACTAATCTGGAGTCGTTCGTTTGTGACAGGACCGCCTGAAACGAATGAAGTTCTGGACGACGACGTGACCATAACCTTCTCCCAGAAAGCCTGCGTCCTGCCTCACGCCCGATACGACTGCACAGTCTCGTTCAGGTAAATCAGCGAGCTCACCTGGCTTTCTGTCCCCCGGATGTCGAGTCTGTTGTGATGTGTGTGGCTGTCTCTCAGCTTTACAGACTCGAACATGTCCGAGCCGGAGAGCAACAATGCAGCGTTCTGCGAGCAGTGCTTCTGTTATATCTGTGACCAGCTGGCTGCGCAGGTGAGAACGACACGCCTGCAGAAACACGACGGAGCTTCGGGTGTAGTTATACACACACTATATTATAGATGAATATTTATAACATTATTGTACATAGTGTATTATGATACTGATATTATCAATCTGCCCCAAACTTAAGACTTTTTTTTGGTGTGTGTGTGTGTTCAGTGCAAGTTCTGGACTATTCCTGGGTTTTGTCACTGTAATGCTCACAAACGCAGCACTTACTGGAAATCCCTCCGTGACAAAAGGATCATGGGATACCTGCACGAGCTCAAATTCACCTTTAACCCGGCGGATATGGATCTAGACCTCCGGCGTGCAGGTGCGCATCAAACTGTACACCTGTTGTTGAACGATGATGAAATCGGTGTCAAATAAATAAGTGTGTGTGGTGTAGAAACCTCCCTGCAGGAGTTCGCACGTGGCCTGGCGCTGAAGTATGCCGCGTTCCTGACAGCATTGGGAAACCCGAACCGGCGCGTCGCGTGCGTCTGCTCGTGTCATTGCACCAATAGCAGCGCAGCAGAGCGCCGCACGGCCAATAGCGGCGTGGCGGGGTGTTCCAGGTGCCATATCGAGCACCAGAAATGCGTCCTGAATGAGTGAGTCCGTATCCGTGCGTGGCCTGTCTGTAATGCTGATGGCGATGTGCATTTGGAGGGATTATTTGTTGTTCTGTGTTTACAGCTACGTTCCTGTGATGGAGCGCGTGCTCGCTTTTCTCGATGAGGCGACGAAGGAAAGTCCAAAGGCCAGCTCTGTCATGATGCTCGGTGCCGTTAAGCTTTTCATCACACACTCTGCACCTGGGTAAAACCACACACACACACACACACACACACACACAGCCCTGAGAGTGAATAAGAGCAGTCTCTTCTTAGCAAATGTTTTACATGATTATTATACTACGTGTTGTGATATTATAAAAATATCTTGACATGTTATGTGATGTTTGTACATTTTGCTTGGGAGATTAAACACTATAATTATTGTTACTTTTTGTTTGTTTGTTGTTCCCAGAACCCTGCATGCGCCGGTGACCTCACACGTCTCACTGGAACTGTTTTGGAGGTAACCGTGTAAACCTTATAACCTGTGCGTGAGTGCGTTGTGGCGAAGGGACTGCTGTTTCAGGTTTGGTTTGTTTCAGGTTCACAAAGTGCATTTCCTTTTCTTTCTTTGTTCTTTTTAAGGGCGATGTCATCGGTACAGGCTTTGTTAGTCACCGCCGACTTTCCCACCTCCTTCGTCAGGCAGCTGCAAGACTTCTTCCGGATTCTTCCACTTCCTCCTGACTTCAGGAAGTTCAGAAATGGGTAAAAAGTGCATCGTGTGTACTTCCTGAAACTGGAATGATCTGGGGACCACAGATGTTAGTCTTTCCCTGATCCCACTAAATAGAATTTGATTGAATGATACAGCACTCCGATTGAAAGCCACTGTTCAGGTTGTAATGCATCTCTCGGCTTGTTGTAGCCTGAACGTGCTTTCCTGGGACGAATCTTTGCTCTCGGCGGTGCTGAAGGGGCAGAACATCAGCGGGGTGAGGCAGGTCAAAGGTCGACGCCAGGAGACGCTGTGCGAATCGCCGGTGGTGGTCAGAACCCGGGTTCTTAAACTGCAGCAGCAGAACAGGTTGGTGCGTGTTGGAGATTAATCGCGCAGTTGCTATAGAGAGAGCAGCGAGTCCAGTGCGCGCGAGTGCAGCGAGCATACCGCGTTTACGAAACCGCCATGTCAGGAAATCTTTTAAACTTTCTTTTACTAATAAATAAATCCGTACCGTATGAATATATAACACTAACAGTATAACCATCTCATTTACTTTGCGTTTTTGTGTTCTTCAGGTTCCGGGAGCTGGTCCGCTATCTTAAAGTTGTGAAAAGTGACCACGCTGCCATGTGAGTCCGCATCCCCGCCGTGACGTACGCTGAGCTTCACCTGTACTGTGTTTCGCTTAACTGGAAAGGTCCTTGTTTTGTTTCTTCTTTCTTCTGCTAAAGGCTGCAGATGATGGGAGACTGGATTCCATTTTACCTGTGCAAGGTGCGTTTATTTCTGATTTCTGATCTAACATGGAGTTGTTGAGATATTCAGTCTCACCTCAGCGAACCCGACAGTGAGCGTTAAAGCAAAAACGGGCTAGGCTTCTGCTGACGGCTCTGATCGCTCATTACGAAGCATACACCTAGCATGTACCTGGGAGGAGAGCGGAAACCCAGTGGGATGTGAGAACGCGGCCGGACTGTAGGGGTGGGAGACACGGCAGGAAATATCATACCACCATTGGGAAGGGATTTTTCTGTTATAATTTGGCTAAAACTGCTGTCAAAAATGTCGTTTTTATTATATAATTATATAAATGCAAGAAATATTTAACAATGTCCTGTAAAGTACTACTTGCAGAGGTGTGTGTGTGTGTGTGTGTGTGTATGTGTAGGTTGGCGAGTACGCCGCTGCGACTCACTCCTTGCTCAGCCCCATGCACGGTGCCTCGTGCCCCGCCTCTAGGCTCAGCTCCGCCCAGTTTTGTGCCTACCTCAGAATATTGACGTCTGGCCACGCCCCCCAAGGCATGCCACACCCACCTCAAGTTGCGTTCGGTCCTTATTTTCAAAGACTCGTCACGGTCCAGACAGATCCTTTACTAAGTAGCACATGGACACCTGTTGAAGGTAAATAAGCAAATTACACATTCAACACATTATTCTCAACAAACCACTTAATTAAATGTATGCATGAATGTGTGTGTGTGTGTGTGCCTCAAATCCGTGTTCAGTGTTTAACGCTTCTGATTGGTTGAAAGCAGGATGCAGACCTCGTTATCAGTTTGTGGGAATGTTAAGGATGAATGTGTTTCATTTGCTTTTGTTTTTTTTTCCCAAAACATGCAGCTGGTAATCGCCTGAGTGTTTGTGTGAGGGGTGAAACGCGCGGTGGTGTGCGTTTTAGGTAAATAATCCCTCACCTGTGTGTTAGCAGTTACCATAGAAACGATAAGGTATTCGAGCGGGTGCACTGCTGTTACAGGAAACAGATCCGCAACTTCTGACCAATCAGAATGGAGAACCAGACAGCTGTGGCGTGCAGCTTTTATTGGTGTTCTAAGAAGCATAAGTGTTGCAGGTGCTCGCTGCGCTCTGAGCTGTGCTGTGCTTTCAGGAGGATCCAACCTGCTGAAGAGGCAGGAGGTGCTGAAGTTTGCACTCCGAGTCCTGAACTGTAACAGCACAGTCTTTGCACATGTGAGTGTTTCACACGTCTGAAATCTTTGTGATGGTTTTTATGAGATTTCTGTGTTTTGACGGCGGTATTAGCATGAAAGCTAAAGCTTTGGAAGCTGATCTGTTTGAGCAGAGTTACACACATGAGGTAGCCAGACTAAAACACTAAAGCGCTGCTGCATCGCTCTCTTTAGGGAGACATGACGCGCTATCAGAGAGGTATTGTGGGTAATGTGGGAAACCTTTAGACCGCAAAGTTTAAAGCTCAAATTTAAATCGTTTTTTATGTGTGAATATTGACATGCAAGTCGCTCCTTTCTCTTATAGTCCGAAAGCTGGATACAAATCCTGACCTTCGCCAACCTGTCGTCGTCTTCCGATCCGTACGGCTCGTGTATTCCTGAACCCGACTACAACTTCCTATTAGTGAGTTACACCGGGCTGATTAGCGCATCGCGGCTGTAAGAACATCGACACTGACTGCATGGTTTTTTTTTGTTGGTGTTCCAGAGGACCAGGGACATCGCCTCGGGAATCCTCAACGAGCTCAATCGAACTTCCCAGATCCAGATTCCGAGAAAGTTTCAAAGTGTGAGTCTGAGATTCCGAGCTGTTGGTTGTGTGTGTTTTGTGTGAAGTTGTGTAGTGTGTTGTAATGTTGGTGTTGATGTGTGTTTGCTGTGTGAAGATGGCGGTGTTGACCTGTTATCCTTCTCCTCCTCCTCCTTCAGGGATATCCGGACCAGGCCCTGTTGCTCTTAGCCACTCAGGCTTTAGCTCTGCGTCTTCAGCACTCGCGTCTCAAACCCTTCATCACCGTCATCCTCACCTTCAAAGTAACTCTCACTCACTGTCTTCCTTGTGCGTGCACATGAGTAGGCAGGTGTGTGTGTGTGTGTGTGTGTGCGCGCGCGCTCCCCTCGCGTCTCGCTGTGTTTCTCTCTGTCTTTCCCCATGTATCTGTGTGTCTCTCTTTTTCTGTCTCTCTTTGTATGTGTCTCACTGTCTCTCTCTCTCTCTGTTTGTGTGTCTTTGTCTCTCTGTGTGTCTCTCTCCTTCTGTGCATATTTGTCTCTCTTTCTCTCTCTGTCTGTCTGTCTCTCTCTGTCCCCCTCTCTCTGTCCCCCCCCCTCTCTCTCTGTTTCTCTGTCTCTCTTTCCGTCTCTCTTTCTCGGTCTCTGTCTGTCTCACTCTCTGTTTGTCTTTCTGTCTGTCTGTTTCTCTGTCTCTCTCGCTCCCTGTCTGTCCCTCTTTCCGTCTCTCTGTCTGTCTCTCTCTTTCTCTCTCTCTCTGTCTCCATATGTGCATCTCGGGTGTCTTTAATGACGTATAATGTCTTAAAAGTGTGTTGTCACACCACCTCCTACTTTAGGCCCTGATATCAGTGTGTGTGTGTGTGTGTGTGTGTGTGTGTGTGTGTGTGTGTGGTGTGTGTGTGTGGTGTGTGTGTGTGGTGTGTGTGGTGTGTGTTCTTTGGCCAGGGGGGCCTGTGCTGCTTTCTGAAGCATGTCCCCAAATCCCTGGAGACTTTCATTTACTCCCAACATAAGACCGTGTTATTGGCCATTATCTCTGC
>JAQQZR010000010.1:14143386-14173931 GCA_030068235.1 Notoglanidium macrostoma | reverse complement strand
TGTGTGGTGTGTGGTGTGTGTGTGTGTGTGTGTGTGTGTGTGTGTGTGTGTGTGTGTGTTTGTAGTCAAACTCCTGGGTGATGCGCTGGTTGCTCAGCAGTCTGCTGGTGCAGCCACATATGCTTCAGGATGTGTTCTGTGCGACTCTGGAGGAACTGGTGGACGAAGCGTCCGAATCCGCCCTGGGGTACGCCCACTGCGTGAACACACACTGCAGTGTTTACATTTCAGATACAGAGTATGATGATTGCTTCTGATTGGCTGGGAGACCTATATTATATTATTTCTCCTTTCCGAATCCGAATAGGTCTCGCCGTGGTCAGGAATGTAACCTGCACGGCTGCTCTCTCACAGCTGCACGCATTACACACGGTTTTAGTGTAATAACGTGTATTTTACTGTCGTTATACTGCAGGGTCCAGGACTCAGCTGAGCACTTCTTCATTGCGAGCTTCCTATGTCTGTTCTTCCTGGAACGCAGCCTGGATCTCCACCACAACACTTATCCCATTAGCAATCTGCTGGCTAAATGGAATGAGTAAGCGCTTTTAACCTCTCAAATAAGATCAGCACTTTTTCTTCATTGTGTTATTAAATATTTACATGTAGCAGAGAGACTGAAGTGAGGGGGGAAAAAAAAAAAAGTTGTGGTGTTAACAGGAACTAAAGCTTTCACTTGTGTTAAATTTTAGCACATTTGTTGACACGGATTTGTTCCAGTGTAGGTTTTGAGATTCCGCAGTAAGAGCTGTGCAGTTAAAGGGGAAATAATGATCGATGGTGGTGATTACTGCAACAAACAGCATGTCCTAAATCATATTCTCCACATGTTTAGTGTTGTGGAACGTCCCCAGACACGTTAGTTCCTGTTCTCGCTTGCGTCAGTGTTTACTGTTTTATATCTGCTTGTGCACGTGTTTGTGTTTGGGGCACGTCTGAACACGTATCCCTGTGTCCTAATGCAGGTATGAAAACCCGTGGCAGTACCACCTCCGACAGCTGCTGGAATTCAACGTAAGGAATCTTCTCATACGTAACACATGTATACAGCTGGTCAGGTTTCAGCTTTGAGGTCGAGTCTGGATCACGGTACGCACGTGAATACAAGACGGCTGTATCCTGTGCTCATCTGCGGAACTAACGCTACACTTCAAAGGCCGCAGCCATGACGACGGCTGAACGTTTTAGCGTCACTGTTGCGATGAATGCGAAGTCACGTGTCACGAATAAGCCGGGCCTTTAAACCGGCTGTTTTTAACACGCCTGATCATGTTGTGTTAATGCGTTTGTCAAACCCTGACCTTGTTCAGACTTTCCTGAACCGCCACATACATTGAGAATATAATGATGAATATGAAGACTCGGTCATGTGACTGTGCTACATGCAGGCTAGTGTGCTAGCAGTAGTTATGTGCTACAGTAAAATGGAGTATTGTACAGAAGTGAGCGTTGGCAGTAAATTCAGCCCTGACGTTTAACATTTACATCAAATTTGGATTTGTTTTTTTTTTTCCTTCTCCTTTGTGCAGGAGTCGAGCCTGAGCACGGACAAAAGGCAAATCTGCATCCGGATGATTCCCAGTGGTCTGCTACAGTAGTTTTCACGGATCAGAGCATGTGGCACGTGGCTGCTGCAGTATATCCTGCACGTGTCACAGGCTGAAATTATTATATACATATATACATGGAGAGTGTACAGCGGATTGTAATTTTTTTTTTCAATGTGCAACAGAGGATGTGTTTTGTTTACAATTCTATATGAATAAAAAAAATGAAATAAATTTGGTTTAAATAATGATTAAGAATGAGCCGCTTCCTCAGTTTAGTTATTGAGCCGTTGCTCTAAATCAGTTTGGTGGCGTTTCGCGAGGTGACCTCATCTACAGTACAGCTAAACCGGAGACGCCCGAGGACTCTTCTGATATTTCATATTCTAGTGGTTACTTTAGCTTCGAGCTGATTATATCTCTAGGTGAACTTTGACCTGTGAGCTCACAAGACTTGGCCATGTGAGCTCACAGAAGAATGAAAATGGATGAGCTGATTATTATGAAGTTTACACAAGTTTGAACTTTGACTTGTTTTCTTACTGGCTATTGGTACAAATCTGGGGAAAACATCGTCTTTTTTTCTGCTGTGATAACTTTTTTTAAAAAACCCAATGGGGTAATATTTAAATTTACTTAATGAAGTGTAAATAAAACCCTTTTGGATAGTGGCTTGTAGAATATTGGTGATTGGTTTTGTAGATTTAAGACGTCGTGATAAATTAACGAAGGTCTGGTAATAAATCCCTGAAACAAACTGGGATCCGAGAAATGTCACGCTTCAGCCATGCGTTTTGAAGTCACTTCACAGTGGACAAATCAGCATTAAAAACAAGGCACTCTTTATTAAAAATAATAATACGTACTTTCCCATTTATTTACATGTTCACAGTGACCCGCTCGTGGTGCAGTGTAAAGTTCACATCAGTATTTTCTCCCAACATGCTTCCAAATCTTCAGGACCATTAAATATTAGAAAAACGGCCTCTGAGCATCTTCTGGTCTGCAGTTTAAAAGCTAGACGTTTGTCCTCTTCTATTTGACCTTCACATCATTTTCTCCAAACATGCAAAGCTGAAGAAACTGTTCACATGTGGTTTCCACTCAGACACTAATGAAACATGGTACGCTTGTACACCTGCTCATTCATGCGATCAGCCAATCATGTGCAAAAAATATAATCTCAGTAGCTTTGACCATGAGAGTATTTCAGAAACTGCCGATCATCTGGGATTTTCACATACAAGTGTGTAAGAGCTGACAGGAAGGCTACGGTAACTTACACAGCCACTGTTTACAACTATGCTGAACACACAACATGTCAAATCATGGGGCAGATGGGCTACAAGAGCTGAACACCACATTGGGTTCCGCTCCTGTCAGCCAAGAACAAGAATCCTGGGCTACAGCAGGTGCCAAAACTTAAAGATTGGAAAAACATCATCATGGCTCAGTGCCGGAACTGAAGCTGTTGGTGTCGTTATTTTATGCGTTGCTCTGCTGCTGTGTGATTGGTGGATTTGGACAGAGGCGCAGGTGTGCAGGTGTTCCTAATACAGGTTTTTCAAGTCTGACTAATTAGTAGTATTTAATTTCCCCTGAGCTGTGCTGGTGTGCAGTTTATTCAGTGCATTATAAGTACAAAATATGTTAAATTCTGTGTAAAATAAGTACCAAGCGTGAGCTTTTCCCCGACACCGCAAGCACATGTCCGTCTGTTCTGGCAGGCAATAAAATAATCACAAAGATATGCGGATTTGGAGATTTAGGATTACTCCAATTACAGTTTTTGGCCTTTTCAGTGTGCCGTTATTTACCCCGAGATCCCCGTGTTTCCTCGGTGGAGGGAGAAAGTGGGGCAGAATAACGTCCGTAGTTAGGTAATTATTTCTTTAATTATTAATTAATCAAGGCTAATGTGAAGCAGTGAAATGAACACTTTGAAAGTCAGAGGATTGCTAGACCAGGGGTTCTCAAACTTTGCGGGAATTTAAAAATTTTAAAATAAATACCGCAGACCCTGAACTATTCAAAAGATTAGGCTACATTAGGTCCAAGCTGACGTCCTGTTTTTGTGGTGGTGGTAAACAATCTAAAAATCAATAAATAAAAACATTTTTATAATACTTAATAATGGTAATAATAACACAAAACTCACAGACCTCACGGAACCCCACTTTGAGAACCGCTAGGTTAGCAGCATTAAACCTGCGTTGTGATTTTTCAGTGTCAGATTTTGAAAAGCGCGCTAGCGGTGTAGCTGAATCGCAGGACCGTGGGCGAGGTTCCCGTCACGTGTTGGGTGATGAGTTCTGAAAGGTACTGGAGGATCTTCAAGTCATCGTTATGGAACTTGCCGAGCACCTGCTCAGACTTGACCTTCACGCTGGGGTCGCTGGGATGCCGGAGCTCGTGAGAGAACGTGAGAAGGAACGCTCTAGCCACAAGCTGGCTGGTTATACTCTGCGCATACAGGAAGTAGGTGGTACCACGCATGTTGTGAGTCCTCGCCTCCACCAATGGACATATCAGGGAACCTTTATAAGCTGGGCAGCGTAAGGTCTTCTGGTCCACGTCCAGGACACTGAGGTAGCGGCTAAAGCGAACCAGGCAAGGTGGCATGCTGGGAGATGATGGAAAAGCCAATCTGGAAAAACATTGCTACATTAATGAATAGTGGCTTTGTGTTCTTGATATTGTTCTGTACATTTAAGCTTAATTAAGGAACATATGCAGTGACACAATTGAATCAACAGTCATTTTAATAAAGACTTAAAATAAAACGTAACTGGGGTGTTACGAAGCTGATTAGTTTCCTCTGTGACCCTGTGTTACCAAGAAACCGCAAAGAAGCGTCCTGAAGATGGCCGAAAAAACTTAGTAACAACTTTACCTCTGACTGTTACAAAGCTCTGACACTGGAGACTCCTTCCAGAAAATTTTAAATAAACATCTTGCAGAAAACCTTTTTGTTAATTACGTTTATTTGGAGTATGAACCATAGAGGTTCATGTGACGAGTTAGAACGAGCAGCTTGATATAATCCGGTGATTTCAATTACAGCCAGAGCTGCTGTTATAGAAACCGAAATATCAGTTCCTAGCTTAGAGAATGATTGTTGTATAACGTACCTGTTATAGCCGATGAGTTTCCAGGTTAGAAGGTCAGTAATCTGCAGAGTGCTTGATGTCCAGGGCTGGATGGTTCCTCTGCACCTCCCCAGATGAGGAGTATATATGGTCAGTGCTGTGACCAAGCGTCTAACCACTCTTTCCTCACTGCCCAGCACCACCACCGTTCGGCCGCTCAACAGGCTATAGACGGCGTGCACAGCGAACGGAAACTGGCGGAGGAAATTCAGGGCGGCCCGTCCCAGCCTGCCGCGCTTTTTCCGAGTCCCGGCTGTGCTTACTTCACCACGGAGATCAGGGGAGGGTGTGGAGGTTGTGGAGCCAAAGCTAAGGTAACTGGTGCAATCTGAGAACTCGTCTGGTGTAAATAGGAAAGGCCTGTCTTGGAGAGAGCCTGGCTCACTTAGAGGAGAAGGGGCACCAAAAGTACACAAGTCCAAGCTCATGTGGGGATCTGGTTGGTTTATGACTACAGTAGGGGTGCTAGGGGAGCTCTGGCATTCTTGCGGTTTTTCTTTGCACTGAAACAAACCGTATTCCACACTGCGCATGCAGTCATTCTCTTCTCCATCGTGCTCTGGTGTTTCCTCATAGATGGCCGACGGGTATGAGGCCCTCAGATCATCTGGTATGATCGAATCCGTACTGCTAAGCACCTCAATGCTGTCCTCGCTGTTTTCCCGTCGAGTCACTACTCTTCTTTTTCGTCCTTCAGAGGCGGATGACGGGAGCACCGCTGGTCTCTGCGGAACTGTTTCCATGGTATAAATAGGGCCTTGAGTTCTAAAGGACTTCTCCGTCCCCAGCACCTCAATACTCTCTCCGCTGCTTATACTATCCTTCATCGGCACAGAAACTTCCTCATTCTTGCAGTTGCCTTCATTTGAGAAGTCTGGTGGCAGTGGCAGGTCATCACATGGCGAGGTTGGAACAGAGTCAGGTCCGTTTCTGTGGAGCTCAAGCCTGATCGGCACCATTTCCACACACGATGTGTAAGAGTCTAGACTTACAGGTTCACTCTGCAGAGGGGAAACCGGAAGCAGTGTGGACCGAGGCTGTAGTCTGGATAACTGCTGACCTGTCTCTGCTTCCGGGTCACACACTTCTTCAAACAGGAAGCTAGTGGAGTTCAGGTGACGGAGTAAGTTTTGAGCCTGCTGCTTGGAGAGGAGGTAGGTATTGTCGCCACGAAATCTCTTCTCAACGGAGCGGAGCTGGTTCAGCGCCTGCTGCAGGAAGTACTCATCACAGAGCTCGTCCAGATTCTTCAGACTCTTATCGAACTGTCGACACGTGCTTGAGCTCACCAGTTGTGGAGTGTGTGAAGGCGCACGTGAGCGATCGCTGCATTCCTGCACTGACTCTGGGCTCCGGGAATACAGCATGCTGGGCTCTAGGTCAGACTCCAGAGAATGAAAGGCATCATCTGCCTCATAAGGCAAGAACTCTGGGTCTCTGAGCTTCCTGTTTGGATAGGAGGTGATTTGTTTCAAAAGACTTCTGTGTTCCTGGATGGCTTTTTCCACATGAGCCAGCTCGTCTGCTTTATTAGCCCAGATGACTGAATGACATGTTGCACTTTGACCTTCCTTTGTTTTCTTAGGCTGCTCAAATTCTTGCTCTTTTTCTGATCTGTTTTTTTCATTTCGATTGCCCAAAACAACCAAGTCACATTCTGGTTCATTTCCGTTTTTATCAAACCCTGGTATGCTGTTTTTATCAACTTCCATAAATGACAATCTACATCTTTGTTTCTCTTTCAATTCCTCTTCTTTTGTGGTCAGTAGCAATTCACTGTTCCTGTTGCCGTTCACTTCCCTTTCCCTCGCCTCTCCACTATTCCTCTGTGTTTCCATTCCGTTCCTCTCGCCAACATTTAATTCACTTAACTTGTCCCTATTGATCCCCCTCAGCAGGATTAATCTGGTATACTCCAAGTCTGAAAGTTTTTTGTCCACTTCGTTGGCAAAGTTCTTCCTGTTTCCAGTCTTCAGACACTCAGAAGCCTTGGAGAACTCCGCTGACAGTTCCCGGAAACAGTGCATAATCTTTTCCTCCTCAGAGGACACGTAGGCCATGCAGAACGGCCGGACGAACCCTCGAGCCTCCAGGTCGTACAGCGTTAAGTGGTGCACGTAGGCGTAGGCGCCTTCTCTAGAATCCCCCAGCACCACTTTGGAGTCTTCTACAAAGGCCAGTTTAGCTTGTCCACAGCCGGCAGGACCTGCGAACGTGGTCTGATAGTCCACGGACATTATCCTGAGCGAGAAGTGGTTCAGGTCGAACGAGCCACACGGCTTTGTCTCGTCTGGAATGGTAAGTAATGGCTGGGGACCCACTTGCTCCGAGAACTCCGCTATAAGAATAAAATCCTTGTTGAAGCTAACGCTGGATGTCTTCGACCACGGCGAGGCATCCTCCGAGCGTGGATGAAGAGGAACGGACAGGTCGGCTGGAAGTCCAAGCGATTCTGTGGATTCGTCCAAGAAATCAGTCTCTGTCGTGAACGCCAGCAAGTCTGGAGATCCTATCATGATGTTATTATAATCGTATATTAGTCTCCTTAATTAATTAAGCTTCAGTATGAGCTCCTCGGTTCAGTCTGGAAGCTCGTGCTTTGCGGGGAATCAATGACGTGTCCAGTGACTCAGCCCGCGCGCAGCGTAAACATAAGTGAAAACATAACGCGTAACGTCGGCAGTTGACTGGAGTTTACTCGTGCACGCGCTCTCTGATCACCGCGACCTGAAATAGCAAAAAAAACCTCCAAACATGATCAAACCTGCAGATCTGACAGCCGCGCGCACAAATCAGAGCAAACAGCACCAATCCACCTCCGTGTCCGTGACCTGGGAATATCCGAGCTTCATCTCCAGCCTTCACTTTAGCAGTAAACAGCGCGAGGCGTCCGGTGACCAGCCGTCGGTAACCGAAACTAGTGCTGTCGCAAAGCACGTGACCGCGCCGGAGCAGGGAGGGAGGGAGGGGAAGGTGCTGTGTCTGTGCCTGACCTTTAGGACCGAACTCACACACTAAACACACTACACAAACACACTAATGCACGCGCCAGTGCGCACCAACCCTGATTTACAGCCGCGCAGACAGAATTATTTCCGGTGCCGAAGGCGTGAACGCGCGTGCACTCAGCTTTATTTATCTCCTGGGTTTTTTTTGTTTGTTTGTTTAAATCAGCTGAATCCCTTCAACATAATCTCACCCTCAGTTCCCTCTGTGGAAGTGAGAGTTTTGTAATAAGCGTTGTTGGGAAACATTACCATCTGTACTATTTTTATTTATTTATTTTTTTATTTTTTTATTTTGAACATACGTGTATTTTTTTTTAGCGTAATAATAATTTAGCATGACATTTCCGCTAGGGTTATGATCCCCCTGTTGGAGAACAAACAGAAGCATTTTTATTATGTACACATTTGTTTTTTTTCAATTATTTCTACATACTAGAAAGCTGGAAGATTCCAGAAAGCCCAGCTCATGACGTGTTGGGTAAAGTGGATAAACCAATACAACTGTATACATTTATTGCAGTCTGATAACAAATATATGATTTACTTAAACTGGGATTTTGTATTGAACTTTTGTTTCCCAGGAAAATAACAAATAGCGTGGAGAGCTACAGAAATCATCCATAAACAACATTTCATTAATGTTGAGTCCTTATGATGGGATAAAGCACGCTTAGGAATATTATTTAACTTTAAAATCTCCCCGCACCCTGACGAACAGGACATATACAAGAATAAAGTGTTCACAAAATTATAATAATAGATTTTATCACATGTGTAACAAATGAAGTAGAGTCTGTAACGTAATCAAGGACGCGCTGGTCATAACATGAAGACAATAATGACACGTGACTCATTATTCAAAATAACTTTTTATTTTTTGATACAGACTTCAGTCTGAATAGTTTTCAAGACCCTGATTTATTACAAGTTTCAGCCATTCAGGGAGAAGACTGCATCACGCACACACATTTTCAAACCTCATGAGAAACACCTGGGAAAATCCCAACAGAGCAGAACCAGCCTCATCAGCCTGAGGTTATTCACAGTGGGCTTGCTTTATTGCATTTACACAACGAAGATAAAATTCTCAGTTCTGGTTTGGGGTTCATTAAAGTGCCGTGTTTATGATGTGTGTGCCAACTGGAGCACGTCTCCAACATCAGTGTATAAAGAATAAAGCTCACGCTCGAATCGGTCCACAACAGAACATTCCGTATAAAGTTCTGCTTGAGCGAGTACACGTTACCACCCTGCGTTAAAGGTGCGCTTTGTATTTTGTACGACTGTTCAAGTGCAATAAAAACAACAACTCTAATAATTTCATGGCTGAATTTTAGATCGGTGTGTGTGTGTGTGAGACAACACGCGCTCTCGTACGACGGAGGACCATGAAGATCTTCCATCAGAGCCCTCCATAATGTAACAGTCATGTCACTTCTGGAGAAGAATCCGCGCTTTAAAAGTTGAACGAGACCATTTCAGTGTCGCTTTTGTCTTCTGGGGAAAGATGACGAAATGACGGCGATCATATTTGTAGCTGTATCGTGAGTTTGGCGTCACACGAGCGTCGCTCACACTCCGATTTGTTGTCAGCCATATTTGGTCAAAGCAGCACTAAATCGGCCACTGATAACGTGAGCACGTCGCCACTCACCTCAACTCGTGACCATGAAGTCGTCTTTTACGACTGGAGCGTAAAGCCGACTTTAGTTTTTCTCTGAAATAATAAATAATAATTACAAACTGTAAATGTAACCTATAAGAAAGGTGCATTCTAAAGATGGTGTGTGTGTGTGTGTGTGTGTGTGTGTGTGTTAGACGCGCGACTCCTTATATGAGCAGTATCTCGGGCTCGCTCACGGCGCAGTACAGCATGAAGCCCATCTCGTCGATGTCGTCCTCGGTGAAGCCCTGCAGCAGGTTCACGGCGGGTTTAAAGTAACTGGGAAGGAATCCCGTCTCCAGGTAGCCGATCAGCTCCGTGACGGCCTGCTGGAACCGATCGGCGAACGCCGACTCGGCCCAATCCGGCTCCTTCTCGCTCATGTGCAGGATGACGTTGCCGAGCTGCGCGCCGGTCAGCTTGTGGAGGGCGGGGCAGTTCCGACACACGGCCTTCAGCGTTTTGAGGCACTTTCTCCTCACGCCCGACTCCTCGTCCGCTTGGTCGAGACTGGCCAGTCGAGCCGTCTCGCTCGTGTAGAGGCTCTGGTACCAGACGTAGTCGAACGACCCGGTGATTTCTGGCTGTGCCGTTAGCGTCGTGTCCCCCAAGCGCACCGTCGGCAGGATGCTAATAAACAGCTGCTCTTCATCCAAATTTCTTTCACTCGGAGCTCGGATCTCCAGCTTCAGCGCGGGAGACCCGACCACCGGCCACACCTTGCACTCCAGGGTTTTGCTCAGCAGCGGCCAGTTCATGGACTCCGTTATCAATTTGCGTAGTTGCTCGGCAACAAGCTGAGACGACAGGTAGCCGCCTAGGAGGTGCCTGTCCCAGTAGCTCCGCCCACGCGGGAAATACTCCAGGTTTCCGCGACGTAGCATACAGTACTGAGGGTGGCCGAGAAACGTGTCCTCTCCCGCGATCGGGGTCCACAGACTGGGCTCCAGCTACACACACACAATAACAAACAGGTCAGGAATTATATATAGATTTATCATTCATATAAAACAAATCTCTGAATTGTAAAGCAGAGCTGTTTAAACACTCCGCAGCGCAGCTGATTCTCAGATCTGATTGGTCAGAAGGTGTTGATTAATCAACAATAACAGAACCACTGAAAGTAGTTCCGGCTACGAGGCGAGTCGCAGGTGTGTATGTTATGGTGTGTGCTACCTGCAGCGGTACGAGCAGGCAGGCGTGATCAGCCTTGACCACCTGCAGGTCGTCGAGCAGCGACCCCGCTAAGGTCATGTCTCCCAGGGGCATGTCGGGGTGCTTGGAGTGCAGGAAGGCCTGAACCTCTGTAGCGATGTCCAGCGCTCGGTGCTGAGCTTGCGACACTTCGCTCGGGGACAGACACGCGCGCGCCCGGTAATACTGCTCCAGTCTCTCGGAGAAGGTCAGCACGCAGAGCTCCAGCCGTCTGCGCGCGTGAGCCGGCTCCGAGCCGGTCCTCCGAGTCTGGGATTGGCTTTGGGGTGCGCACTCAGACAGGTCCGCTACGGGGAAGAGAACACACACACACACACACACACACACACGTCACTGCTGATCGCTGGGGTTCAGAAGACTGTATTCTGCTCTTAAAGTCAAATATTTGCTCCTTTGTCTTCAATCCACAAACCGTTCCTCTCATCACTGAAACGGAGACAGAAGCCGACATGGCCACCACCGCCTGTGCGTCACAGCGAAAGCTTGTTTGTTGGGATGCCTGAGACGTTCACGCCACGTGCGTGCGTGTGTGTGTTACATACCTTTCCTGCTGGCTGCAGCGATCTGTTTCATGACCACACCCTCGATGCCCTTTTGAAGCAGTTTGGGAGAGGAACTGACCAGGCCGAGCTCCTCCCAGCCGTCCGTCACCTTTTTATCAGGATTCTCGCCGTCAGGAAGCCGGCCGGCTCGCTCGATCAGCTGGTCAGACATTCACAATGAGTCGTCAAGAAATTTGCGAATATATTAGCCAGATCAGCAGCGGGAAAACACTCCACGGGCTCGCAAGTGACTGACATGAGTAAAAAGGTGCAGCTAAACATGACAAAATAATTGAATAGTTTGCTAGTTCATAGACTAAGAGAATAAATAATTAATGTAAATACAGTTAATGTACAAAAATTAATACACACACCTTTTTCACAGCTAGTGTGGCGATGCCCAGGACGGCGACTCCGCCCACTCCGAGCACCAGTCGGGCGTTGGACAACAGGAAGTCGATGATGGCGCCGATTCCATCTTCGCCCCGTCTTTTACTCGAGTAATACATGTCTCTGTCTGCAACAAACCAAACCCAACATCAAAACCAAGTTCTGGCAAAAGCATCACGGCGTCCAGAACGTCCAGGTGGTGATTAACAGAGCAGGACGGCGCTGATGCCAACCTGCCCACACACACACACACACACACATCACATTTTATATTTAGCACCTGCACCTGCTCAGCTCAAGCTTAAATTTAGCTTTAAGCTGCTTTCTGGAAATTTCTGAATCCAGAAAAAACCCACCATTCGTGAGCGTTAAATAAGTGTTTCATTACAAGGTCACTGTTACTATAGTAACGCTAACGTATTAGAGCTAGCAAATTATTATAAACCTGCGCTACTGTTAGAGAAAACACATCAGCACTTTCTGACCAATCAGAGGCCAGAATCCAACAGCTCTCTTGCGTCACGGTACATAAATAAAACAACAGGTTTTTCTCCTTTCCAGGCTCATTACAGATAAATACCATGTAATTAAAGCGGATTTCTGCTGCTCATTATTTGAGGCCAGTTGCAGGTGTATGTTTATGTTGCTGGTTGTTGTTATACATTATGGAATACGGATGCCTGCTGTGTCAGTGTGGAAGCTGTTCCAGCAGGCTACAGACTACACGCTGACTTTAAATTCATTTCAGACACAAACATTCGTTCCGGGTCGGAAGCCGGTTTTCCAAAGGGATTTTCTCAGCCATATGAGACTTTAGTCCTGAGCGCGAGACCCAAATCATTACCTGGTCGTCGTGTTTTAGATGTTTTGCATATTATTTGTATAAGTAAGAAGTTTTTAAAAAATCGCCTATCGCACCTTTAAATGTAAGACGCACAGAAAGGCCCGCGTGCTGAATCCGGTCACTTCTCAACATCCGGGTAAAGTCTAATTAAAAAGAAAATAGCTAAGCTTGAACGATAATCTTTCTGGAATTAATATTTTTAAACTTCCAGCATTGTTAGTTTTACTAATAGTGAGCCGTGGCTAGCGGCTAAGCTCGTTGTTGTTGTTGTTGTTGGCACGCGCGAGCTCGTGTGCTATTTGTTTGGTAGCGGAGCGTTTAAGCGTTCATATTTTTTGTCACTCACCTTTTCAGGAACTCCTCCGACTCATTTTTGACGCGGACCGTAAATTAGACGGTAAACACGGCTTCATGACTCGAGGTCATACCACTTACTCGCTTCGTCCATTAACGCGAACGAGCCAGAACGCTGTCAGCGCGCGGCGGTGATTGGATGAGGCGTGATGATGGGCGTGGATTTGGACCAATAGGCGGTCACGCTCGCAGGACGTCCCGCCTGTAGCGCTTGCTGACGTAAACTACGTGAGGGGTTTATGTCTTAAAGTGAACGGCGTCGCTTTTCCGCCATTTTATTATTTTGGTTAAGTAACTTTTAGAGAAAAAGAAAAACCCAAAACGTGTATTGTTAGACTTAAAGTCTGTGACGCTCCCACCAGACAAGTGCCTGTGAAGGCGCTGTTACTATAGTAACGAGAATGAGAGGCTTGGTACATGAGGAATAAACATTGTTCAGGAACGTTCTGTTGTTCCTGAAAAACCATCAGCGACAGGATGACGTCACACCCAAGCGCTCGAGTTCCCTTATAACACAGCAATTCATCATTTACAATTTATTGATTACATAATGGGTACATTTTAGCTGCATATGCTGTGGAATGCACTGTTATCAGCTACAAACCTGCACCACTCTCTTACGGCAAAACCAAACCAAACCGGCTTGTTATGTTCCTGAGAAACCACAAACAGCGTCAATTCCTTAAGCACGGACACCAGAAACTCCTGCCATGAATGTTAAACAAGAGTCTCCTTCCTTTATGAAATCTTCAACTTAACTAGATGTTTTGTTGTTGAAATAATAATGTGTTTTGCAAAGCACATTTATATAATCTGTGTTTTATCTTATAGCGACAGGAGCTACGGTCAGAGCTGCTGTTACAGAACATGAGAATTACAGTCCTGACCAATCAGAGTGCAGAATGCAGCAGCACAGTGGTGCACAGATGCGTCTTTAACCACATGGATGTTATCGTTACCTGCATCATCCATCCCTGTGACTTCGGAACAGAAACACTGCACATCCGGCAAATTTTTTTAAAACTCTTTTAATTTCATTTCAGGCCTGTACATCTTTGATGCAAAAATACGCATTTATCGTTACAGCGAGCCACAGGACATCCTTTTCAAGTCATTTTTCAAAATAGAACTTTGTTACAGGCATGGAGAAATTCAACTCAAACTTGCGGCTTTATCGTCCACTGTAGCTTCACGCAGCTCACCCTGAATTTTTATTTTCCCGACAGAACAAATTAAATACTTAAACGAGGTTTCAGCTCTATCTGAATACTGCTGTAGCCGTTGAGGAGCCGCACGAGCCTCTTGTATTAGATACCGACACTTCCAAAAGTCTTCCAGTAGTAGCGTATCTGAAGAATAGAAAAAGTCCTTCCTCTTTTAAAAAAAAAAAAAAAAAAAAAAAAAAAAAAAAAAATTTAAGAATCAACGAGAAGAGCACAAAACAAACATACTGCCTCAAAATAGCATATTTAATAGGGTTTTTTTTTTTTTTTTTTGGACGCCTGCATGGGTTAAACGGAAAAATGATTCCTAACTGAGCCTCTCCGCCGCTAATGTAACCAGGGACGCAGAGATGCCGGTCGTTTCAGAGCACGTACCTTTCTTTGGTACTCGTCGTCATGAGAAAGAGCGCAGGGTGCCGTGAACGGAGTAAGTGTAGCTCGTCCGGAGCGACTCGCGGCACCTCGCGCGCTTTCTTTAAGCGGACACGCTCGGTGACGCTGCTCTGTTTAAACACCGTGATGTTTCATCAGGTGACCTGCATGGTAGGATCATTAACCGTAAAACATGTTCAGATCGCCGAGCTCACGTCACGGGCAGAATTTTCTACGATTACGACGAGTCATAAACGCTATCCGTATCGACTCGTCCCTAAAAAAAATTAATAAATAAATCACTCGCATGCAGACGGCGGCTCGTGGATCGGCTTCCTTCGCACGTAGACGGTAATACTGAGACGCCAGCTCCAGGCTCCAGAAACGGATAAACAGCAGAGAGCGGACCAAACGGGAATACTGACCCCCTTAAACAGGACAGATTGTTTTTGTGATTGTGTTACTGCCGAGGTTTGCTCCGAACACTGTTATAAGAGATCTAACACTAAAAACTCGCTCTATTCACACACCCCTTCTTACCAAACCATATAAATAAGAACACACCCGCAGTGAGCGTACACCGCGCTTCAGTCACCAGCAGCCCGCTGGATGCTACACGCTGGGGGTCACGTGTCTAACGTTACGCTCTTTACTAACAGTCGGTTGGGAATTATCGGAGGTGTTCAGTGGCGGCTCATCTTCACTCTGCGGGACGATGACGTGTGTTCAGAGTGTGATGAGTACGACGACGTGTTCACCACCCTCCTCCAGGAGTTCTCCGAAGCGCCGTCGTGGCTGTCATCGTCGCCGTGACGACTCTGCTGTAGGAGGAGAGACCGCCTCTGCTGTTCTTTATCCATCTCTAATATACGAGGCCTGAGAGAGGGAGAGAGAGAGTTACTGTTATCATCCCAATGTTGATTATTTCCCTAGAACAGCACCAACTCTCACACACGCGCGCACTCTCACACACCTGTGTGCAGCATCCGGGTCGGCTTTGCGGTGCGAGCGCTTCGCTTTCAGCACGTGTCGTCTCTCTGACGCGAGACTGGAGAAAGGGCTGAGAGCAACAGTGTCCAGACGAGGTGCGTTTGCTCTCGTCCTTTAACACACACACACACACACACACACACACACACACACACCATAAAGAATAAATCCTGATTCCCCGTTACATCATAAAGCCCCTAAGCTGATGTTTAGGAGTTTAAACGTTGCCCAGGTGCTACAGCTCACAAATACAGCTTCACTTCTAGATTGGCTTTTACTTTTCTTTCAGTGACTGATTCACTTACATTAAAAAGTGCTCTGTAAATAAAATGTATTACTATTTAATATTACTTGTGTTATTTGCAATAAATGCGCACACGGCATGCAGCCTCGTTAAAGCTTCACTGGGTTTCCTCGCCTTTCATCCACCGCTGAGGTCACGGGGTTAATTGGGGTTAATTGGAACGTCTCCTGCCTTTGATTTAGATCACGCTGCGCGATACATTCTGCTATTTGATCGTTACATCAAAGAAACAAACTCTTATAACTTGTAATAATGCTGATTACAGATAAACATGAATATAATCAACAATCAAAATGTTCACGATCTGAAACCCATTCTGAACGCTATTAGTCACTGACAAGCCATTTTCTCAGAATAGGAAAGAGAAAGAGAGTTATGGTATATAATAATAAAATAAAAAAAGAACAAAGAAAACGTTGAAATAATTAAATATCCAATTTAACAAGAAAATAAAAGTGAGAATTGAAAAAAAAAAAAAGGAACAAGCAACAAAGTTGAAATGAATTTTTTTTAAATCTATGCTAAACACTGAAACTGGTTATTGAACTAACTTTGGTTCATTTTTCTTTACTCTTTAATCCTGAGCTGTTCTGTTTGTTTACACGCTGCTACGGATTTCTCTATTCGGAGTCTTCATTAAGTCCTCGTTACTCGTGAGCAGAAGCGCGGTGTGGATCTACTCACTTCCTGAGGATGATGACCGCTCTGCGCTGCTTGATGTCCTGAGGCCGGATGCAGTGTGTGATGTCATCTGCAGCGTAACCGCTGAAACGAGACGGCAATTCAGGACAGGTGTACATGTGCAGGATGTTGCTGAGGTGTGTACGCAGCAGGGAAAGAAAACCCTGAGCCTCTCTCGTTATTACCGCACCGAGCACAAGCTTCCTGCTCGCAGGACTGATCTAAATGCGACCATCAATTTACACGTGCGGCGTGTCAATCTGTACGTTTGAACCCTTTGTTCATCTCTAACAAAATGGAGCGATGCGGCGGCGCTTTAGTGCGTGTGCACTGCTCAAACGGGTCTGCTTCTAAAGCTTCATTTTCACACTCGTCGTTCTCGTACGTCGCTAACTCGAGTCGAGCTGCACTGCATTCTGGGAGTCCGAGTCCAGCGTTCGCTCCACCGACTCCAAAACGTCTACAATGGATTCATCGTTAATATGACACAGGAAGTTTTTAGGAGCTAACAGCCAAACCTGTCATCACACAGGCGTTAATGTGCAAATATACGTCACGGTCACCACGTGCACCTGCACACACACTTCTCACACACATCTGGAGGATTATAAAGGGACACGCACTAGATGGCACTTCGGAGCTAAAACTATTAACTACCCAACAGCAGTCTAGGACAATACACACTGCGTTTAATCAGCTGTAGGGCAAGGCTGTGCATGTGCCACACGTGTTCGGCGTGTCGGAGGGCGGAGTTTACCTGAGCAAGGTGACGCTGCCGCGGCGCACCGGGAGGCACAGCACCGGCTCGGACACGCGGATGGGCTTGAACTGGAACTTGCAGCCGAAGGAGAGCGCGCTGTCGCTGAAGAACGACACGGACACGATGGGACGCTCGAAGATGTGGATGGGGTCCACGTGCGACACGATGCAGCCGCCGGGCTGGTAGTCGTTAATCACGGCGCTGTTCACGAAGTCCTCCGGGATGATGCCGCGCGCCACCAGGGGGTCGATGACGAGCTCGTGCACCCAGGCCGGGATCTCGTCCACCTCCCCCTTGGAGTAGAGGCGCTCCTGGCCGGGGCCGCGCTTCTCCAGCTGCGCGCCGTACGTGTAGCCCTCGCCGAAGAAGTACTTGTTGCGCAGCGGCGCGCGGTCCACGGTGTGCTCGCGGTACAGGCCGCGGTCCCCTCGGGCCACCACCTCGTCGATCTTATCCTCGATGCGCGCGCACTCCTCGGGCGAGAACACGCGCACCTGGGAGATGCCGCTCTCCACTTTGCGCACCTCGGACGCGCGCGCCTCCTCCTTCTCAGGCTCGTGCTCGTCCCCGGAGTCGCGGCGCTTGCGCTTCTTGATGCCGCGTTGCTCGGAGATGATCTTCGCGCTCTTGTGGTTCTCCCTGTGCGGCGTCATGGACTTCAGCTTGTCGCGCAGATCCGTAAAGCCACTCGTAGACATTTTTGGTTGTTATTTATTTATTTTTTTGGTTCTTCCAAATGACCTCTGCGCTGCGATGTAGTGAGAAGCGCCGTTCACGTGCCCATGTTAGTTCACGCGCCTCGGCGGTCCGCGAGCAACACTAATGCAGCGTTCAGGCGCGCTATCAAGAGTCAGCGGTGTAATTAATAGAAACTACTTTTCCTTCACGTCTACCTATTCATCATATACCTAACTATATTCAACTGATTTATATACATATTTTATATAATTGCTGTAAAAAAAAAAAACTACATACAAACAGTTACAGATATAAAGTTAATCTGTGACAAGAAACGCATATAACTAAAACAAACAAAAAAAAAAGACTGATCTCTCTCACTTATACCGAACAATCGGTGTCTAAGACTGACAGTTTCCTTCACGCTAATACTTTGTAAATATTAAGTCGTCTTATTAACTTGTGTGCAACTTCTAGGTTGGGAATTCGTATTTAACCATAATTCCCTCCGCACTTGGACACAGCATAAGCGACGTGACTGAAGGCACGCTGTGGAACAACTGCGTATGCTAACTGTTAGCTAAGCAAACTAAAAAAACAAAAAACAAAAACATGCCAGTCTGGTAGTTTTTTTTCTTCTAAACGGACATGTCTGCACTAAGCACGTAAAGATACTTGATTCAGTGTTATTTAGCAAAGAATACAAGTTAAGGTTTGTTGCTAATGAGAGATTTACTGGTAACTAGGCTCCCACCACATCAACACAAACCGGAGAACTGACTAGCTTGCTAACTCGGCTACAGCTAACTAAGCGGATACAGAACGGCAGTGCAACGAGTCTCTCTCCTGTCTGATGAAGCGGTGTCGATAATCGGACTTTCCTGTGCGAAAGTAAAAATAAAAACCCTGATAATCAGGTGAATTCCTGGAAACGGATTTTTTTGTAGCCCGATGCGTAACGGTTGCCGTAAAACGGTGCTCCGAGCAGCGCAAACTAGGTTACCGTAAACTTTTCTGCACTACGCATGCGCCAAAGAGCTCAGGCACGCAAGCACGTGAGCGCGCAGGAGAGTAAAAGGTGCGTTCATTTTGACACCGATGTGCGCAGCATGATCGCCGGCTAGCTTGATCTAATTGACCTAATTTGCATAGGATTAAGTGGGGAAAAAGTTGCTTTGTCACTCAGTAATCTGATCACACAGTTAGTCCTGATTGGCTATAGCCTTCTATAAAATGCTAGTAGAATTTTTACATTTCAAGATGGCTGCACATATACAGTTAATCAGCATTAATTGTCACGAAGTAGGAAATGTAATGCATTACAATCTACAGGTTCATCTGATACACCATCAGGATGTTTGTACAATTAAGCTAATTACTCAAGCACAGTTTTACTGATACTGAATTCTGACATGTGAGTCAAATGATTATGTGATTAATGACTCATATTGCTTGGACGTATTATGCATGAAATGAATTTAAACAATGATTTACATTTTTCTTTATTATATTAATATAATATTAATTATAATAGGATAGTAATTTCCTCACTACACACAGAGGTTGCCAAGTTCTGATCTCTTAGTGCCTGAACCAGGAGCTTTGCTATCGAGTGTCTTTGAGAACATCGTCAGCCACGTGTCCAGGTCCAGGTTCGACAGTACTTCCTTACCAATCACAGAGACGCATAAAATCTAGGTTGTAAAAAATAAAAACTAAAATAGTTGCCGTTGTTTGCGTCTCCGCGCTAAAATCTCGACGGGTTTATTTTCAGACGCGTAGCCACGATGTTTGAGTTAGCATGCACGCTTTGCAGCGCTTTTTATTTTATTTTTAAAATGTTATCTCGTACATCCATCGTGTTTTTCTTTCTTCTTGGCTGAACACTTTCCATTGCTATTAAAAGAAAACTTTCCCAGTAAACCATCCGAATGAAACGGACGGCGTTTTGATTCGCAGTAGACAGGAATAAATCTGATAAAATATTTATTTATTATATCAAAAACGTTTGCATGTTGATTGCTCGTGTGTAAAATGTCATACAGGTGTCCAAAAACGGGAAAAGAATAATTACATGTTTTTTTATACATTTTTCTATTCTCCTGAGTAACTGTGTGTGTGTGTGTGTGTGTGTGTGTGTAAACACAAGAAACCATACGCAGTCGGGTCACATGGCATCACAAAATGGCGTATATACACATTTCGTACAAAATGATCCTGATGAGTTCTACATTATTCACATCACATCAGTCCTGTTCCCTTCATCATGACTCCAGAACCAGCATGGACCAGCATCGCTCTTGTATTTGTGCTCCACCACGTTGCTATAGTGAGTGTGTGTATTATGGACTGGCAAAAAACAAAAATGACGACAGCGTGTTATAGGAGCGTGATTTCACTCGGAGGAAGAGTGAGTCTTTTCTCCTGACGTAGCAGCAGATTCTCGACATGCATGGCGACGACGCGACAAAGCTCCAATCCCTGCCAACAAACACAATGTTATAATGTTAAATGGTTGTTTGGACCGAATTACAGGTTCTAGCTGGATGAAGAACATTTTCAATTATACCTATACTGCCACAATATAGCATGGTGTTTGGATTGCTGCTAATAAATACCACGCATGATAAAGTGTGTGAGACCTGTTCCAGCTGTAGCTGTGTAGTTCTGTGGTTGCTCACGTCCCCGAGTAAGATGTCCACGTAAGGGTAGCTCTTTCCGGCGCTGGGCCGCTGCGTGTACGCCGACTGCACCAGCTTTAAAGGAAACTTCACCAAGACCTCCTGCAAAAGACAGTGAAGTGTCGGAGGAGCATTTTTTCTTAGAAAGGTATAAACGATGACGCCGACTTGCAGCCGTACGTACGTGAGTGTCTCTGTGCAGGAAGTGGAGGCCGTTTTGATTGACAGCCAGGATGCAGGGGGCGGAGACTGTGCTGTCGTTACTGCTCAGGATGTAGAAGAAGGACGAGCCGAACATGGGGAACGCACACACCAATCCTAGTGCAGGGAAATAATCAACGGCGTCGTGATATAACGCATGTTAAAACATTGTTCAGAATAAATAGTCAAATCAGTCAGTGTGTGTGTGTGTGTGTGTGTGTGTAAGGTACCCAGGAACTGTGATCTGGCCTGATGCAGGGTGAGGCTCTGGACTGCGTGTGTGTGTTGTGTAAGCAGGTGCATCCAGTGCTGAGGTCCCTGTCTGATAAATACCTGGGCTGGAATGTAGTCCACCAGCTCATGACTACACACACACACACACACACACACACACACACAGAATGAGAGATGTGCGAGTGCTATAACGTGAGAAACAGTGAACTCGGATGTGGAGCAGGTTTGCTAGCGTACATGGTGGGAAGACTGACGGCGTCCTTCGCTCGGTGCTGCAGCGCAGCCAGTTTAGCCACCTGATGAAACTGCTGCTCGCTGACCTTATCTGGAGGGAGGATGGTCAGTAACCCTTTCAGGTAGTCAGGGAGAACCTGTAAACACACACCCACCAGGGTTACTGTAGGAAATAAAACCGTTTCGCAAACCGGAATGAACTGGCTAGCGCAATTCTGCCTTTGGTAGAGACTCTAGCTAGAAATCAAGCTAAAAATATGCTAGGGTTTGTTTTCGCCGCTCTCTACACTGCCCTGGTCTGACCTGAATATATTTCAGTGTAGTTGTAATTATTTGAGGATGGATCCCAGAACCATGTACACGATAAGCGGCCCGAGGACATTCCATACTTGGTTGTAGTGAACGGCGATGCTGAGCTCGTTGTCGAACTTGAGCGCCTGAGCCCAGATCACGCGTCTGAACCAGAAGCTGTAGCCGCTGTCCATCATCTCGGCCTCCGTGCTGACGTCCAGTATATATTCCCGTTTATTCAGCGGCCTGACGTTCTGACCTGCAGCGTGCGGAACACAGGACAAATTAGTTCCAGCTCTCGCTTACGTTATAGCAGCTGAAAACAGTCGGCGACCACAAACGTTGATATTTTTCATCTTTTCATCAAGGAATTTTCCGCTGATATAATAACGTTGTGTAACGTGAGATGGCTGCGTTCTTCGTACCTCTGTTTGTGACTATGAAAATGGTGTACTCGTTCATGGCCTCCAGTCTCTGCAATGCCAACTCGTAGCACAACTCCTCGATGACGTCTAAAGCCACCTACGAACACACGCAATGCTAATTCGCACATACGCTTACACTAACCGTGAACCAGGCAAATCGCTAAGCGAGCATGGAGAAAGGAGAAACGGGACGTACGGTGCAGGTTTTGATCTTTAGATGGCGCTCAATTCCTCCAGGAAACAGGAACAGCTGCCTTTTTGAGCTTCGCCCAGCCTGAAGGAACGTATGAAAATGGCTAGCATCTTTGTTAGCATGCTAGTATTACAGTAATAATAGTCACAAATTCTGTCATCTCTACTGTTATAAACAGTCAGTGAATGTGGTGTGTGTGTGTGCGGACCACTATGGCTTTGAGCTCCATGCTGCTGGGACACACACTCCTCCCACCGCACTGCAGCGTCTTCACCAGGTTCTGCTCACAGGCTTTAGCGATGCCTGGGAATCAATCATCCAGAACACGTGAAGGATCGTGGCAGAAATGGAACATTTCATGGATGCGTGTGTTTGTGCGTACCGTGAAACTGAGACCCCGAGCTCGTGCACGCGTCCCGTAGGAACTTAAGCAGGAAGGGACGGAGGACGTCAGAACACGGGCGACATGCCGTGAGGATGTAGAGCAGACGCCAGCCTCTCTGACAGCTCTCTCTGCGCAACACACAAGTAATGGAAAGGTCACGTCGATAAATGAATAGCTTAACGTGTTCCACACACTAGGTGAAGGGAATCAAAGTGTCGTATCTTACGGTTTAGTGCTGGTGTTGGCGGTGATCTGTTTGAGAACTTGACAGTACGCTTCGTCTCTCATCAGCCCGTGCTCGCCAATCAACTGCCAAACGTGTACAGCAGTCACGTTACGCCGTGTACACTCATGATGTTATCAACAGCCAAAAAAACCATTATCCAGTAGTTATTAAACCACAGCAGGGTTAGGGTTAGGGTTAGGGTTAGGGCTAACCCTAACCCTGACCCTAACCCTGGAATTCTCCGATCTGATTGGTCAGAAGGTGTGGAGCCAATCACAGGTTTTTGAATGTGTGCGAATATTTTACAGAAAGAGCCAAAGGTTTGAGTTTTACCTTTAAAAAGGTGCAGAGGACAAAATGTTCAGATTGGCCTCGGAGCGGGTGGTCACCCATGAACTTCATTATGGCTGAACACACACACACACACACACACACACACACACACACACACACAAACAACTTTCATCAACGCTGCAGAGAAACAATCAGCTCCATAAAACAGACAATCTGATCAAGGGAGAAAATATCCCAAGTGTGTACAAGCAACGCTGACTGTGAGCGTCGGAATTCCATCATCAGGAGGTGAATTGGGGTTAAAGTAACAGTAGCGCTCTCATCTCTAGGCATAACGTCGGGGTCCCACACAACCCACGTGCTTTGCCACCGTGTGTAAAAGTCCAGTCACGTTTCCCACCCCAATGCTAAGTTTGCAACGCTTTGATGAATAAGGACATAAATAAAACACGTTGTCTTGCAGTCACTGATTTCTCACCCAGGAATGTTTCCGAGGCGATCCGGTTTACGTTTGGCTCGGTGAACCCGATCAGCGACTCCAGGATGGGGTTCTGAAGACAAGTTTAACAGTGTTGGTGTTAAACATCAACCAGACGGTTGTGACACTGATTCTAGCACCTAGGATTAGCCTGTACGCACGTTTTAATGGTTAAGAGCAACTCGCACGACATATAAACATATAAGTCCGGAAATCTTAAATCGTGTATAGGTATTGGGCAAATATTGCAAGACCTTAAATATTAAAATTAGGCCACACACCATTCTTTAACACACATGTTAAACACGCACTGCTAATAAAGGCGCGTACTCACTACCTTGCTGAATTTGATCATTTCTGCCGGGTCGCCGCCACCTTTATCCTTCTTGGATTTCTCACTAGCGACATGAAAAGATAAAGAACTCCATTATAGCCTCAATTTGACAAACGTTTGCGTGCTTGTGTGTAACTGTCCAAACCTTTTGCCGCCACCCGACTGCCTGAAGTATTTCCGGGCAAATTCCACCATGGTGTATTGACTGTCCAAAAAGACGCCGCCATCGGTGTCAGGACTGGCCAAATCCCCAAACCCATCCTGAAAGACGACACGTGTTTAGCCGCATAGACGAGTCGATTAATACGTCCACAAGTCACCGTCAACGTTTGTACTTAAATATCCAGTTGCAACCATTATACAGATGCCAATACAAATCTGGCCTCAGTTCTTCTGGAAGGCCAAAATCCCTTTATGGACCTTTATGCTACGGCCAGTGAACATCTGTTCAACGTCTGGGAACGTAGTAAGCCCCAGCACAGCAGAGCAGTCAGGAACACAAGCACATTCATTCTTGAGCCTTAACGTTTAATGGAATAATATTAAGCAATAATAAGCAAACGTACACTTTCAGTGTGAATACGGGGAAAATATAACAGTATACGCAAATAAATCTTAAATTGACATGCTCAAAGCTCAGGGATGATGCAGTTGTTGTAGGAGTTTTTATTAACCACCAGATGACGTAGTGGAGCAAAGTGACAAAAGCTTTTTTGCAGTAGAAGCGTCACGGTTTCAAACGCCTCGTTTGGCACATCCCTACAGATAACAGCTGAAAGCTCAGAGAATTTCCCAACATGGACTCAGGAGAACCTGCTCAGAGATTAGCAGCTCAGCTGTGAGCACCAGCATGTAGCAAGGCTTACTCAAGTCTGAGCGAGTGGACAACTCTCCTTAAATAGACTCAGGCACAGGTGGTGTCAGTTGCCACTGATTATAATTAAAATGGTGCTCTTAGGCTCCCTCTGGTGGCAGAAGCTGGTTTAACAACGTGTTTGGTTGCTCCCTGCCTCCCTCTAGTGGTGGCACAAGGCAGAGATTATTAGAAGTCATTGCATGTGATTCAGACAAATATTTGTCCCCGACTGTATATTATAGATACATCCATTTAATACAGATACAAATATAATAATATGATCTAATAGTATAATAGTACTATTCTTCAACCTCTAGTGTTCACACGCAGCATCTCGTAATGCCATCACCTGACTCTTCTGGGTGCTCATCTCTCCTTGCTTGTCCGAGGGCAGGTTAAGGAAATCCGGAGCGGACACTGGAATGACACAGTCTGCGGGAAACGCACCGCTGCGACTCATCACTGGCTCGAACCTCCAGCCTGGAAGTAAAAGTCGGCGATCTCTTCTACGTCCTTCCAAGCCTCATTTTTCTCTACACACGTTTAATGTGAGGTCGTATACGACAGGCTACTATTATGATCCAGACACCGTTAACGCGCTTACCAAAGTCTGTTGTGTCTCTGTTGATCTCCTCCAGGTAGATGACCTTCTTCTTCACCACACATCCGTACAACTGGCCTGAAGGATACACACATACACCGTGAAACAGAACAATGCGTGTTTTATACGTGTGTGTGTGTGTGTGTGTGAAATCCCGAGTCTCACCCTCCTGTAGGCCGTCCATAGCTTGCAAGCGGATGATGTCTCCTTTATGGATGCTAAGTTGAGCTAGCTCTTCGGTGACGTAGTTCCTCTCAGCTACGGCGTACTCAGAGTCCTGCAGAAAGAGAAAGAGATATTCAGAAAGTCTCTTATCACAAAACTCCATGTATTCCAATGCGCGATCACAGTAATTATTCGAATATGAGGACAAAAGAAAGCCACGCCTGACCTTCTTCAGCTGAGAGATGAAGACATCGATCATGTGCTTGACCTGTGGTGCTTTCGCAGAGAACAGGATCAGCTTATCGTTCATCAGATTAAACTCCAGCATGTTAGGAGACGGGATGGTGACGAACAGGATGTCGGTGTACCTGAAGGAAAGTCGGGTAGGAGATAAATAAGCCGGTTGACCTTGTTCTTCTCTGATCACATTGATTTTACAGGTTTTAATTAACTACAAAAATGGGCATGTACCTGTATGATCTCAGAACTCGGAAGTAATCTGGGACTTTGGCGCTGCTCTGCACTGTTTTTATTAGTTTGATAGCGCAGTGAGAGACGGCCAACACCTGGACCCCGGTGCCTACGCTGCCCTGTGACGCACATCATCAACACCGGTGTCATTTTAACAGCAGATGAGTGTCAGGGCTTAGAGAAGGAATAAAACACTTGGGGTGTTCTGTTAATGGAAAATAATCAACGACAGGGTTATGGGATAAAGTGCAGCTCAAGTTTTCCAACGATTACGTTTTTTTGAAAGAAAGAACATCAACATGATCCTTTTTTTTATCCATTTAGAGTTACATTTAAAGTTGCTACATTCAGCAAAACACGTCTTTCTCTTGCCTCTTCTCTCGAAGAGTTTCACCTCTGATGTTTTCTGTAAGGAGACGTTTGTGTATGGAATAACGTGAACCTTTATGTATGGAAGGAGTCTCCAGTGTCAGCACTTTGCACAGTCTTACTGCTTTAATGCAAGTAAGAACCGGAACTAACTTGTTTTGAAGATGTTCCGCAACAATAAATGTAGCTATAAACGGATAAAAAGAACTACGTGTTGTTGTCATTTATAATATAATATCATAACATCTTCATCAGTCCACCTTGTCATTGATTATTTTCCTATAAGATCAGCTCCTAAATAAAGTTAATTAAGGATATCAGGTTTTTTTGCCAAAGTGTAACACTGTCTAGTTCTCACCGATGCGGGGAAAAGGCGCGAGAAGTAAATCTCCCACGTCTCACGTGCCGCCGAGACCACGGCCTTCTTCACGCCTTCATCCTGAACGTTAGCGTTCTGCTCTATCTTGTGTTGCGCTGTCACACACGTGCACTTTTTAGTAACGCGAACGGACGACACTGTGGCCAAACATTTCAAAGGATTTCAAGCTCACGTACTAAACAAGGCCTTCATCTTCAGCCTCTCCTCTTTGGTGATGCGCACACAGGTCTCCGAAAACATGTCACTGACGATCTGAGGACGGGAGGAAGGGTGAGAAAGTGAAAGAACGGGACGCGTAACAGTTGTAGCAAGATTTGTGACAAAAATTGTCACCTGTATTATATTTTTCTAGCACTTAGTCATATTCACACAGCGGCTTTACAGACGTCGATTTAGATCCCTAATAAACAAACGACAGGTGAATAAAAGCTCATCCTTCCACCATGGGGTCGTCTTTACAAGACACTGGGTTGAATTAACGAATCAAGTGCAAAACATTAAGGTGTGCTTGTTCCTACCTGCTTGAATATAACGTCCAACACAAGCGGATGATTCCAGCTGTCCTTGGGGTAAAACACCTAATAAGAGAGCTGATTTTATTTCAACTGTAATGAAAATTCACATCAAACAACAAACAGACACGTTACTTCGTCGTTCTCCTGAAGTACCCCAAAGTACTCTATTCCTGTATACAGTATATACAGAATTATTGATAATTCTGGAGCCAAAATGAACTTGATTACAGCTTGAAAAGATATACTTCGGTATCAGAACAGCCGAACAGCGTGTCAAAGTCTTCAGTTTTTAATAGTTAAGAAAGTAAAGCCCGCACCTCCTTCCTGAGGTAGAGCTTCCACGGGACGTTGGTGTACGTGTAGTATTCGTCCACACTGCAGAGGTGGAGCGACGTTTGGATGGTTTCTGATTCTACGGGCAGATCTCTGCTCACTGCAGTCACACACATACACGTTTACTAGCCTTGTGAGGACCTTCCACTGACGTTGGTCCCCACCAAGACAAAACCGAGTGAGTTAGAGCAATTTTAAACTCATCCACATAACACAGTGCAGTTTTTGTGTTTATAAACAGGCGTCGATGTGTGCCGAGTTTGTTTTGCTTCACTGACATGCCTTTGAATTAAAAAAAGAGCAAACTGGTGTATGCTGTGCACCGTGGGTTTGGTACCTTGGGGTATTTTTAATGGTGGTTCTGGTGCTCTCTTTTTAGTACTCTGTGTTGGTCTGGGACCAGTTTGTCTAGATCCAGTTACAGAAGCTGGAGCTCTTCTCTGCAATCACACACACACACACACACACACACACACACACACACACACACACACACACACACATACATATTCATACTGCGTTCGTGAGGTCAAATCAAAATGGCCGCTCACAGCATGTGCAGTAAACACAGCGGCACGTTAAAGGAGTTATATAGTACCGTAAATACATGTATTCACTTTAGATCCATCAACATACTGACATATTCTTTTGAAAATCTATAACAGTGACCCCAGTGTTCACTGTTTTAAGGAGGAAAATATACATCGCAGTTAGCTAGCTAGCTTGTTGCTAACAAAAGGCAAACATGGAGGCACCCTTGTTTTTTCCCCACGGAACACCAGGAGGTCATCACTGACTTCTCACGTCCGAGGTATGGAACAAGACAAATCGGAGCAATTCAGGACCAAAGAATATCTCTGATTTTGGACGTACATAATTAGTAAACAAAAATGTGATGCAGAAACGTAACCAGGTAGGAAGCGTTCTTTACCTGTGGAGGAGGCGGAATGTCCATCTGCGTCTTCAGAATCTGTAAGGCCTCGTCATGGGGATTGAATTTTTTCACAAAAACTTTGCCTTCTCTTCTATAAAGCAGAAGCGATTTAGGATCTGAGTCTACAACCAACACCAGTTTTTGTTTGATAATTTAATGCTAATCCAAACATGCATGCAAGTGAAGTGTATGTAAGGAAACGCTGGAGGCTTTAACCGTGCACTCACACACCTCCTGCTCTCCGCTTGAGGCGGCTCAGGCGGAGTTTGATACTGTTTAATGATGTCTTTTATGTTGTGGCTGGGAACGATATGCTCCGAGTTAGAGACGGAATACTTCACCACTTTGGAGTCAGGAGCCGGAGCCGATCGCATCGGACCCAAGACCGCCACCGGAGCTGAGAGAGAGACGGCGAGACGGGCACGGAGGACGAAATTAAAACTCTTTGGAACACGTTACATTCACGTTCATGACCTCGATTTAGTTACATTTTGCGTACGAGTAGCACGACATAAGCAAGTAAAACGTAAAACAGATTACATACCATGTTTTTTTGCTGGCTTTTTGTCTATTATAAGTTTGGCTGGAGCAGGATTTAGTTTGTTCTCTAAACTTTCCTTCAGGTCTTTCCCCTAGAGATGAAGCAAGATTTAACATGCAGCCACAAACAAGTGTTAAATTACATCACTATTAAAAAAATCTCAAGAGATTGTTTTCATTGCTAAGCTGTAGCAGGACACGAAGACCAGATACGTGCGCTAATTAGCCGCAAGTTGCATGGTTAGCTACATGGTCATGTTAAAGATGAATAAATAAAAGACATACAGAATAATGGCAATGAATTAAGAAATATATATGTGTATAGATAGATAGATTTCACCGGAATGTTTTTATTTACGTTCTAATCTTTGTAAAGAGCCAGTCGCTAATCGAGTTGCTGGATAGCTGCGTGCCGTAGTTTGTCATTTATGTTCAGAACTACGTATAGTGGTAGCATTTCGAAATACGTCAGCGTGTAACGTGTTTTCTCAGGCCGTCGGACATACACACGGGAGTAAGACACAGCTGAACCTGTTCAGGAATGTTTCCGGATGTTTTTAGCTGAAGGTTCGAGCCCGGGCTGGAGATAACGCTCGAGCTGACGGTGTAGGACGAAGGTGTAACCTGCGCGTAGGGGCTGGGTGGGAAGCTGGCGTACGGGCTCGGGGGCAATGCATAGTACGGGCTGGAGGGCAGAGGGGTGTAGGGGGTGTAGGGGGTAGGAGGAGGGCTGGTGGGAGGGCTGGAGATGGGGCTCGTCGTCACCATGGCCATGGCCTGCATCGTCATCTGCTGGGCCTGTGTAATAAACGGAACAGACATCGAGGTCTTGTTTTGAAGCCAGCTAGTTCACTCCTGTTAGCTCGCTAGCGTTCACGCTCGCGTACCATAATGACGGCTTGCTGATTGATGAGAGCTTGCTGCTGCTGCGCCATCAGGGTCTGCGCGTCTGAGAAACAGGAGGTGTAAAATGTAAAACAGGAACAGTCATGACTCCAGAGCAGCTTTCAGATATTTCTGTAGGTTTTCTGTTACCTTGAGCCGGCACACCGAGACTGGGCACAGCTGGAACCGCAGGCAGCACCCTCACCGCTGCAGCAGTCACACGGCCAGATTAGTTCATCAGATGAATTCAATAAGTGTGTGTGGGTGTGTGTGTGTGTGGGTGTGTGTGTGTGCGTGTGTGTGGGTGTGTTTTACCTCCTGGTTGCTTAGCTGCTGAGAAAGGAACCCTGACTGTGGGTGGAACGTCATCACCGTGGCCAGCACCGACACCTCCACCTCCTTTTACTCTTCCAGACAGAGCAGATGTGTCCATATCCTACAGAGTGAGAGAGGGAGAGAGAGAGAGAGAGAGAGAGAGAGACAGACATATAGAGAGAGAGATATTTTTTACATCGAATTTTTTGCGATATATATGGTGGGGCAAGAAAGCATTAGTCAATGCAGAGAACTTCCTTTCCCTTTCTCTCTCTCTCTCTCTCTCTCTGTCTCTCTCTCTCTCTCTCCCTCTCTCTCTCCATACCCCAGTTCCATCTAACAGTACAGGGTCAAACAGGCTGTCCACGTAGCGGTCCATTCCCCTCTGAGCTCTGTCATAAGATCCTGTCACACACACACACACACACACACACACACACACACACACACACACACACACACACACACACACACACACGCGCACAC
>JAQQZR010000010.1:14118113-14140782 GCA_030068235.1 Notoglanidium macrostoma | reverse complement strand
CGGCCACGAGTGCACCGGACACAGCAAAGACATCCCGACACACACACACACACACACACACACACACACACACACACACACACACACACACACACACACACACACAGATCATATTTCAGCCATCAGTTGATGGAAAGCTGCAAAGATGAAGAGAAATAAAAAAAGAGATAAGGAATAAACTGAATGAAAAGTGAAGGATGGAGATTTTAGATTTCAATGCCATCCAGAAGTAAAAGCAGATTTTCTCCTGTATTTTTCATATAACACAATAATACATTATGCAGTAAACATATGGCTTTCCTCCTGAGATCACTGTCCCCTCTGTGAAGCATGGTGCTGGTAGCATGCAGTGCTTTTCATCTGCAGAAACTCGCAGACAGGTCAGAGATGGGCGGAGCCAAATACAGGGCATGTAGCATGTTACTTTACACACAAAAATCCACTTTACATACAGTATCAAGATCGTTTCGACAGGATTTGATGTTTGTTAGAGGGCCGTACCATCGAGGCAGTGCACTTGGAGGGCCATGTGGGCTTTTTTGCGGTTGGCAGTCCACTCCAGAAGAGAGAGAGGGTAAGTCCGTGCTGCCTCGGACCCCAGCTGGCGTTTCTGCATGGCGTGGAGGAGCTTGCGCTGGCATAGCGCTTTAAACCCATTCAGCGCATAATCAGATACGAACCTGAATTGTAATAATGTAAACAAAAGATTCAGATCAGAATATTTAAAATTCATACAAGTTTATTTCAAAAGGCTTTTATCCTCCTGGTGTTGATGGATTCTTTTTCAAAACCACCACCATTTTTCTTCATTTTAAAACATCAAACAAACAGGATTAATTAGCTCTTTAGTCTAGTGTGTGTGTGTGTGTGTGTGTGTGTGTGTGTGTGTGTGTGTGTGTGTATATTGCCTTACTTCAGCAGATATTTGGCCATTTTGTCACTTGGGGCGAAGGAACTCAGACAAGCCGCCATTAACAGCCACCCTCTCTCAGCGTTACGCAGGTTTTCATTCCTCCACACCTGATTGGCCACCTGAGCCAAAATCTCATCCCTGATTGGTGGAGTAGCCAAACCCCGCTGGATGATGTAATTTCCGAACAGGTTCTCTTGAGCGCCGTTCAGGTTCGGGTCGCCCATGAAGCGTAAAATCTATAGAGAGGAATTCACACCCGAGCTACATATATACACATGCAGTCACATAAACATGATGATGATGATAATGTGATCTTACCAGTAAAAAGATGTCGAGAGCGTCCTGTTTTAGATCATCTCCCAGGCGAGTCAAAGGAGCTTGTAGGGGTGCGGTGAGCATTCCAAACTGCAGCTCCTACACACACGACCATAGTGGTTATATTTGGGTTATATGGGGCTGGTCCCCATGAGGAATTTATTACAGAAATGACAGTTTAGAAAATAAATAAATAAATAAAAAGTCCAAAAGGCTTTCTTTTGGTTAATGAGGTCAAGTTTAAGGTTCAGTTTTAGTCTAGCATAGCATTAATTGTGTTCATTAACATCCTTACAAGGATAGTAAGACAAATATTTATGTGTGTGTGTGTGTGTGTGTGTGTGTGTGTTTCCTCACCCTGAAGTTGGAACGGATGTATTTGGTCATGAGGTAGTTATTGATATCCAGCGGGAGTGTGAGTTGTGGATAAACCTGTACTCTGAGCGCTTCAACCAGAGCCAGACACTCAGAATGCACCTCCTTACCATCTACACACACACACACACACACACACACACACACACACACACTGTTTTCCTCTCTTAATGACTACCACCTGATTATGACTCAACACACAACAGGTTACAGCGCCTGACGATTCAAAAATTACATTGGGGAAAGTTCCTCATATTCAGAGCTGAGTTACTCCCAGACTTCCTGATCCAGATTATTGCAATTTCCTGCATGTTGTTAACAAGTTCTGTATGATCCGCCAGATTGTCCTTGTGTCCACGATTTTTCTAGACCACCCATGATATCACTACGCATCAAGATGCCATATTCCATTACACTGATGATCATATTTGTATGAAAGATTACAATTGAAATAAATGGCAACCTGCTGTGGCCTGCAGCAGCTCTCCCAGGTCAGCAGGAATGACCAGCTGGGACACGTTAATCACCTCTCGACTCACTCTCGCCTATAAAATAAAACAGAACATCTAAAAGATCGCATTGGTGTGGATAGAAAAATAAGAGGTGTAGTGAAAAAATGGACAGGAACATCCTTCAACAATCTACTCTCTGATTTGGTTGAACGCTGGAGGAAATGAACAAAACATGAGCTATTTCCTTGCGCTTCCTCCACTGACCACAAGAGGTCACCTCCGCCTCGTTCACCTTAGAGTTCCGAACGTTCCGTCTACCTTTTTGCGCTTGATCTCAATCTCAGTCAGTTTCTCTATTTAATCTGCGCGTTAGCTTCATGCGCGACGTCTCGCCACTGTTTTCAGGTTCTGGGTGTAACTGTCACTGTGTCTGATTAGTTTGATCATAGATTAGCCTTCTCCTTACCTCTTCTGCCATCCTGACCAGGAGGACGTTATCCTGTTGGGGGGAAACTCAGTCAGATTACTGAATTCTCTTTACGCATCCTGTTCACTTAAAATCTAAAGACTGTAAAGGATAAATAAATAACGCACGCTACCCTGATGTAGCGTTTGCGGTTGACGATGAGCTGTACTGGTGAGCGAAAGCTGATCAGGATCAGCCGTTTCTGTAGGAGACGTCGCCTAAAAGCCAGTGGAGAGAGTTTTACACGTTAAGAGTGAAAGAGTTAGAATGAATTCCTCTAGAGATGAAAGTACTGTGATATATCAATATGTTACACTGTATAACAAATATAAAAAACCTTGAATAAAATTGAACCAACATCCAAATTAAATTTGATTTAAGTATTTCCATGAAATTTTTTAAAATGCCAAGATTCATACATTTCTGAAATGGTCTGAAACGGAGACGTTTTTTTATTTGATTATTATTTATCCTCACTTTAAAAGGTTTCTTTGGAGTTTACCTCATGAGGTAGCCTCGGCACCTGGCCTGCAGTTTGGTTATGCGCTTGCGGAACTTCACGAAGTTTTTACGCGCGAAATACATCCGTACATATCTCTGGAGCGTCAGCGCTGCCAGGTGCCTCAGACGATCCCGCTTACTTTCTAACAGCTGATACACATCTTCCTTCAGAAACAGCTGAGCATACAGAGAGAGAAAACTTCAGCATCGAATATCAATTAGCAAAAAAAAACCCTTCAAAACCTGAAACAGGTGTTAAATTGCACACACAATGTCGGATCAAATTTGGAAAACATAACTAGCTAGCTACTTTAATGAGCTTTATCTACAAGCCGTAACTAGCTAGCTATTGAAATGAGATAATATTCAAAACTTAACTAGCTAGCTACTTCAACCAGCTAAACGACCAAATATAACTAGCTAGCTAATTTCATGAGAATTATCTACAAGACTTCACTAGCTGGCTACGCTTACATTTAACCTTAGTGTAACTTGATACGTTCCAGTCCAGTTGCCTCTGCAGTCCGAAACATTAAGAAAAGAAAACCATGATTGTGGAAAGATCTTGTTCACACTGTTTCGCACTCGCCTTGGACACGCCCACTTGGAAATCGCCTCTTTTGATCGGACACAGCTTGGTCAGCGTGACGACACAGCTGTCTCCGTCTGCAGGCGGGGTTTTCTTCAGCCCCAGGAGCGCTTTATACCTACAGAAAGCTCATGACTAGGCTGTGCAGCATGATTCTGTACAGCGCCGTTCTGTAGGTTGCGTAAAATATATCAGCTTGTGTCTGCGCTAGCTAAACCCTACGTTTACCTGTTTAAGAATTTATGGAAAGTCATTCGGACCGGATAGCCTTCCTTTCTGATGAGGATGGTGTCCATAATTCCTGAGTATCTCAGCTGGGTTGCCACCAGTTCTGGATCAAATATCCCCGGTTCCTAGGATGCGAATAACGCGTAATTACTCCATATATACACCGTTATAATAAAAGTTAGCCTGAATAAACCGCAGCCTTTAATTACCTTATTATTATTTGGCTTTACGCAGCGCACAAATAATGGGTTACACCTGAGAGAGAAGAGATGAGGAACACGTGTATAAACGTGTAGAAGCGTACAAGCCATTACGGTGAATAATGAATGAAGTGCATTTTGACCTTTTATGGCCTGAAATGTGAATTCAAGTAAACACATCATATGAACAATATGGGAGAATATCACAACTGAAAAATTAAACCATACGCTCTAACTGTGAAAAATGAACAAATATTAAAATCAGACGTGAACATAAAAACATGTCTCCTGAATTGGAAAATTTTAAAACTAAAAGTAAATCCTGGGAAAATAAATGAATCAATAAAAGGAAATACATCGAACAATAAAGTAGTGATTTGAAAAAAAAAAATCACTGTGTGTGTGTGTGTGTGTGTGTGTGCGTGTGTGTGTGTGTGTGTGTGTGTGTGTGTGTGTGTGTGACCTCTCCATCTTGTCCAAAAGGTCCTGTAGAGAGTGCTGGAACTTGGCAGCTACAGTAGAGGGTTGATATCGTCGAGTCACTGTGCTGTCTCTCTGTGCTCCCTTTTTCTGCTGATTCAGCATCTCGCTATACTTTAGGAAGAGGTTTGAAACCATCTGCATTCACACACACACACACACACACACACACACACATTTGAAAATATTCCTCATGTAAAATACATGAAATTCTCTCTCACACACACACACACACACACACACACACACACACACACACACACACACACACACACACACACACTCACCCGGTTGTGACTCTGCATAAACAACTCCAGCACCTCTTGTCGAACCTGATCGTAATTCTTATCCAGGAACTTCTGGACCTAAAACAGCAAATTTAAAAAAAAGAAATTGAGCCAGCAGAGCCGTAACTTTAAAATATACATAAAATCTAAACTCGATTTCTTTAATTTCTGTTTATATTATTATTATTATTATTATTGTTATTATTATTATTATTATTATTATTATTTGTTTTTAGGAAACCCCAGCACCGCCTCTTCAGAGGATCAGGAAATCTTGGTTAAAGTGTGATTGGAAATGATATGTCCAACATTCCAAATAATTAGACGAAAGAAATTAAACAAGATACAATTTAAAATAATTCAGCATTTCGAATTTCGAAGATATTAGAAATGATTTAGGAATGATCATATTTAAGACGGGATCTTTCATTTTTTCATTTCAACTGAATACAGTTTTTAAAACTTGTAGCGTCAGTTTGGGGAAATGTACCACAGCGTTACAGCGTCGTCTGTACCTGATACGTCACTCGCCCTGCGTAGTGCTTCACCATGAACTCTGGCAGTGGCATCTTTGGCCTGGAGTAAAGCGGATTTTCTCCATGATGATAGTGGCACTTCTGAAGGAACGTGTGGTCAGTGGCCTGGCTCACACCAATACGGGTAAAATAAGTAAATATAATATAATATAATATGATATAAATATAAATAACATTATTTTCTGACTGTTACAAAATACTGACAATTAATTAATTAATGTACAGTATGTTTGTTTTGGTCAAGTCCCTGTGTGTTCCTGTAGAAAAAAACAACATATTATATTATAAACCAGATGCTAATGCTTCTTATTAATATTGTCCCCTTATATATGACTCACAGGCTGTTAAATGATGCGCAGTTAATTGTGCGCCTTGAAATTTTAAAAAAATTGAAATTTTATTGTCGGGTTAAAAACGCCACCTGAGGAAAGCAGCTCTGGTCGTCGAGAATGCGGAGTATCCCATGAGGCTTAGCAGCGATGAGGTCTATGCAGGCCTTGTTGTCAGTGAAGGGCACCTCCTTCCAGCTGATTTGCTCTCGTATGTAGTCCTCCTACGGAAATATTACAACCTGCGTTTCACCTTCAGCAGTTTGAACATCATTTCTCCTCCTTCTTGCAAAGTCTTGCCATGGAGTATTGTTGGATTTCTCTAAATAAAGCATGCACGCTTGTTCCTGCTCGAACCACACTTTAGACCCGGTCAGGGTCAGTGTGGATCTGGAGCTTATCCCAGGAACACTGGAAGGCCAGGAATGTAGCCTGGAACAAAACATAACAGCTTTTACGATAAACTGATACTCACCTGTTCTTGCTTTAGAATGATTTTTGTGAAGAAGTACTGAAGCGTCTCATTAGCGTAGTTGATACAGAGCTGCTCAAAGCTGTTCAGTGCTAACTCCTGGAAAGGCAAATAATCATTTATTCAATATTTCGAGATGAAGGAGTGAGCTTGGGTGGCTGCGTGCATGCATACATACCTCGAATCCATAGATATCCAGTATAGATATGGAGAGAGCCTCGTTTCTCGGGTAAACACGACCGTTGATCCGCTCCGTCAGCCAGTGAAAGAGCAGCGAATAAAGGATCTTGGCAACGGCATCTCTGTAATGTAGAATGCCGGAAAAACCAAAACGATTTTCGACTAGGGAACGCAGGAACATGTCTGCCTGTTATCTAACATTAATCAATACCTTCTGACCAATCAGAATGGAGAATTCAGCTTCTGCATGAGCATTGCGTGTGTTTATGAGCGTACCTGGCATCCACGGCACTCTCTACGCTCAGAGGAGTGTATATTTTCTCCTTCATTGCTTCCTGTTAAAAAAAAAAGAAAGAAAGAAAGAAAGAAAAATGTCTATGAAAGTAAATTACTAGCGAACGTAATTCTTCTGCTGTAATTGATAGCGAAGTATAATTAGGAATTAGAACAAGAGCCTTAAGAATCAAGGGTGACACACACACACATACACACACACACACACACCAGGTGGAACTGATACTGTGTTAGGTGATAGCTGATTTCAGCCTGATAGAGGTGTAAACTCAAACCCGCCGCCTGCGGATAACGGCTTTATTTATTAAAAGAGCAAGATGCTCAGCACGACACACACATAAACATACACACAGGGGGTAATACAGGGATCACGGACCATTCAGAGGCCTGAGGAGAAAGTGTAGTTGTGTAGAATTACCGCTAAGCGCTAAACACATCCTACTGTAAGGCATGAACACGCGAGATGTCGAACGTTAACAAATAACAAATAACAAAGCTAACGCTAAACCAAGTTAATCAGTTGAAAGCATGGATAGGGTTACTCCTGGCGTCTTGTTAATGAGACGATCTCATGCTGACACTCATGCGATTAGCTTTTCGGGGCTGCCGGACAAATACTACGATTTAATACTGACTCGAATAACAGTTCGTAGTCGTAATTCGTCATTTGTAGGAGCATTTCAGCGAAAGAAACGCATCCAGGAAAATTCCATCTCGTATCAATACACGTGCGCGCATGAGTAATCGGGAACACATTCACGCACGTGTAAGGGGACCTCGACTGATCGGCTTCGAATCAAATGAGCGATGACGAGCCAGTGAGGTTTTAGGTACAGATTTCCCAGGCAAGTGTGAATTTTAATCACATCCACAAATTGTGTGAAAGAAAGTGATACAAAAATGAAGACAAGTAAAGCTAGTTGTTCATCGAGAAGAAAAGTAATGGCGCCCCATAAAAGCAAGGAAAGTAATCTGCGGTAGCCGATGCACCGCAATCTGCATTACCGGAAGATTTAGCGTGTGCCGTGCTTAGGGGGTGTTCTTTCAACATTTAGTCGCCGTTTGGTCATTTTCAGCTCCTTATGAGCTCTTATGTGTATACGCATATATATATATATATATATATATATATATATATATATGCGTATAAGATTATATAAACATTTGTAAGATTCAAATTTTCAGGTAATTATGCTGATAATAATAATTTGATGATTCCAGATTTTGGACTCCACTGTAGTGAAGAAAGTCTGCCTTCCTGAGTGAAACGTTCCACCCCGTCGCACACGACTGAGACATTTCTCATGAACATGTAATAAGACTTTAACGAGGGCTGACTTCATCCTCAGACATCACGCCATGACGTAACGCCCTTTCCCGACAGTATCCTGAGAATTAGCCCTCAGTGAGCGAACCCTTGATCCAGTTACAGGGTTTTCCGTAACACGAAACCTGCGGTAATTAAGCGTATCCTCCGGAGCAACGAGCTCCGCTCTCATAATGTAAGAACACTTAACATCATCCTGTTTCTCTTCACTCACATATTCTTTCATTCTCTGCATCGAGATCCTTTTATGAGTCACATGTGTGTTCAGGCAAAATGTTAAACAAACGTCTGCTTACAGAAAACTTCACCATATCGAACAACAGTTACACACATAAAACACATTAGAACAAGCATGGAATATCTTACCATCACTTTGTAGGTGATGGCTTTCTGCAGTCCTTCTGGAGAGATCTGAAGCAACTCGGCCACCACGCGGATCTCCTGGGCGCTCACAACACCGGCCGTTTCTTGCACGTCAGTCTAAATGTGAGGAAGAAGCTGCAGGTACAAACACAGATGGGGTTTCTGATGCTGGAAAATGATGCGCATGTGTGTAGTACCTCAAGTCTGTGGAAGAAGACGTTGCCCAGGTGGAGGATGGACGAAAGCACTCTGAACACACTGCTCTGGTCCTCAGGGCTGAAGTGGAGGATGTCCATGGCACTCTGTAACCGCCTGAAGTCCTCGCCATCATCCTTCCCGTCGATCACACAGTCACCACCCTGATATATTAGTGGTGTCAGTTAGTTTGTCAGATTAGTTTTGTTGACACAGAACAAACCCAACAAGGTGGTGGGAGGGTGTAAATACTTATGCATGTCACTGTACAGTGTATGTGTGTGGTTTACTTGGTTCAGGTAGTAGTAGGTTTCAGCCTCCTGCAGGTAGAAGACTCGTTTCTGGTGAACAGCGAGTCCGGCCAACATCTCGTAAAAAATGTGGTAATTCCTCTCATTTTTTGCCTACACACACACACACACACACACACACACACACACACACACACACACTGCCATGAACACAGACTGCCCCACCATTAGTTCTTTTGTGTCCAGGATCTCTTAGAATGTTTAAAAGAAATGAAAATGTTTACTGTCCCACACCTGAAAGACAATCCTGGACTTCTCAAGGAGATACTGTGAAGTTATGGCACCGCTTATTACTCCTCTTTAACATGGCAGAAAAAAGATCAGTGTTTAGTAACATGAAAGACAGCCCCTTGCATCGTCAAACGCTAATGTGTAGATAAAAGCAGTGACTCACTCCTCCAGAAAGATCTCAACAAACTTCCCAAAGCGACTGGAGTTGTCATTCCGCACCGTTTTGGCATTCCCAAAAGCTTCCAGCAGAGGAGTTGCTTCCAGGATCTGGCGTTGGAGCATTCTAGTTAGCTTTGATTTCATTCACAAAACAATACAGTGAAGATACAAAATGAAAAAAAACCCCTTAAATCTCACCTCGATCTGTGAGAATAAAGGATAAAAACAAACAAGGATGACATTAGTTTTGATTGTAACAGGAACAGACATACAGTATAACTCTAAAAGCGCTTGGGTGAGTTTTTATTTATTAAAGAATGACACATTGTACTTTCTATCCATTTAATGTTGTGGAACGTCCATGAAGCTTACTTCATAAGTAGTGACTATAAGCAGCAGTCGTTCATCCATCAGACTCTCTTTTTTCTCTCTCGACATTTATAAGACAACAAAGCAGCCCGAGTACCTGTTGCGTTACGTTTCGCTCATGGTGTATGGCAGTGAGGTATCTGAGGACCAGTTTGGTGGCTTCCGTTTTTCCAGACCCACTCTCCCCACTGAAACGTGAACACAGTAACACTGCAAGGGGTTTTAAACATTACACGTGATATCATGTACCTGTTTATATGAAACTTAGTCTTGGTACATGATAAATGGTCTTGTTAAATGTTGCAATGTTTGACTGACATAGAAGAGTTGGCAATTTAAAAAGTTCACTGTGTTTAGAATTGTATGAGAAGATAGCTGAGTGCTGAATAAATCTAATGTTGGTCAAATCTATTGCTGACCTGATGATAATGCACTGGTTCTGCTTGACGTCCATCATCGTTGTGTAGGCAAGATTCGAAATTGCAAAGAGGTGACTAGAAAAAACACAAACAAACCGAGAAGTCAATTAGGCCCCAAATCCTATTTGAATTTTTCATCTGAACTGCCTCAAACACTGTTCTTGTTCTGTTAAATTATTTGGGACAGTCAAATGTAAGTAACCAAGAATACACGAGGTATCATTTCTGACTCTGAGGTCACTCTATCTTTAAACAACACACTAACACACAGCAAGACAATCTCTGGCTTATTCTCACATTACAAGATGTGTCCATCTATTCAGCTAGTAACAAGACAGCAGGTTAAAGAAATATGAGACGGTCACTGCCTCTCTGTCGGTCTTTCTCACATGCACAATCACACATGCAGTGTTGCCAACTCAACAACATCATTATTACATTTGTCACTTTTTAGAGCCCTTTATTATAAAACCAATCCTAGCAAAAAAAAATCGAGTGACTTTGAGCAGATGTTAGTGACTGTCCTGCACTCATTATGATCATTAAGATCACATCACAGCTCCTGATTATACACGTTGAGGAAGCAGGTTCACTCAATTCACCACCTGTGGAGAAAGCCATCAACTGACCAAATGACCAATCGCTGATCATCATAGTTCCCAATGACCAGTTAATTTTTCCAGTGATCAATTACTAATCACCATTGTTCCCAACAACCGATTTTATATGCATCACATGCCAGTGGTCATGATGAATCAATTAATATGCAAACTACTCTATGACATCATCCAGCGATTTTTAGCTACTTTCTTCTGAAAAGAGTTGGAAAGAGTTTTCCCACCAATCTTAAAAAAATAATACAACATCTTTGGAAATGCTACAGTAGTATTTACACAGTAGTGTAGTTTTGTGGCAGTTTTGTGCTGATGAAACTGTATAGTTGAGATTTACACTCACGGTGGGTTTTCTCCTAAGCCATGACCATTATACTGCACAACCATGTCAGTTCCATAGATGTTCAGTAACTTGTAAGGATTCACTGATAGCAGAATACAGCCGATGTAAGTCTAGGAGAAATGAAGAGAGTGGAAAAAGCTACCCAATCATAATCCAGAATTCCACAGTGCTTTGGTACAACACCATTTGAAACCATATGTTGACTCACGTAGATGAGTTCCTGGTCAAAGCGAATGTTCAGGTTCATTAAAACAGCTGCTTCTGTTAATTCCCTATGGGACAGATAAAGTCAATTAATGAATTCTAATGTAATGTAATCAAATAAATACTTTGTCATTTTTCTAGAGTATGTCTCCGTGCATTTTAATGTATGCTTAATTTGATTTTCTTACTCCAACTGTGTCATGTCCTCAAGTCCATCAGCATCTCTTTTCTCTCTGTAACTCATGGTAGGCAGACTTCTTATAGAATACATCTGTTTACAAAACAGAAATGTGTATTTTTCACCATATAATTGTGATCTTTATACTTTACTCCATTAGTAAAGCATGTCACTATTTTAATTATTTTCATTGTGCTGAAATCAACTTAATCTCAGTACAATTATCTTAACTGTAACTCTAACTGATTCAGGCTTTTAAAGTTCTCTTTAACAAATTAGGTCAGTGGGCAACCATGCTGGCCAAAGTCACGTCAATGCACAGATACCAGTTGTCAACGAGGTAACCTGAGCATAGCTATAATCAGTCTTGTAAATCTCATCTGACATCCCATGCATTCGAAGAGTCTGCAGCTAAACCCTGCTGGAGATAGCTAAGCTTGGCTAGGTCTTTTGTGCAAGCTCAAAGCCACACAGACTTTCAGCAGTGACCTTTCCATCATTACCAACAGGTGAAACTATACCAGGTTTGGGTGAATTAAATTTGTTATCTATAAATCTGGTCAGATTTCTTAAATGTTTATTAGATGCTTGAAGAAACTATATTTTTGATTGTCACATTATCATCTGAATAAGTATTTCTCTGTTTTCATTTTACAAGTTTAAAACTCTATAAACCAGCAAAAACAAAAGTCTTAAAACAGTTATGAGTTTTTCCACAAACACTTATTAAAATGAAAGTAACTAAACTGAGTTACCTTATCATACCATTGGCCTGTGGGTTCCCCCTCCCGATCTGGTACCCACTCCACCTCACCTTCCCTAGACCCAACACCAATAGGTGGTGGAGAAAGGTGGTCCATCATGTTTTCATCACGGTACATAGACCACTTGGAAAGATTCTGTACAGTTCCATGAGGTAAAACCTTCTCTGCAGCCCACACATCCTGTGCACTTTGTCCCTCCCTGGCATTCATAGCCCAGTGATCATCAGGACCTTTTCTTTGTGGGGACACAATTGCATACCTGCCATCCGGCCCTATAATCAATCCGGATGCTGTAACAGTAGATAGTGTTGACGGCAGCTGGTAGGAGGCATTCTTTAGGCCAGTGTTATTCAGAACATCCTTCAGTTGAGGTGATGTTGAAACTGCAAAACCTTGTCTGAGAATAGATTCATTAGGCAAACGGTATTTAGCATAACGGAGATTTTGATTTAAGAGGGCTTGTGAAAGGTTTAGGTTGGTTGTATGACTCTGAGGATCTGCTGATATAACAGAATCATCTCGTAGTCGGTATGAGGCTTTGCGAAGGCTTTCATTTTTCAAGGCCCCTGCCAGGTTTGGACTGGTTTGTTTAGCACTTAAAAAAATGGATTCATCTGCAAGCCTAAAGGAGGCCTTTTTGATGTCTACATTTTTGAGGGCACTGACAAGGCTTGGTGTGTGTACTGGATTAGCACTGATTAAACTGCCATCAGATAGCCTGTAGGTAGCATGACGCATGTTTGTATTCTGTAGCGCACTTGCCAAGTTAGGGGAAGGTGTAGTGAGCTGTGTGGATATAATAGACCCATCTGGCAATCTATAACTAGCATTCCGCATCTGTCTGTTCTGGAGCGCATGTGATAAATTTGGGGAGGTAGGTTTTGACTGGCCATAATCAGGAAAAATAATTGTGCCATCACCTAATCTATAGGATGCATTTCGAATAATTGGGTTCTGAAGTGCATTTGACAGGGCTGGAGAAGTTGGCTCCACTTGTTGCTCTGTAAAAATAACTGTCCCATCTGGCAGCCTATAGGATGCATTTCGAATGCTATTGTTTCTAAGTGCACGGGACAGATTGGGAGATACTGGCTTCTGGTGGTAATCTGTAATAACTGAATTGTCAGGAAGTCTGTAGGACGCATTTTTAATGTTTGGATTCTGCAAAGCTCTGGATAGATTTGGGGAACAGGGTTGCTGTTGCTGTTGTTGAAGGGAATCTGTGGTGATTATAGTTCCATCTGGAAGCCTGTAAGAGGCATATCTCATGTTTGCATTACCTAAGGCATTTGAGATGTTTGGAGAAAGGGGTTGTTGTACGTGGGGCTCCACACTTATCAAGGTCCCATCTGAAAGTCTGTAGGAAGCTTTTCGAACCTGCTGATTTTGTAAAGCATTAGTGAGCATCGGAGAGGTAGTTGGAGCAACCATTTGATTGCTATGTGCCAGTGTGCCACCTGGCAGGTTGTAGGTTGCACCACGGACTTGAGGATTGTGCAGTGCATCTGACAGAATAGGGCTCTGAGTATAACCCCTCATGGGAACATAGGAGTAGGTTTTCCTTGGATGAGACAGTTGTGTTTGGTAAGAAGCCTTCTGGATTTGTTGGTTTTGTATAGCATTTGAGAGAACTGGTGATCTCCTTGGGCTAGGGGCATATCTGGATCCTCTCCTTTGTAAATGTGTTCGGTAAGTAGCATTTCGGACACTGGGGTTTTGAAGAGCATTAGTGAGGAGGGGGCCAGGGCCTGGCTCCTCTATGTAATCGTACTGTGACACAACTGGTGAGTAGGTGGAAGAAGGCATCTGTAGGACTGATTTAAATGAGGCATTATGAAGATAAGGGTTTTGAATAGCACTAGACAGTGTTGGAGATACAGGGTGGCCTGGAATCTGTCCAAGCACTTCTGTTTCTGGAGCATATGGTGACACAGATGGCTGAAATGATGGTGAGCCAGGAAGCTGTACCACTTCAGGAGCATATGGAGAGCCTGGTCTTTGCAGGGGTGAGACAAAAGATGCTCCACGGACTTGAGTATTTAGCAAAGCATTTGATATAACAGGTGATGTTAGTGTCTCTGGGAATTGCTGTAGAACAGTATGTGGCACTGGTGCTACTTGGGGTACAGAGATATTAGTGGTGTTAAACAAATTTGGGTTTTGTGATGTATTTGATAATTGAGGTGAAAATGATTGCTCAGGAAATTGCCCAATACCAGTGACTTCAGGGGCATAAAGTTGCATAGGTTGCTGGAAAGGTGATTTATAAGAGGCATTATAAATACTTTGATTTTGTAACGCACTGATGACCATGGGTGATTGAGGCACATTTATCATTTGATCAAACTCCACAGAGACTGGATCTATTGCAGTAGGGTAAGGAGATGCTTCGGACATCTGAACATTTTGAAAAGGTCTTGAGACAATAGGTATGGGTGGCACATGAGGGGAAGGAATACGCATTGGTAATGGTGAGCCATGTTTGATAGAGGGCTGAGGGGAAGCTGGCCTGGACAGATGCCTAATGGAAGGTTGCGGTGATATGGGACCAATATGTTTTAGAGAAAGTTGTGGTGACGGGGGTCCTCGCCTTAGAGATGGCCTCGCCATCAGAGGACGGCCAAGACCAACAGGTCTTTGTGTATTTTGTGTAGGACCTGCTCGTCCTGGGGGCATGAAGTGCCTCTGCTCCATAATGACCATCCCATGGTGTTGACCTGGAAGCTTTGGGGAAGCTCTGATGTCCTGAGCCATAACTGATCTGTTGCTACGTATGGATGCTCTGGAAGGAGGCATGTTTTTGGTTGAAGCACCCAAACGACCCATTTGACCTAGAGAAGGTTTTACTGTTCCCATTGGAATGTTTGGACGCCCCATTCCACTCATTTGACCACTAGGTGATCCGAATGGGGGTGGGTTCCTCATAAGACGGGTTGACCTACGGGAGAAGCTGGGTGATGGTGATCTTTGTCCAACTGGTGGAGGAGGATGAGGAGATCCTGAACCAATTGCAAAACTTCTCCGTGAAGGTGTAGGTGATGATCTGTGAGCTGCAAATGGGGAGTGTGGCCTACTGGAGTCCATCTGCTGAGCACTACCCACAGGACGTCTGCCCATTTGAGGGGAGGCTGGAGGGCTCATTTGCCTAGGAGGAGATGCGGAACCTTGAAGCTTCCTGGCACCAAATGAACGATGAGTTATTGATGGGGACGAAACTGGGCTGGGTCTCCTTATTGAAGCACGGGGAGAATGGGGTGGGCTTTGCTTGCGGATGGATCCATGAGCAGAAACCGGAGGGCTCGTGTGAAAGGAAGGCATTCGACTAGGCATTCGCCGGGCCATGGGAATAGGGGAAGACTTGGCTTCTATGTATGAAGCCTGAGGCTGGAAATGCCTTACGGCTACTGGAGAAGCAGGTGGGCTGACTTTTCTCTGTCCAAATGGGGAAGGTGGGCGTTGAACGTGTGGAGATGACATCCCTCTTAGTGGAGATGGAGGCACATCCCTAACTCCAAATCCACGGATGGAGGGCTGTGGAGAGGGGCTCTGTCTTCTCCGTATAGAGGGCTGAGGAGAGGCATGAAAACTTTGTTTCTGCATGGGAATATGAGGGGGTCCCATATCCATTAATGGCTCTGTGAATCTTTCTCTTGGTAACATAGGGGACAGGGGTCTCTGCACAGGGGAAGCCATCATTCCCATGGACCTCCTGCTTGGTGTAGGTGAAGGGGGAAAAGCACCACCTTGGGCCATGGGTGACATATGTGGAGACTGAACGTTAGGGCTCACAAACCCCTGAGGACTATTAGCATGCTTAATTAACATTGCAGTTGGTGTAGGAATCTGAGGTAACCCTGGATGCAGCAGTTCTTGTGTATGTACTGGTGCAGGAAAAGCACCATCCATAAATGAATCAGGAATAAATGGTACATTTTTATAATGAATCTGTGACATCACTTCAGGATTGTATTGTGGTGCCATTGGAGGAAGATCAACTGCTATCCTTTCTTTACCAAAAAGATTTACTTGAGGCCTTGGAACTCTAAACATGTCTCCTTGAAGATCCATTGGCTCCATAGAAACATCATTAAACTCATCACCCTCCATGACATCATGCATTGCATAACTATATGGCTGGTACATATTATAGGGAGATTCAAGATATGGGCTAACCCCTGATTCACTGTAGTTAAACTGGTAGTCCTGGACATATGGATGTTCATAAGCTCCATAAGAAGTAATGTATGGATCATCTGCTTCAACTTCACCATATGTATTGTCATAGTATTCCTGAGGGTCATCATAGTAATCGAACTGACCCTGGTCATAATACTCGGTTTCATCTCCATAAGATTCATAGCAATTCTCCATTAGATACTGGTTCTCATCATAGTATTCCATACTATCAGTGTAATATGGATCCATCAGATGCTGTTGGCCATAGTACTCCATCTCCTCTGGGTAGTAGCCCATTTGATGTGCAGAATATGTGTTATAGCACCCCATACCATTGTCATAATACTCTCCTCCGTTCTGTATGTCCATGTGTGGATTGTAATAGTCATCATCAATTTCATAATAGCCTTGATCATTTGACTGTGCTTCATAGTAGTCAACAGGATCTTCATACCAATTTGGATTTCTCTGCAATGACTGTCTGTTAAATGCACTGGTTCTCATTCTACTCTGGTTATTATAGTCATTTGCATCAAAATCATGTTCATATGCGTAGTTGTGATGCCCATGAGGTCCTCGCATGCTGGTCTGTCGACTCCCCCCAGGAAACCTTTTGGTTCTTGACTGTCCAAAGCGGCCATGATTTCTGTCAACTGATCTCTGTTTCAATTTTGTTGAGAGGAACTTCTTAGTTAGCCAGTTTGTTGCTCCAGCAACTTTCCCTAATATCCGACTTTGATTTTGAAAATTTGACTCATCACCGGCATTCTTTTTCCCAAAAAGTCCTTTGAAAAATCCTGATTTCTTCTCTGCTGGTTTATTGCCACCAATTCTCAGTAACATGTAGGATGGCTTGCGTCCCGAATTTTCATTTTGTTCCTTCTCTTTTTTCTTTTTCTTGCTGGCTTTGAAGCGCATCAGAAGCCTCGGGGCATTCTTCAAAACAGATTTCCTTCTCTTTTTCCTGACCACAAAACTCTTTTGCTTGCCAAGTCCTAGAAACAGTCTAGATGTACTTTTTAGTCGCTTCTTTGAGCTCTTCCCAATTCCAGGGAAACCAAAGAGTTTCTTTGTAGGTTCTGGTGCAGTCACAGGTGAAACCTCATCCTTCTTTTTTGCCTTTTTTTTTGTTCCCTCTGCTTCAGGTTTAGATTTGGATTTATGGGCATCTTTTGATTTCTTTTTTCCCTTCTTATCTTCTTCACTTTCTTCATTTTCCTCATCTTCCTCATCCTCTTCGTCTTCTTCATCTTCCTCCTCATCTGATGCAGCATGTTTTGATTTGGACTTTCCCTTTCCTGCTTTGCCTTTAGCGCCAGCCTTTCCATGCTTGCGTGTGTCCTCTTCTGATTCTTCATCCCTTTCTTCATCACTTAGCTCTTCATCCTCAATTGGCTCTGCATCTGATCCCTCTTCCGATTCACTAACCACTTTTGCCCCCTTTCCTTTGTCCTTTCCTTTCTTCCCATCATCTTTTCCTTTACCTTTGGGTTCTTCTTTTCCTTTTTTCTTATCATCCTTTCCTCCCTTCTTGTCATCTTTAGCTGCCTTTTTGTCATCCTTCCCTTTTTTTTCTTCCTCTTTGCCTTTGCTTTTTTCCGGCTCGGCTTTCCCTCCTTTTTTGGCCGTTGACTTTGAGTCACCCTTTTTGCCTGGCATTTTGTCCTTTTTCTATTTAGCAGTTTCACAAAAAGAAAGGTAAATTAAAATGATAGTATATATATGACATCTATATTTCAATACATTTTACTGTATTTAATTAAAATGGGCCTCATTTATCAAGCAGGATACTGAAATTGTTAACAGGATCGCTTACACAAGATCTGTAGTATTTATGAAAAAAAAATTAGTTCAGAATAATGTTCATAAGCTATGAGAACTCTTGAGTTTTTTTTTTTATTTCCCCGAAGGAAACTCACTAATGTGAACCTCAGTAACCTTCGAATCATATAATTAACGAGTTACTGCAATTTTACTTTATACAGGTTACTCTCTAAAGTTTAAATCTTTAAATATGAGGTGCGATCAAAACTTTCAGAGACTGTTCCTGTTGCAAACGAACGGAGTATGGCATGGTCATGCGCATGAGTCAGTATGTCACGTGATGTCACACTGTCAACAGCAGGACCTGTGTTACACATGATTTTGTGACAAGGTGCAAGTACGCGTTTACGATTTTACTATGGACCTCAAACTTGAGCAGAGACATCAACTTCTGTATCAAACTCAGGAAACGACCCTTGAAATGCTTCCACAAGCCGACGGCAAAGAAGCGATTGGCGACCCTCACGATATCAGCAACTTCCTTGAAGGTGACACAATTTGCGCAATTTCTTTTCAAGGGTTGTGCTCTTGGAGGGTTGCCCTGACCTCTTGTTATCCTCCAGAGTGATATTATGAATTGAATATTATACAATAATCAGCATTAGTGAAAATTTTAGACATTTTTACAAATGAGGCCCATTATATAAAAGGGCTCTTATCTTTCTTACAATAAGATAAAAAGGCATAAAAATTCAGTTTTCTAAACAGCTTTTCTTACCTTAGGATGTGCTCACACTCATTAAGGAGGGGTGATGCGAACTGTCTGGATTGTAATTGTATAAATGTCTGTCCTCATGGTTCCTCTTCTCAGACCAAAAAGAGTTGCACGGGCGACGCGTGATCTTCTATCGACGCGAGTTCCCTATAGCTCTCTGTTCCCACTCATCCACACATTCTGTCCTTTTATCGATTGCTCGAGATGCAGAGGCTCCGCTGCAAAGAGCATAAACTGGACATGACTAGTTCCTGGGTTTGACCGGATATGTTCGGTTTGACCGTTCATGAGTGACTAAGCGAGGGGTTGAAGTAACTCTGTCAGAGGATCTGTGTCAGTGTTTGTGCTGTTGTGGGACTGTAGAAGGAGCATTAATTTGTCAGGTCTTCTTGCCTTGATGTAACTTTAGCTCAGGTCTCATTCCAACATGAATAATGTAGGCGCAGAGAGACAGAGTAAGAGCGAGAGACAGAGGGAGATGGAGTCACATCAATCTCAAAACCAAACACTATGTTAATACTTCACCCAGGTTTAGAGTGCTCCTGTGTAGTACTGTGTAGAACTAAACGTGATGGGCGGTAATGAATGCGAATCGACTGCGAATCAAAACTCAAGTTGTAGCTATTGAAGTCTGAATCTTGAGAACTGATCAATTACACTCTTTGTTTCTCAGAACTTTCACGTCTGTTGTTACATGACTTTGCGAAGGCGTAAATCTTCAGCAGCTTGAAAATATTATGATCTACTGAATTATTGCCACGATTTCCTACTGGTGCTAAAGGAAGGTTGCCTGACCAAGCTGAAATCTTTTAACCGAGGCTGGATAATTAATGGGTGGATGATTAGCAGGAGATGAACGACTTTTACATGGAATCTAGCCATAAAAGAATCAGGAGTAATTAAAAATAGCGCTATAAGGGTGTAACTATAGACGGCACAGGCTTGATGTAACCTGCTATCTCAGATGTACTTTAGGTCAGGAGCTGCATGCAGACTTGCTCCAGTTTGGTGATTAAAAATGTAGCGATTCTTCTCTGGTTGGCGTAAGAGTAAAGGGGGAGCTGTGCAATTTGTTTTAATGAGTGTGTTTCTGTGTCAAAGAGAGCCCGGGTTTTTGGTTTTAAATAATTAAAATAGTTTAAAGAGTTTCTTGAAATTAAAGGTAGGGTTATTGTTACACTCTGTAAGGAAGAACACACGACAGGGCATGCTGTTATAGGAAAATAATCCAACCAGCTGGGGGATTATTTTCTTGAATCATGTCATTCCTCCTATAAAACAGTGATTTGCAAACGATTATGACTTTTCATTGATTAAGAAAATGACTATTTTTATCCATTTATAGTTACTTTTAAGGTTGTGGAAGGTCAGGAAGTCAGTTCCTGTGCTCACATATGTTATAGCAGCTATAAACAGTCGTTCCCTCACCAGCCTCTCTTTTTTTCTGTCTTGACATTAAAAAAATAAACGCAGCTTGTCGTTTTTTTGTTACCAGGAAACCAAAGCGTAAACATCCCCTTTAATCAACCGTTATAAGTTTTTCTGCTTTCCCCTGTGAATGAGCTTGTTGCTATAGAAACATAATTTTCCTGCTACCTTCAGAGATACTGTTTGAGACCTGCGCTGTCATATAAATATCAGTGATCGTATGTATGTTGGCGTGAGTGTGTGTAAGCCGCTTGACCTCCATTTCCTTTATCATTTCTCTCTGTAAAGGTGTAGATATCCGGTTGCCAGATCCTCATCTAGCTCCTCCTGCGTGTAAGGCAATCCCGTCATTACCATGCATGATGCGCAGGTAGGAAGTGGTTGCCGTGTCACAGGTAATCATGGAAAATAACCTTCTGACCTCCGATAAGGGTGACAATGGGCCCAGTGGTCAGAGTTCATTTGCTTTGGAGCTCAAGAGACGGATTAATCTAGGAAGAGTCTGAACATGACTTATACACTGATAAACTTGTGAATATCGCTGAAGTAACACGGATTAAATGTAAAAATGAAAAGACAGCGGAGTGAACTGGTAAAAAGAGTCTCATAAATAATTCAGCTTCAGAATTTATGGAAGGAGTCTCCAGTGTCAGCGCTTAAACATCAGCAAGAGGAATAAAAACACTTTAGAATGGGAGGTTATTAGAAAATCATGCATTTTGGTGAAGTAACAATGAATCTGCTTCACCATTGATTATTTTCCTGAATCCGCATGTGTTTTATTCCTTGCATTATGGCATACAGGCTACTGATGATGAGGTAAAACAGTTTCACAGGATTTCTTAGAAGAACATCTTTATCTGAAAGTCGTCCAAGGCAATTCTGAGAATTTGATATTATTTTAAGAGTTTGAAATAGTGAAAGAAAATTCCAGTTTCACCCACTTGCTTTGACCTTTCCCCACAGAGTGATTGGTAGATTGTAAATCAACCCATAGCGCCATCTGCTGTGTGAGGGAAACTTTACAACTGGTGGAAAAAGCCACGTGACTCAGATTAGTCGTATTTCTCTGTGAAAAGTCACGCTTGTGTGCTTGAAGCAGGAGATTTATGCAAACTTATGTTCTGTATTTATTCGTTTTTGGCAGTAAATTTGCTCCATACGGAAGTTTAAGGGGTTGAAACAATTTCCTGTGAATGAAAAAATTTTACTTTTTCTGTTTTTGCAGAGGGACTTCAATGAAAAACATGATAAAAAAAAGAAAGACATGCTCATCTTTATTTCCTGCTTATGCCATTAAAGATGAAGAGGAGTTTAAAAGCTCGGATAGGACACGCAGAAGTGTTGTCTCAGTATATATATAGGAATTAACTTCTGATAGAGCCAAAGCCAGGATTCAAGCAGTTTTCAAAAATTTGAATGTCATTCACAAACAAACAAACAAACAAACAAACAAATAAATAAATAAAACACTGATGTGCTATGTGCAGATGTTTCTTCAGCTGTATTTTATATTCATCATGTATATGATTTGTGTACATGTTTTGTATTATATAGTGATCAGTATTTTATCTTGTGTTTGAAAATAAAGCTCATAATGCGCATTTAGCTGGACTTTTATTGTGAAATAGCTAATTTGCCGGATGCGACCTTGCCGGAAGTCCTTGTTTGGGCCTGGTTTAGAAAAAAAAAAAAAAAGCTAATAAGAAGAATGCTATGCAGTTATTGTTGGGAATATTTGCAATAAATAAATAAAATAAATTAAAAATAAAACAAAATACTGAATTAAAATAACAGATCTTTCCGAATGGTTGGAAGTCATCTTAAAAATGCTTATATGTGTTTTAATCTGCAAATGATTAGAAGGATTTTTACAAACGTTCATTAATTTTAGAAGTATGTTGCATTGAATTAATAACACATAATAGTTGCACTATTTATTATCATTAAAATGTTAGTATACATTTTCTGATTACATTTATATTACTATACTTTCATCATTTAAAATATATTTAAAAACAAACAAACAAACAAATAAATAAATAGCTAGATAAATAAATAAACGCGACTGCTTATTTTAATTTTAAACCGAATATGACGTTGCCCGGTCGCGCGCGCTTTGGGTCGTGCACGCGCACGGGGCTGCGCAGATCCCGAGCGCAGACAGAGAGAGCGCGTGAGGAGGAGGAGGAGGATGGTGATGATGATGATGAACGGGACGGGCTCGTACGGAGCGGGCCGAACCGGGGCGGAATTCGACCCCATCACCTTCGCCAAAAGACCGCAGACCATCTTACGATTCCTGGCCTGGGTAAAAACCACACCGGATATCCGTTTCTTGATTTATTTACCTTTACCTACTTTTCTTTTCTGCGTGTCTGAGAGGAGCTCATTAGCCTACTGAGCACAAGGGCTCTAATAGTAATAATGAT
>JAQQZR010000010.1:14098113-14115613 GCA_030068235.1 Notoglanidium macrostoma | reverse complement strand
CCTCAGCGACTGACAAAGTGATCTCATGATCTGGAACGATGAATCGGTTTAAAATGCAACAATTGTAAAGAATCTACGCAACAATCCTAAATTGATTTTTATCGAAAGACGACAAAAATTGGTGCGTAAAACATTGTCCAAATTTTGAACCCATGTATTAACAGGTTAGCGAGAGGCGATCCGGCGGCAAAGCTGCTACTCCTAAAACACTCCTTCTCTACGTCATCATCTTCAGTCGCCGATTAACCATACCCCTCAGATTCTACGTTACGTGACGATCGGAGGATTCGGAATCATACCTTAGATTCAGTGGCATCGTCAAGTATGAAGAATCAACTGTTAACTGTTACGAACTGTTAAGAATCATAAACGTATCGTACGTGTCGTTATCTTCGTGGTTTCTCGCTGACGTTTTGCGTGCGCAGCTGCAGTAAACGTGGTTCGTGTCTACACGTGTGCGCGTGACGTCTCTCACACTTTCCCCCTCTCGCAGATTTTCTCCATGGTGGTGTTCGGCTCGATAGTAAACGAAGGCTACGTGAACATGGGCAGCGAGCGCCTGCACTGCGTGTTTAACAAAAACGAAGACGCCTGCAATTACGGCATCATTATCGGCGTGCTGGCGTTTTTAGCCAGCCTCTGCTTCCTGGCCCTGGACGTGTACTTCCCTCAGATCAGCAGCGTGAAGGACCGCAAGAGAGCCGTGCTCCTGGAGATTGGCTTTTCAGGTGAACATATATGCAACAAACACTTACTGTGTACACACTTCCGAGAGCATGTGTGGCTAAATACTCACGCAGCTCGATACAATACGTGAATGATTTGTTTGTCAAGACGTCATGCACGTATTTACTCGCGTATTTATCGCCCTCACCTTTGCAGGACTTTGGGCGTTTCTCTGGTTTGTTGGATTTTGCTTCCTGGCCAATCAGTGGAGTCGCACCTCGCCTAAAGAACTGCCGTTGGAGCAGGCTTCAGACGCGGCGCGGGCCGCCATCGCCTTCTCCTTCTTCTCCATTCTCACCTGGGTAAGACAAGCGGGAAAAAACACACGTATACGTGCACGTACAATCGTGTTTGACTGATACATTTGCGTTTCAGGGCTACCTGTGTCTGCTAACCACGCACAGGTTTAAAAACATTGCCTTTCTGGAGGACAAACAAAGCCTGCTTTCCAAAGCTCCTCCCACACTCGCGCTGGTGTAGAGCAGCCTGCACTTCCTAGTGTACTTAACACCGAGCTGACCTCTTCTAACTCTCTAACGCAGCTTAATAACAACTTGCTATAATGTATAACGTATGCTACACATTTCTTTATATCAAAACGATCCAGGATTGCTTCAGCAGCAGAATCCGGCGTCATGTACACGCAGGTGCGAGATATAGCTACGATTCCGCACCGATGAGTAGCTGTAATTAACGTCCGTGTTTCGCCTGCGCAGCTTTATAAGCGGACTCGCTCTACCGGATGTGTATAATCTCAATGCTAACAACACGACACACGCACACCTCCTTACAGAAAACATGATTACACTCTAATAAAAGGATTGTGTTCAGGTTTTTGCACTTGTTCTTGAATCAACCTTCTAGAAGTGTTATAAAGCCCTTATGAAAGTTCTGTCCAGTTTATTGAGTTCCTCAAAGTTAGTAATCAATCGTTTCCTGCTTAGCTGCTAGCTTTAATGCTAAGGCTAACCCGGTATCTGGGATAAATAGATTTTCAAATAATTCCTTTAAGCTTTTAAGCGATCACTAACAGGAAGCTTCTTGACATAAGCTAGGCTGCTGTATTTTGGCACAGTTTTACTAAAAATGCTAACGTATTAACGTGACTAACGTGAGGAATCTGGCTAGGTGGCGCTGACGGTGTTCGCAGTGCAGAAATTCCTGCTCGGAACCGACATGACGCTCTTCACCTCGGCCGACGCCCCCAAACAGCCGTATCCGTCCAACGACGCAATCCACCAGACCACTGTAGACAAGAGCCCGACGCTGATCGAGACGGTGGAGACACGCCCACCCGGGTACCAGATCCCGCCTGCTTTTTAACCTCTCAGCCAATGAGAAGAGAGGTGGCTTCCTTTGTGGGGTTAGTTCCAGTACTGATTTCAACGCACCCTGGTCGACTTCCTCTTCGCTGAGCCTGGATTAGTGATCCGCTAATCACTCTTTCAACAGCGGAAATGACGAATTACGCCAAAAAAATAGCAATATAATATTTCTAAAATATGGTATGTAATTTGTTACATTCAAATTTAGTCTGACCCAGTAAACTAACTGCTGTAATCTAACTAGCATGCTAGCAAACTAGTAACTAATAACGATGACTGGATAGCAAATAAGCGATGTAGCACACTTACTAGCTAGTTAACTAACATTAATAAAGGCTCAAACTACTAGCAAGTAGTTAGATAACCGAATGAAACACTGAACTAACTCGTATATTTTGAAAAGATAGTGTTTGATATGCTAGGTTAACTACTCTATGGTAATTTTTAGTTCATGTGGTAGTTCAGTACTTTATTAAGCTATCTAGTAGTTTAGTACTTTATCGGGGTGAGTAACTACGCACGTGCGCGTCTTAGCGCCGGGACGTCGACGAGGTCGCGTTTAAAGCGGTACTGAAATGCACGAGTATTGTAACCTTTCCTTTTTTTTTTTTTTTGTTACAAGGGCTTCATTGTTTAAATCACGTATTAAACATAATGTAACGAAATGAATTCATTTGTAATAATTCTTAATAGAATTCATAACGTGAAATGAAGTGCAAATGAGCGGCCCCTTTATTATAATAAGGGTGAGCGACCTCGAGCTGGACCGGAGGGGAAAAAGCGCAGCGTAAGTAGAATAAATATATAAAACTATGTTATTTTGTTTCTCAGACAAAAGTTTCAGAGCAAAAATGTTATCAATGATGTACCGATGTGCTCGTTATGCATTCATTTCTGATTATTCTATTCTATAAATGCTAAAATGAATCATTTTTTTGTACTTATTGTATTTATTTTTAACAATATCTAACCGTCCGGTGATGCACCTGTACCGCTAATATCACCATATATAGACATGACTACAGTGCGTGTGAGCTGGAGGGGCGGAGCTACACAACGTGTGTAAAAACAGAGTAGAGGGATGTGGTGACGTGGTCACGTGTGTGTTCACGCATGACAAAATGACATTCCTGCTGAGAGTCCTAATGAGAGCACCTCCAACTGAGTGTGTGTGTGTGTGTGTGTGTGTGTGTGTCATCAGTCTTACTGCATGATCAAACAAATTGTAGAAATTCCTACTTCCTGAAAATATTGTTTTAGCATTTAGAGAGGAGAAGAAACGTGTTCGGTGAATCTCTGACTGAATAAACACTCTTTCTGCAAGCACCTGTTTTAATTTGTCCGTTCTTAAAGTGTTATGTCATGTCAGGATGACATGATGGTGTGTCTTCACACCACTGCTTGTAATTAATCAGTCTTACTTGTGAGTTCATTAAAGCAATACACCACAAGAGGGCGTTTACAGTGAATGAATCACGTGTTCTTATACGTGGCACGCGCCCTCTAGTGGCTTGGTGCTTTTATGCCGCGGCAAAAACCATGATAAATTCCAGTGTTTAATAAATAATTTATTCCTTTTTTTTTTTTTTTTTTTTTTTTTTTCAATGAACTGTCCTTTTGCCACGCAGTGAAATCTGTTAACGAGAAGCTTTGGTTGCTAAGCAACATGAAGATCAGGGTGTCTGTGGACAGCAGTGGCTTTAGCCGAACATTCGGGTCGGATGTCATTTAACTGTCCTTTAAGAATGTGACCACCAGGGGGCATCCAAGCACTATGAATGGACAAGGGTGCCCAAAAAAATGCAAGAAAAAAGAGAACTGTAATATTGTTTTGAAGAAATATTCAAATCTAAGCGTGATTTCACATAATACTCGAATTTTCTTTTAGTATTTTCTCTATTTAGTTTAAATGACAGATAAAAAAAAACAAACTATCAGTTGAAGAACTTTTAACTGTCATGTCTAATATTCCCTTTCTAACTCACACAGTTAGTGTTCATGATTGTGTGCTTGTGTGTAACTTTAACAAAATTATAAAACAAATTCTCATCTGTATCAGTTGCAGCTTATTAACGCTCTCTCAACATAGATTAAGCACGTAAATCATTTCAGACGTGATATTTTATTTACCGTTGACCACCTGATGTGACGTCATGGGCCGAACCTGGCGTTAACCTGAGTCGGAATTCCCAGCCGAGAGGGCGGCTTTTCGAAGAAATTCCTAGTTCTGAGCTTCAATCGCACGCGGAATAAAGTCCCATTTCCGAAGTAATGAGGTGCTGCGGTGTGAGTCAGACACTAATTCTGATTATGATGGCTGGAGAGTAATTTTCTAAAGCAGCAGCCTTCCCAGGGGCTGTAATAAAGATAAAGTGCTTAAATACAGTTCAGCATATCTAGAATTTCAGGAGAGAAATAATTTTACAGTAAATGACTGTAACTACTCAAGAGGAAAAGTTGAACGAATAGAGCATGATGGAGGAGAATCATAAGCTCCCGGAGCACCACGACGGTGTCTGAACGAAATTCTGTTCAGGTGGGAAAGATCCCAGCTGGCGATGAATACGGTACCGGTTACTTCTGAACAACCAAAAATAGAGATCGAATGTTGTTTTCAGGCAAAACGTAAACAGTTCGAGATAATACAAGTTCATTTTCACAGGAAAATACAGCATTAACTTAGTGTTATCAGTTAAAAACAGCACCTGAGTACATGAACAGAACCTGTCCGGCTTCCACATTTCCCGTAAGTTCTGTACTTTCACTTTTTCACTTATTTCTCAGCACTTTTTATAAAAAAAATCTCAACGTCAGTCTTCACACGGACTCCTTCTCCGAGACCGAGCGCGTTCGTGGCAGGCGATACATCTCCGCTCACGCTTCTCTTTCACATTCGTTCTGCAAAACACCTCCCCGGTTTTCATGTCTACGTAGGCTGGTGCTTAGTTTTGAAACTAGCTCCTGCCTAGACCACTTACTTGTAATGTTTCTGCTATAAATCTTTACAGATTCTGCAGGTAAGTCGCATCATCGTCCGTGAGCTCAGTGCAGATCATTCAGGTTCAATATGATCTTAAAAGAGTAGGAATTCCTTAGACTAATGAATTTCCTATGCTATAAATTCTCAGCTTCTGAACGTAAACACTGGTTTAAACAAACCTGTCTTGGTTCCGTCTCCCTGATTGTTGGGAAAAGACACGATTATCATTATATTAATTGTCCTTTCAGGCATCATGAAGCCGGCTGTTTTTGCAGAGATTCACGTAGATGTTTCATGCTCTTCAGTAAAATTTATTGTCTTTAAAATTACAGTCAGTCATCGGATTTCCTCTGTTCGTGCCCTGAATATAACAAGTCCTGATTTCGTGTCGTGGAACATCCCGAAAACGCCCCCCTTTCACTCAAACCTGCAATATATTTGGCATGTTTCAACAAAGGTGTACACCAAAATGTCTGTATAGACAGTTTATCACAATTTCAATATCAAAACACAAAAAGAAGTGAAAATGTGCGGGAGGTACGTGACTCTTCGTGACCCACTGCTCATTGATTTACAAGCCCTTAAGATTCCACAGAGTTGTCCTTCTACCACGTTAGAGGTTTAAAATGTGTAAAAATACACGTGAAAACGTCCAAATGAAAGAATAAAATCTTTGCTCTGAAGCCGACGGAAGGAAGGACGCTCCTCCGGCGCTTCGTCGTTTCCTTCTGCTTTATTCCGTAGTGTTAACTGTAGAAATGTTTCACCAAAGTGCACACTTTATAATGTAGGTCGTTGGTTTTGCTGCTGCGCAATAACAACAAATATTTATTAAATACAAAACCAGCATGGATGTAATGCAGTACAGCGGGAGAATGGGAGAGCAGCTACAGGTATGGCTTTGGGCTGGGAATCATTAGGACATGCTGACAAGCGGCCTGTACGTGCGAAACGTAAACGACGTAAGGACACACACACACACACACACACACACACACACACACACACACACACACACAAACTAAACCACATCAGCGAATCAAATAAAGCAACAACAAAACTCAAAAGTCTGAAGAAAATTTGTAAAAAGTACGAAAAGCAAATCAGAAAACACGACAGTAAGATTAAAACATGGCGACATCGAAACAACAACGAAACTGAAAATTCAACAATGACACTAAAAACGCGAAAACAAATCAGAAAACACAGCAACACTAAAAACGCATCCAAAAAAGCCAAAAAGAAAAAAAACGACAAATCAGCAAATCTAAAAATCTTAAAACACTAAAAAAACATTGCTTGACGTTGTGTTTTGCACGTACAGGCCACGGTACCATCTTTACTGGTTAAAATGTTCATCTCTCTGTCATTTGATCTATGGAAAGCAACAATAATAATAATAATAATAAAGCAATAATTTACGCCATGCGTCAGAATGGCACGAGGGGAGGAGTTATCAGAAGCGTGTTCGGTGAACGTGTTTCGTAGAAACGGTTAACAACAAAAAGCAGTTCCTTGTCAGAAAACATTTGAGTGCGTGCAAAACTCGGGCTCTTTTTTTATTTATTATTTTTTTTTATAAAAATATCATAGGTGCTGCATTCAATAAATAGCTGAACTCTGTAGAGTCTCGAGTAACTACTCACGCCTCCGTACAGTCCTGACGGTCCTGCCATGCAGTGCGGCTGAGATAAAACATTGCTCTGTTTTAGAAAAACGGATCTGACTTTCACGTCAAAAACCTGTTCTAGTACGGATCTTCGTCTGCGTCCGTCTCAGATCCGGGTTCCTTAGCAACCTTTCACGGGTGTCGGTTACAGTCTAGAGCTGATTCATGACCACTTTGATATTTTAGAAATTGGCCTTGACAGGTGACTGTAACCCTACGTTCACAACAGCGAGCGACAAAGCGTCCGTTTTCACCACGAAACTGCGATTTCAGCAACAAAGTGACTTTTGACATGAAATGTCTTCATTTTAGGCAAATTAGATAAAGCAGCAAATCCAAACGATTGTCTCGATCGAGTGCTCGGACCGAACGTCTAGCTCACGTGGTCCAACGTTTTTCTCAGCTTCCCGCTCGCAACATCGTTTTCTGCCTGCGACGTGACACATAAATGAAAATAAAATGCAGGACGGTGGTTTTTGTTTCATTCTTTCATGTACACCCTGTTAATTAATGTGTATAGAAACATTATGTAGAAAAATAAAGGTTTGGAAGGAAGTAGCAGAGATCGTTGGTGCCTCTAGTGAGCGTACGTAGCTAGTACAGTTTGCTAAGCTAATCCGAGAACAAAGCTAGCGCCGGGCCGGGCGCGTGGCATCTAAACCAAACAAATCATTTTCACACTGGTTGACTAGCTGGCTTTAGGAGTTATATATAGCTACTAGCGTTTCTCGTCGGAACTAAAGACCACGCCCACTCGTCACGGGCTTGTGTGAACGTAGGGCAGGAAACTAGCGTGAGCTTCGTTAGAACAAATATCCAGCTGCACAATGTCAGTTTTTATATTCTCAGATCTCTAATCAATATGATTAGGGAAAACAAACAAACAAACAAACAAACAAACAAATAATTGCATAACTCATTTTCACCCTACTGTTATTGTGTTTTTTTTTTTTTTTTTTTTTTTTTTTTTTTTTTTTTTTTTTTTTTTTAGAATTCCTAGATTAAAGGTGCACATTAGCATCAAATGTTTTGGTCTGAATCCTCATCATCCGGACCAACCCATAACAATAAGCCACGCCCATAAAGGGTCCATAGCCCTCCGATTAGGCGTCGATTGGGACACCGTGTGATGATTGGTCCTCGTTTGAAACGCGATTGTTCGACTGCTCGAACGGGATGGATAGATGGATGGATAAATGAGGTTGTGGGAGGGGCTTAGCGACTAGCAGAGAATCAGGAAGATCCAAAGACTCCTGGAGCAACGTGGAGTCAAATGACGGTGCCCGCCTTTTCAGAACCGCGCCGCTCTGAGGAGTTTCCGAGAAAACGGGCGGGTCCGTGGAAGGCGAGACGCAAGGTGGACTCGTTTTGTGCTTCCTGCGCGACAGCGTTGCTTCGGTTTCTTGCGTTTTAAAGGGCGCGCTCTTCTTCTGTGGCTGGTTTGACCACGCCCCATGGGTCGAGTCCATGCTGTTGTACTTCCTAAGGTCACTTCCTGTACTATTACTTCGCTGTGATTGGCTTTCCGAACATAAAGTGCCCGCGACATGTGGAGATAAGGTGTGGCTGCGGCGGAGGAGCCGGACACCGGAGTCTTTTCTCTGGAAGGACGACAGGATTTGTCTGATTTCTTCGTCCGACGTGTGTGTGTTCGCCGCGTGTGTGTGCGTGCACGTGTCCGGTTGTGTGTGTGTAGATCTGCGTGACGGGATGCTGCGCTGGCTGTACACGCGTCTGCTTGTGTGGACGCTGGCTGTCCGACTGCGACTCATAGGAGGCGTGGCTCGAGGCGAACAAGGGGCGGAGCCTCCGGTCAGAGGAACGCTGGGAACTTGGAGAGAATCGGAGTGGTGCAGGAATAAGTTGTCCATCGATCCGGGGTTGGCGGAATCCACAGAGTCGCTCTTTATCGCCTCCTACCGTGCGAAATGCGTACCGTTAAACACGTCACACCCATCACACCGATTCACACGTGTACCGTGACGCACTACCTGTCTTTGGAGCATCCTGAGAGACTTTTGTGTGGTCACGTGATGCGGTGGGATGGGCTCTAAATGAGAGGTCGGAGGCTCTGGAACCTGCAGCAGGGATTCCCATTCACACGACTCCGACTTCACCGAGAGAGACGAGCCTGAGCACGAGAGAAGCCTATAAGTATACTTTATCTGATTTTACGTAAACAAAAGAACATGTTTTCGAAAATTAAAACCAATGATGAAAATTATTTTAAAAATGAAAGGTATTTGTCTAACAATAATAGTAATCTGATTTTTATGTCAAATATTTATTTATAAGAGAAAGTTTAAAAAGATAATCTGACATATAAGTTTATATTTCTTTATGAATTGTTCATAATACTACCATTACTACTTAAACCACTATTTAAAAATGAAAATATACCAACATGACACTACTACTACTACTAATACTACTACTACTAATAATAATAATAAGTGTTGGGTGGAGCGATGATGTGACCTGTAACTGTATTGTGATCGAAGGTCTGCTGTTTGCAGAAGCGCTGATCTCTGGGTTTGGGCCCAGCTTTCGGGTAAAACATGTAGCTGTCGTTGGGTAAAGACAGCATCCTCGATATGCACGGCCTCCCGACTGAGAGCAGGTTCCTGTCCTGAAGGTCGTCACCCTGGAAATGGAACCCTTCAGCGTCAGATTAATGTTACCGGGATATGACCATTACAGAGATTTACCAAAAATAATTTTATTTTTGCAATATTATCTTGGTCCCAGTCACACACGGTCATATACACCTAGGAGCAATTTAACACCCCTGAAACCCCTGAGTGCTCCAGCACAGCAGGTGGCGCTGTTATAATTTCATGACGATTTCCGTAACTACTGCAAGAAGATTGCAAAATGCTGAAGCCCTTGAACATTGAACTCATTGAACTCATCAGACTGCTGACAGTGGGCTATGGCTCTGCAAGGAAATGCCACCTCAAATCAAAAGAATAACAGAAACCTGTGCAAACGAATTTGTTACAAACACAAAAGTGTGCTTCCATATAAAATGACAGATTGCGTAGTTGTATAATACTGAGTACATCAGCGGAGTTGTTTTACATTTTTATTTAATAAGTTGAAAATAAGATATTTGTTTTGCGCTGTTTTGGTTTTTATTGCACTTCTCTCGGTTCTCTGTGCACGGCTGAGGAACGGATCGACCGGTTTCAGAAGTCGTTCCAAGCCCTCATTAAACCCCAGACGTGGACTCGGCGCGGTGTTTCCCGAGGCTGGGATGTTTTTAGGAGAACCCCCAGGGAGAAGAGATTATCACCTGTTTGAGCGCAGGAGACCCCGTAACCTCACCAGCCGAGGCGGCGGCATTCTGCCACCGATTTCCCTGTAGCTCCGCCTCCAGCTCCGCCTCCATCTCGGCCTCCTCGCAGGCATCCTTGTTGCTGTCCTCTAAGTGCTTCATGAGCACGGCGACCACCACGTTCACCAGGACGAACTGCGCCACCAGGACGAACGTCACGAAATACAGCGGGGAAACCAGCGGCAGGTAACTCAAGCAGCGATCTCCGCTCTTACACTCCCTCAGCGTGTCCTTTATCACACACACACACACGCTAAATCCATTAATCATGCTGTCTGCAGTGGCCCTAATAATCCAGTGACATTTCAGGAAACATAAATGGCACAGTGTGTTAACTCTCTCTCTCTGTGTGTGTGTGTGTGTGTGTGTGATGACTCGGTGCGTGTATCAACGTGTTAACCTTCATGATTCCATTCCAGTTGTCCCCAGTCGAGACTCGGAACAGGGTGAGGAACGCCATGCCGAAGTTCTCGAACGTGGCGTGACGACTCAGACCTTCGCACGGGTTCTCCTCGGAGCATTCTGTACAAGACAGGCCACATGACGACTTTATTTCATGGTCATTCCTTAATAATGTATTCTATATATGGCCTTGGATGAAAAGTCCAAACAACTTCACGTTAACCTTTTCATCAAACTGTGGATTTTGTTAGAAACGTGTGTGTAAAATCGACTGCAAGACGCAACCCCATTAAAGAAAAGTGCATTAGTGCAATCTGTGCATTAACTGACTGGAATGAACTTCCTGCTGATTTGAGAGATTTGAAAACAGTTGGTTTGTTCTGAGAAAAAACAAAAAGAACAGTTGCTGGGAAAAGAAATCAGAAGTGCCAACATGACATTCAGTTCTATAGTGCTTACATTTACATAAATGTAGTGTTGGGGTTCATCATCATCATCATCATAAGTGCATTAATGTGTAGCGTCGCTGATAAATAAATTAATAAACAAATAAAGACAGGACGACGACAAAATAACAACTGAACAGCTTTTCCACTACGAAACGTTCTGTGCTTGACTTGATTTTGCTAGTTTATATATAGTATACCGTATACAGAACAGAGACTCCAGATCATGTTCAGCTCATTTTGCCTTGAGGGTAAAAAGCGAAAATGAGCAGACTGAGTGATAAACAAGCCCTGTTTCTATCCCGCTGTTTGTAACGTGTATAACCTGTATAACCTCCTGGAGTTAAAATAAAATGGGTATTGCTAATACATTAGCATTGGTATGGCTAGATTACCAGCAGGCACTGATCAGCACGCTGCCTACGTTTCCCCGTCAAAAAGGACGTTAAAGTAGGACCTTTTAAAAAGAACCGCTTCTTTGCAGAGAACAGAGAATTACGGGATCACCGCTGCTAATGCTTTTCCTGGGGAAAGTAAAGAACTGACCGAGTTTTCCAAACAGCTCCACTCCCAGAGCAGCGTAGATGAAGAACAGCAGCATGAAAAGAAGCCCCAGATTTCCAACCTAGAAAAAAAACCCACAACAACAGAGCAGAAATACTCCTAGGAGTACTGTATGTGTGAGCTATAGTAAGAAAGAAAATGGTATGGGTTCACACACACACACACACTCACACACACGCACACACACAGTCACTAGGGGATGCACAGAATAGTCGACTACTCAAGCAGGCAAACAAACTGCAAGATTTTTTATTTTCTTTTGCTTTAATGGAACATTAAAGTTGACATATTATACCCCATTTCTAAAGGGCGACCCAGTTCCCTGAGGTCTTAATGAAATATCTGTGACATGCTTTGGTCAAAATACCACATGGGTAATAACCACAGCTCCTTCTCACCCTGTTAAACAGCCCTGTTCAGAACAGCCACTTTGAGCACCTGTTCCTTTAAATGACAATGAGCCTCTGCTCACCCCACCCCCCACTGCTCACCCTGCTCACCCCACCCCCCCATGCTCACCAGCATTTACGGCATTTGGTAGTAGCCTTCTGATTTGAGTCCAGTGTCTTTAACCACTGAGATACCATTGCCTAGCATGGAAGAATGAATTTGGAGCCGCGGGTTGCGCATCAATATCCACTATCAAACACGGAGATCACACGATCTCTCCGACGCTGCTGTAGACATCTCACGCTCCACCCATCACAACATGGCACTTTCTTTCTTAACGTTTCCTAGTTGTGTAGTGTAATGAAACATCGAAGCTGGAAGTCGACTTGTAGCAGACACCAACCTGCGGTAAAGCCTGGACCACCGTGTCCAGCAGCGCTCTCATTCCCGTGGCCATCTTGAGCAGCTTCAGCACTGCAAAACAAGTCCGGTTGGTCTCTGAAACCCTTCTCCTGCTCCTAATTAGCGTTCTACCGCGTACCGAGTGTGTGTATTACATGCATGTACAGTAGGAGTGTGTGTGTGTGTGCGAGATTGTGTTAGAGTACCTCTGGCAATGCGCAGCACTCTCATGATGCGAATGATAGTTGGGTTGATGGGTAACGAGGCGTTCAGGTCAATCTCCTCGAGCGTAATTCCCATAACGGATAACAGAACAATGGCCAGGTCCAGCTGATTCCACCTGAGAGAGCGAGGGAGAAAGAGAGAGAAGGTAAGACGGTACACTAGTTCGTAAACCAGTAAATGAAAGAAATAAAGTGTAAAGCGGCAAGATGTGCTGGATCACGGTTTAGAATCTGCCGAATACTGAATGTGGAAGCCATTTCTGTTCAGCTAACGCAGCGATTAATGCGGTAATTACGACTCGAACCCTATTCGATTTAACCTGACTCTCGATACAAGGAACCCGAAGCCCTGCGTTTCCACGGAAACACGTTTTGGACTTCACCTCTCTTTGAAGAACCTCCTGAAGCCGAAGGCCACCAGCTTGAGCATGGACTCGATCACGAACACCAGCGTGAAGACGTAGTTGCAGTATTTCAGCGACTCCTCCAGATACTACACACACATAAACGACACACTGCTTTTGTGTCTGTGTTATCAAACCGCACTGTTGTTGATTATTTTCCTGTAACAGCGCAACATGGAGCTCTTACATAATACACAGATATTGTAATGTACGGACCCCGTTATGTGTGTGTGTGTGTATGTCCCACCTTGGGCTGGTTGTAGTGCTCCATGGACATGGTGAGGACGTTGATGGCGATGATGATGGTGATGAAGAGGTCTAGATAGTGGTTGGTGCAGAGGGTGTGGATGTAGAGGCGGGCGGGAGAGTAGTCTGCATAATACGGTCTCTGGAGGGCCTCTAAAACACACACACACACACACACACAGACAGACACACACATACAGGGACAGACACACACACACCTCATTAAGCACCAGAGTCATTAAATTACTTGAGCGCAAAAAAGTCTTGCAAAGCTGCTCCGGGAGCTACAGTGCTGTTCCTGTGTGTGTGTGTGTGTGTGTGTGTGTGTGTTAATGGTCTTCCCTAGCCTCTTCTGTTTAACTGTGACAGGCCGGTGTGGGCTGCCCTCGATTTTACTGTCTCAAACTCATAAATATTCTTATTCAATCTTAAGCTTAGACACTTTAAGCACTGAAGTGAAGTGTGTGTGTCTGTTTAAGTGTGTGTGTGTGTGTGTGTGTGTGTAGGAAGGAGCACGGTGACCCAGTTTTTTTGACTCACTGTTGAAAAATGCTAGCACGGCAAAAGGTGTGTGTGTGTGTGTGTGTTTGCTGGGAAATAGACGAGTCATCGGTGAGATCATAAACCTGAGGAGTCCAGTGTCCCCCTCCATCCATCACAAGTGTGACTGCTCAAGGTGTCTTTGAGAGGAAAAATGATGGTGTGTGTGTGTGTGTGTGTGTGCGTGTGTTATGTGTGTGTAAGAGAGAGTGGGAGAAAATGGCCTCGAGACACTAAAGCAGATTGAGCTTGAGTTCGTGCCAAGATCAGCGATGCGACACAGAACCGTACCTCTGCCAAACGGTGAGTGTGTGAGTGTGTGAGTGTGTGTGTGTGTGCGCGCGCTCATCTTTTTTATGCCTGCTAAAACTCCATGAAAGTGCTGCATGATTATGCTAACAGAGAGGATTCCACACGGTCATTATCCTTGTGTTTATGCTTCGTATTACGCTCTTATGTTTCATGAATATGATTGACTTTCATGAGGAATTAAAAAGAAATAAAACGCGATCATTGGCGTGAACTCGGGATGACCCCGATGTAAATTAAAGTTCAGGCCAAACTGTAAAAGAAGCTCATCGAGACAGAAGTTAATACTTTGTTGCAATATTAGTAGGATGATACGCAAACTGTTAATAGAATATCACGGCTGTGAGCTGAATATGAAGACGCTAATGTAAATAAACAGATCTGAGCCGACACAGATACTGCAGTGGTTTGCTCCGACCTAAACCCTGCCTTACTGCGCTCCAAAATAAAACCAGATTTCTACCATATCCCAAAATTTCACAAAAGAAACGCGCCTTTATTTATAGAGCCGTTGCTCCGTATAGCCCACGCAGACCACGCAGGGCAGAATATCTCTGCGATTTGTTGTTCTTTATCGTTATTAAAAAGACAATTTGGCGGAAAATCGCCACCCAGCTTTGTACTAGATTCTGACAGCGAGTCCAGTAAACTTTTATGATCTTTCTGGAATATAACTGTGGCAGCGAGGGGGCGTGGTCAGGCCTCGGTGGTCACGCCTCCTCACTGCAACAGTGACTGACCAAAACACAAAAGAAAATCTGATAAAATGATATTTGATGTTTTACTGTTTCTGGGCTCACACTTTTAATTTACGCCCAAATCTCATTCGTTATTCCGTCGAGATTAAAAAAGAAAACTGTTTAAGCAACTAAAAGAAGTTCCTTTTACACACTCCGTACTGTCTGACTCTATAACACGCAGCTCTGGGAGAGGAATAACTCCTAAGCGCACTATACGGTGGCACCCAGAAGAGACCGGGCTCCATTCCGAGTCCGGGTTCTCTCAGGGTTCCTTCATGTCGCCTCAGGGAGATGTACATCTATAACGGGATTTCTGTAAAGCTGCTCTGTGACCATGTCGGCTGTTTAAAACTGAATAATAATAATAACGATAATTAAAAGAACAAGGGTCGTCTTGGTTGATCTGTGATCCAAATTTGGTGATATTTGTACAAACCGTGATCGAGAAGAAGCCAAAAATAAATCAATACAAATGGCAGAAGATCGAACAGGGTAAAATGTGCACGTTTCTGCGAGTTATTATTGTAAATGTGCAGCAGGTCAAGGTTTGGCCTATTGGTGGCGCTAGACAGCTTGAGTCTGTGAAGGCAGCTGAGACTATCCTCTATCGCTGTGCCAAATTTCATAAGATGTAGTGAACGAATAATAATATAATAGCAAGAAGAAAACATTATACAAACACAGACTCCGGTGCTTGGCCCCCTAAAATCGCTTAGGATTTAAGCCACACATACTTCTGGTAAAATACAAACACGTGAGGCAGTAAACAGATACAGATTTTGACATGTAAACATTTTATATTTACAAGTAAGCAAACAAACAAACAAATGTAGGAGACCCAGTATGGACAACGTCCTGTTTCCGTCCAGTGTTCCCGGGATCCACCCTGACGAGGATAAAATTACTGTGTGTGTGTGTGTGTGTGTGTGTGTGTGTGTGTGTGTGTGTGTGTGTGTGTGTGATGCAGGCAGACGGATGAAGGCAGGTCCAGGTTTTGGCTTTTATTAAAAACAAACAAAAATGTCCTAGATGAGACTCACAACAATAAATGAAGAATCGGGCAAAACGTGGAGTGGAGTGAGATTCCGCGATCGGTATTAGATGCCGGGAGTGTGTGTGATCGGAATTCTCAGGAGAAGATGTGGTTGGGAATCACGGGAATTGGGTTTAACACCTTTTACATCCTGGCACAATTGAGTTGGAATAAATAAAATGACAATGAGGGAGTTTATGAGTTTAGTAAAGGGCTAATTGTGAGTTTTTATAGCTTATTGTTTATTTGTTTGTTTTTATTTATGTTAGCACCGTCTTCACACACACACACACACTCACTTCTGCGCCTCTTCTCCAGCCGTCTCTGCCTCTTCTCCTCCCTGAGGCGTGCCTCCTCCTCCTCCTGGTCCTGGCGGCATTTGTGGAAGTTTTCCACCACGACGCCCACAAACATGTTCAGCACGAAGAAGCTGACGATCAGCAGGAAGGAAATGAAGTAGAGTAGCATCCAGGGGTTATGGTTCCTAATGGGCTGGAGAGAGAGAGAGAGAGAAAGATTATGAAATTTCCCCACACTATAATACCCCACACTATAATACCCCACACTAATACCCCTCCTGTCCACCAGGCTTCTCCTTACACTCATCAGGGGCTCGTTTGTGCTGAGCGATGTGATAACGTAATGCTGATATCATGATAAAGTCTCTTCAGAGTTATCATGGGGAACTCTCAAAGCAGATTTGATAAAGGCTTTCATCTTTAACACTGTAAAATGTTACAATTTTACAGACTGTAGATACGTATCATAGAAATGTCCGGAAACATCTGTGACATTTCTCTGATGTTTGCGGCTCCCTGTACGAGGGGTGGGCCAGGTCACCGCCAGGGTTACTTTAATTACTGTCAGCATGTCAACGCTGTAAACCGCTTGCTCAAACGTTGCATATTTTAAGTTGGTGGATTTATGACATGTTGTTGAGCAGGAGCACGAACAGCGACAAGAAAAACAACAAGAGTAACACAAACAGAAAAAGAAACATAGCATAAAACCCCAAAACATCAGCAACCACAGCAACGACAACAAAAATATACACAGCAGCAACAACAATTACAACAACAGAACCAACAGCAACAATAACAACAACAACAGAAACGACAAGAGCAACTGCAACAACAAAAATATAAACAGCAACAACAACAAAAATAACAATAACAAATGAACAGTTACAGCAACAATAACAAGAGCAACAACAACAACAATAAGAACAGCAACAAAAACAGGAGAAGCAACAGCAACAACAGGAACAACAAGCGCACCAGCAGGAGCAACAGCAACAACAAACTCATGTATAATCCTCTGACGACGTACATTTTATTCTCACGCAGGACCACAGACACATTTTTCCCGTCAGCAGATTCCCCGGAGCGCCGTTCCCTCTCAGCGTTTTTCACATTATTAATTTGGGCATTTTGGCTCAGCGTGCTCATGAGTGTAAAGGGAGCATCGCCTTTAATCATGCATTCCTTTATTACTCTGAAGGAGCGAGCGAAAGAGGGAGGACGAGGGGACAGATATGATAGGACGGATAGGATGATAGGAGTGACACTATTTCAATGAATAGGTGTAACTTTCATAATGAATGAGCAGAGAATTAACTGCCTCAAGGAAAGAGATAGAACGAAACTGCAAACTGTCAGAATGAAGGAAAGGATGAGGAGAGAGAGGGACAGAGGGAGAGAGAGAGAGAGAGAGAGAGAGAGGGAGGGAGAGAGAGAGAGAAGGTGAGAGAGAGAGACAGAGAG
>JAQQZR010000010.1:14041195-14055110 GCA_030068235.1 Notoglanidium macrostoma | reverse complement strand
AAGAACGTCCCCTACTCTGCCTCTAAGAACGTCCTCTACTCTGCCTTTAAGAGCGTCCCCTACTCTGCCTCTAAGAACGTCCTCTACTCTGCCTTTAAGAGCGTCCCCTACTCTGACTTTAAGAGCGTCCCCTACTCTGCCTCTAAGAACGTCCCCTACTCTGCCTCTAAGAACGTTCTCTACTCTGCCTTTAAGAGCGTCCCCTACTCTGCCTCTAAGAGCGTCCCCTACTCTGCCTCCAAGAGCGTCCCTACTCTGCCTCTAAGAACGTCCCCTACTCTGCCTCTAAGAACGTCCTCTACTCTGCCTCTAAGAACGTCCCTACTCTGCCTCTAAGAGCGTCCCTACTCTGCCTCTAAGAACATCCTCTACTCTGCCTTCAAGAGCGTCCCTACTCTGCCTCTAAGAGCGTCCTCTACTCTGCCTCTAAGAACGTCCTCTACTCTGCTATCTTCTAAGTTGTCTCTATGTTGTCTCAAAGAATATTTATCCTTCCTTTTCTTAAGAAACCTTTTATTTTAAAATTGTTTATTAGTTTATTTAGTTTATCTAGTTTTTTTTTCTTTTTTACGTTCGCAGCGACAATATCATTTACAATATAATTTTCCATAAATAGCACTGCATATCATGGAAATGCCTTCAGGAGTGATATTTGAAATCTGATATGACATTTGAGATGGTAATGCAGTTGAAATCACCGGTTTAGCTCACAAGTCAGGAATGATCTCCGTATTAGTCATCTAACTGGAAATGTTTTAGCTCCATATGACAGAAGCTGCTGATGTGCGAGATAGATGAATACAGAGAGAAAGATAGAGAGAGAGAGAGAGAGAGCGCAGTGGAGAAAAACGATGAGGTTACTGAGAGAGAGAGAAAGGGAAGAATAAAGTAATGAGAGAAAGTGCAGCTAGGGAGTTGTTTTCTGAACGTGAATAAGGCTGAGTTACAAGCTGCTCCTTTTCTTTCTAACACTTTTTTCTTTGTAGATGTGTCTAGAAAAATGTCTTGAATCATCATATGCCTCATAACCGTTAATGAGAAAGAGTTTATTTAATGAACAGTTGAAAAAAGAAAAAGAGAGGCAGAGACAGAGAGATAAAGAGATCAAGACCTAGACAAAACAGAGACAGAATGAGAAAAGTGGGGTGAACCAATTACGCTAGCTTTTCTGATTCTCGCGTTTCCATGGGAACCTCCCACTGGAACTCGGCAGGAAAAGAACGGTGTCAGTCCCTAAGGATGTGATGATTTTATTAAATCCGAGCGGAACCTCCGCTTCAAACCCGTCCTGCTGAGATGATTAACACACACGGGTCCCTAAAACTTATTCTTAATGTCATTAGGTATAAGAGCAGACAATTTACTTGCACAAAATGGCTGCCAGGAGTGACGGCTGCATTACCTGTAACAGCGCTTATCCATAAAAGCTAGCGCTTTATGTAGCGTTGTTTCACGTGTCCTTTCATCTTTTGATCGGTGAGCGCGTTTGCGTCGCAGGAGCACCAAGCAACAATTTGATTAACGCAAGATGGGAAGAAGGGGGCGGGGCTTATTTAGGTGTCAGGTAGTATAGTAGAGTTCAGAACACTTTCGCAATGGTCAATGATTCCAGACTCACACGTCGACTGGCTCGTGTGCCGTGTTTATTTGAGGGGTAACAGCGGTAAACATTTTAAGGTATAGTGTAAGGGATTGCAGTGTTTAAAGTACCGCATGGTTGGTAAAGTCTCAATCGGTTTTCTTTTCTTTTTTTTTTTTTCCTGCTGCATTACGACTACACTGCAGCACAGCAAGAACAGCACAAAGATAATCCTCGAGTCCAACAGTATCTAAATAATGCAACTGAAATGTCTGCATTGTGTTTATCTAGCACAAACACACCTTTATCACTTCAGGCGCTTATGTTTCGAGCTCGATGAGAGAAAGGTCCTCCGTATGTCACGTCATTTGTTGGCATTTAAGCGCAGTTTAGAAAATCACGGAATGTGCCGCAAATCTCCAAACATGATCCGTGGCTCCTCTTCTGGTCAGGTTCATTACAGCGTCGGGTCTTCATTTATAGATCTATGCAGGTCTCCTTTCATTGGATGCTGATGCTGATGATGAGGAACGACTAGTTGACAGGACGTCATTGGTACCCCGAGGTTGTGGGACTTGATTACTACTTTGTACCGTACTTACCTCGGCTCCGCTGCGTGCAGTCTCGTGTAGACCACGTGCCACCTCTTAACTCTTTCTCTCTACGTCTCTCGCGTGTTGGACGTAAGCGCACACCCTCTGGGTGCTGAGTAGCTCCACGTCTATGCAGCTGTCTAGCATCCGGAATCGGACGAATTAAAAAGATGTAAAAGTATGTTAATAAACTGAAAATGACGCATCATTCTACATTTCATTCCAAAGAATTTCCAAAGAGGTGCCAATAATTGTGACACAAGGATTTGACAACCCTGTGCTTTTCCCCCTCCACTCATCTTCACCAAGGGTGCCAATATTTCCCGAGCTGACTGTATCTTCTTATTCAGCAGCCACAGAGCTTAGCAGCTGCTCACATGCTGCATTGCACCAGCAATATTTAAATATTACTGGCAGAGGCGACGGGTTTGGTAATCTACATGACACACACACACACACACACACACACACACACACACACACACACACACACACACACACACACACACCTCCAATTATCCTTTTCCTCGGAGGACAGTGGAACAAAAGAACCCCTGAAACCACTGACCCCAGCGTGCTGCTCTCGGGAGAAAACTGATGGATGAGGCAGTACTGACTTAGTGCCAGCACACACACACACACACACACACACACACACACTTTGTCTAATTACACTTGCAAGCTTTGTATCTAGATAGTGTAAAACCCAACATCGTCTCCATCTAATCATGGATGACTTTTTAAACTCAAAGCTCGTATTAAACACAGACGAGTGTTTCTCAGTTCACGCGCCGTCGTGTTTTCATCCAGAAAATCCCCGTGTCACGCTGCAGTAATTGTGCCCTTATGCTTTGTGTAAAGGCCAAAATTTCTGTTAATAAATGATTACCGGGGCAACCACTGCGACCTTGGGGAAAAAACCCACGGACAGTTCACGGTAACCGGATACGAGTGCGTTACCGACACAAACAGAAGGATTGTTCATTTGTTCGCGTGTTTCAGACTAGCCGAGACCCGAGGTGTACGTCAGGACTGCGTCGGGATCGCGATCCTGCGGGAACCGCCTGGTCAGTGTCACAGAGCGTCAACTGTAGCTACTCGTCTGTTTGCGGTTTGTTAAAAAAATATCGCAAATACTGTAAACAAAACAAAACACAAAAGAAAATTCTGCTTTAGGCCACACCCACTTTGAGTTCAAATTCAAATATAGACAAGCCATGTTTACATTAACCACGAGCATGTTTTGGTTTATTCTAGTCTTGTCCCCGCCCCTGTCCTGTTATAGCGTGTCCAGGTCCTCTCAGTTCATTCCCATGATTCGTTTGTTTATGTAAACGATCCTGGCGACGACATCCAGTAACGACCAGTTTACTCAGGTCATGTTCTATCACTCAAAAAAGGAGCAGTCTTCTTTTCTCCTCCAATGCAATGACGGATGAGCCAACTGACATGTAAATCTGGAATGATTGACAGATATGTAGGTTTGCGCTCGCTGATATGAACCGACACTTCCTGGAAGCCCCGCCCCCGTCGCCATCTATCTTACGTGCTCTCGAATCTAGATGCCTCAATGGTGAAAATGTCGGCCATGTTGACATTAAACGACCAGATTATATTGAAATGCGCAGTTCTTTATTAATGAATACATTTGTATGTTTTACTGAGTTTTCATGACTGGCTCTGCCACCAAGCAGTTCCCGACTGCACAGCTAGACATATCATTACACTCTCCTTAAAGCTGGTGGAAATGCTTTGAATGCAATCTCACGGTACCGCACAAGCCCGCTCCTGTGCGTCTTTGTCTCGCTGACGGTGTTGCAGCAATGTTTTGATTTGTGTTTTTCTGACTTCCTCCTCATTTCCTAGCGCCTCCTGATTTTGCCCCTCGCCCGTCTTTTGGCTTATGATGAGCATGAATCACTCTCAGACGCTCACAGGGCACCTCTGATTTGATTCCTGATTCATGATGATTCGCTCTAATGAAAGACACGCCCATATTACACACATGCGTCCTCCCTCGATTCCTCGACGCGTGTGTATCTTCAAAGGCTCTTATATGCGCAAACCTACATGAATACGCTCACGTTCGCGCTCACGTGCTCGTCCCGCTCTCGTGTCACCGCTGTACGCTTCTGGGTTCGATTTCTTGCTATGAATTCGGTGTGAAATAAATTCAGTTCGCCGCGTATATGGCGACAAAACATACGGCTAGTTTCAAAGGAAATTGAGAGCTGTGAGAAAACGCCATAACACACACGCGCTGGAAGTTAAATGAGCATGTTTTGCGCCCTGGAGAGAAACGCTACTCAAAGTAAAATCCTCTCCGTCTGCACCAGTGCATGAATTATATAGAAACGTGTTTCCCGGTCGCAGTAAGCCGGGGAACAGTGATGCAGAGCTTTTCTCCCTTCTAACACAGCGCCGTGACTCATAAAGGAGTCGTGGAATCCGACTCAGTGCAATATCAGGAGCTCCAGGGGGATCGGGCTCTCTGATTGGATAATTAATTATGAATAAGTGTAGAAAAAAGGCGCAAACCGTATAACACCAGCAGATCACTGACCACCTACGAACATTCAGACACGTGTGTTTATTTTTAAAGTACTGTAAGGAATAAATCACTTCCTGATGTTCTGCTACAGGAGACTGCAGGAGGTTACTGCAGGTCACTGCGATCTGGTCCTTTAATATCACAGCAATTATGATGTTATTGTTTATTAAAAAAACACAACATGACAGGAGCACTGTTGAGCTGAGTTCAGCTTTTCAAACATGACGGAGCTGCAACTTTGAAGGTCACACGAAGCCCTTTTTTTTTTGGGAAAAGGGGAATAGAGCGCAGGAGCTGCGACTGTAGAACAGAACACGCCCCCTGTGGGCGGGGCATTTATACGTTGTCGAGAGCGTTTAACTGTCAAACACATCTTTTCCCATAAGTAAAAAAGCGTAAATTAAAACGAGGGTATCTGGTTCGAAAATATCTCGGAACTTTAAATACCTCCGAATGACGAAGTACTCATCTTCCACACAGTTTTCTTTCTTTTCTCTTCCTGCCGCGGAATTGTCCGGAAGCCGTTTTTAAGTAAAGTGGACGAGAAAAAGGAAGAAAGAAAATATACAGTAAATTGCGCTCTGGAGTCACGTGTCCTCTTTTATATGTTTCTGCATTGTGTTGGATTCTGTGTGTCTGTGGATTCTTCTATAAAGAAATGACATTTTTCATGGCAGGGAGGACGGTATATAAAAACCCTCACATCGGAGACAAAAGGACAGAATCGACCGGGTGTGTTATTCGGCTTCACTTTACGCAGCCGCTTGATAAACGACTTCTGTCCAAAATGTCCTACTGCTCTGCGATTTCACCACTGCTACATTCATTTCTACAGTCTAAAGTGCAGTGCAACTGCTTCCTTTATATAACCCACACACACACACACACACACACACACACACACACACACACACACACATAAAAGACTGCAAGACACTGATACTCTCAGACATGATACTCTGTACACAATGACAAGGCTAAATGTGACATTCTGTCAGGTCTCTTGAACATGTGTGTGTGTGTGTGTGTGTGTGTGTGTGTGTGTGTGTGTGTGTGTGTGGATCAACAAGAGTACACCTACCTTCTGGGTCACTGAGCTGGAAGTGTGTGTGTGTGTGTGCACGCAGGTAAGAAACTGAGAAATTTTCAACAATATTGGAGAGTTAATTAAATGGGTAAATGTCAGCCAGTATTAGAGGCAAGCTGCTCCCCTGTTGTCACACACACACACACACACACACACACACACACACACACACACACGCATGCAGATCTGAGCTGCGGGAGTTTTATTAAAGAGAGTTGACAACTGCACACACAAAGAGCAGACAGTAAATCCTCCGTATTTTTAATAAGCCTTACAGGACTTCCTGTCTGTTATTGAAGCAGCGAGAAAGTTCCTGGTATTCAGAACCGGCTTACGCGCCTGCTAACAGGAGAACTGGACATCGCACATATGTAGCAAACGGCTTTCAGTGCACAGAATAGCACTCGATGCAGCACGCGCTCATATTCCGTATTTACATGCACTGTATTTTGGGTCCCCAGTAGTTCACCATGCGCACAATTTAACAAAACGACGTGACACTAAAGCGAGCTCATGAAATCGCAACGTGCTTGATACTGATATCGTAACATATCGAACATCGTTCGTTACATCAGGAGTCTCAAAACCGACGTGCGTAATTTCGGCATTAACTCCTCATACGGACGCTTTTCCGTCACGCAAATCTAATAAACAGTCATGCTGTACTAAAATTCACCGTTTGTTCATTCCTGCTGTCATCGAGATCGACTCTAATCTTGTTCAGCCTCGCACGCTATCGAAGATGAACGAAGTTTATTTGTTTCTCCTCTCTGTGCTCGTTACTCGCTGGCAAGCGAACAGCGCCTCACTTCTATAATAATGTCTGATATTATTGCCCTGTGTAGAAACATCTCTAATGGTTAGCGGCCCCTGCGTCAGGTTTAGGTGAGTGATTGGGTAATTTAGGTCACGGAGCGCGTGTGGCAAACTGTGTACACGTGTAAGAACAATACCATTCTCACAGCTTCGCTTTAACGGTGGCTGGACTTCACGCTAAAACGCTTCACTGCTTATAACGGGGTCCTTTTGTGATGAATCAGGATACAGGATCATCATGCAGCGGATTCTGTGCTGCTACTTTCTATCTCTAATCTCAATTATGGTGTTTACATTATTGTGGCCTAGTATAATTTCAGTCATTTGTAGATTATTTGAATTTTCCAATAGTAATAATTACAGTGAACTATACAAATAAACTGCATATTGTGGCACTAATATAATTTGCCATCTGATGATTTAAACATGACATGGGGAAATGAGCTAGTTACTATAGTCCATGGAGTGAAGCCGAATTTGGCTTAAAAAGGGACCTGCTGGCTGACCGAACCCTAAAAATGTCCTTACAGCATCTGAAAAAAGTGATCAGCAATCTATAAACTCAACATTACTGCAATTAGTTAGTTACTATAGTTACTACAGTTAATTACTATTACTTGCTATAGCTAAAAATAGCAAGCTAGCAACTTAGCACATGCTAGCATAACACTTCTATCTTGCTGGCTAGTTAGCCATGAACTACTTTCCCCATTTCAAATGAATTGGCGTTAATTTCTCACTGGTCAGCGCTTCTCCGAGCTCTTATGATGTGACTTACCTAATTTAGTCAGAGCTTTAATAAATTGTTTTGCAATCAGATAGCGGCTCTGATTCGAACATGTGGCTGAGATCCTTGGAAAGAGAAATATATTCCAGTTCTTTCACAACTACCGATGGTAAAAAACGTTCGCCTTTCGGACACGTGACGGGTTTTTCCGAGGCTACAGTCGGATCCGAAGAGTTCTCCAGTGCTCCGGCGATGATAAGCAGACGCTCTGTGCCGAAATGTAAGAAGGCACCGCAATATTGCGATAAAGGTGGTGCAACATATCACTGTCTCAGAACGGCTGACTAATTACAGGTCCTAAAAAAGCACCCTTTTAATGAAACACACCCCGCGTTAGGGCCATTATGGATCCTAATCCTCCAGCTAGCATTCTCTGAGCTTGCTCCTGCTCTGTCAGCACTTATCTCTCTTTCACCCTGAAATAAACGTCAGCGTGTGCCATAACTTCATTTCAGCATGAATAATTATGCTGTACATTGCCATATGGACAGAGAGGGAAAGAGTGATGGAGAGAGAGAGAGTGTGTTTAATAAGGAGAAGTGCCATTCTATGTACAGCACAGAAGGAGCTGATGAATGACTGAAGCACTGAAGTTCAATCAAGCTGGACGGCTCACAAGGACAATCGCTGTAGAAGACGCAACGTACGCTTCCTGTCTGTCTGCGTCGCTATGCTTTAAGAGTTTGAAAAGTATTGCAGAAAATCTGCCAAACCATCTTGTCCAACATTCCGTGTTTCACGTGATCTTCAGCAGCCTCCGAGATTTATTTTGTAACGATCTTCTACCGAATTTAACTTGTTTCATTTTGACTTTGGTTCAGAGTTTACCCACGATGCTATTCTGCTAGTGTTGCAGAGGGAGCTAGCCCTTGCTTCACCTCCACCTAAAGAGAGGGATGCAGTGGCACTGTAGTGTTTTATCCAACCACCAAAAAGCAAACTGTTTCATCCCCCTGCACCTTCAAAAAGTCCTCTTTTTCTCGTTTAAGCACAGTGGAGGTGCAGAAAAGGTGGGCATGTTGACATTTTCAGTTTAATCAACCCCGTTGGGGAGACGAGCTGTAGTCACATGAGCTAAAATTCCCCCTCATAGGGCACGCAGGAGGCTGAACTGAGCTGTATTTTGGGCCCAATTTGCTCAACATGTGTCTCCAAAGTAAGACGGGCTGCCTCTGAGGAGACGGTACGAGATGATGCCATGTAGAGCTTTTACCTTAAATGTGACTTTCAGAAGAGAAATTGCTGGATTCTATTTATCATCCTGAATATGTACTCCGGTTGCCCGTAACTCCAGCACGTCCTTAGGCCAGACGGATCTCCATCATGGCAGGCTTCGTCTCAACATCTGAGTTTAAATCAGAAGTTTCTTCCCACACGCTTCCAGAACACAAATACAGGCTGGGTGTTTCAGCCGCATATGGCTCGTGGATATACAAACGCCACAGTACGCACACGGTCTGGGTGTGTTGCTGATTAATCCTTGGATTCTGCAGACACACTTCAGAACAGTTTGCACTTTCAGGCATAATTAGGCATGAGCAAGCGAGCTGTTGTACTGAACATCAGCATGGAAAATAAATTCATATCGACTAAATGACATGGCAGACCCAGATGTCAGGTTTAGTTTTGCTCCGTCAATGGAACAGTTCCCAAATAACCCGCAGCTGGAGGGAGCATTATGTGTTGTGCTTGTCCGAGCAGATTAGCGGATCGGAACTTCCTGCTGTATGACATAACACCAGGGCCGGTTCGGAGGACATGCTGAGACTCACCTTGTGACAAAAACATGCGGGATGGAACACTCGAGAAGTCCCTGTTTTATCCCGAGGCTCCAGCGCCAAGAGAACCCGTTCTCCTTTCTCCTCTACTCAGACAGGACTAGTTCTACATCTACAGGCATGTGATGTTACTATTATGTCTGGGTCAGTTACATCTGAAAAAGAGTACGACCTTCTAAATTCAAATGACAAGGTTTTCCGTATGCTTCCTGTTAGATCGATTAGGAAACACTATGCTGACAATCTGAGACGGTAAAACGTACAGCGAAGGTTCTGCAGAGCTAGACCAGGAACCTACCTGCCATTGGACACACTGGTACGTCTGGAGACACCTCTGAAAACTCGGAGAATTAGCGACTGTTAATTGCCCCTAGGTGCGAGTGAGCGAGTGTGTCGTGCGGTGTGTATTCCTACCTCGTGCACAGTGATTCCTCTGTGACCCTGATCAGAATAACAGCAGCGGTTTCGGATGAATGAATAATTTATGATTGCGACTAGACTCGAAGTGTCAGGAGGTGAGAAAGTGCTTGCTGAGAATTTGTATGTGATTGACGAAAGTATTTTCACTAACCATCTTATACAAGTTTCATTCTAGTCATTTTCAATACCCATTTTGCCCCAGATGGAGTATGAACACTTTGGGACTCGTCAATAACGATACCAATAATGAAAAGCAAAGCAGCCTGCTTAGTACCACTCAGTCATGAACATCGTGAACATTTCATTTCTCAGCCATTAAAAAAGCGATTTGTGCACTTTTAAGCTACTAGATTTCCTCGTTACAATGTTAGCGAGTTGATTTCATGTTATGTGCATTAGCTAGCTATATTATCGCTGGTTTGTTCTGCTAAGAGTTTGCTGCTAGCCGAGTTTAACGTTAAAGATGTTTCGCATCTTATGAAGACGCTGTAGTTCCTCCTCTTGTCCACAACGTCCAGATCGCCGTCGTTTCCTGCCGTCTGTTTATTAGCATAACAGCGAACACTATTATTATGTCACATAGCATCATTGGAGCACTTTGTACGAGTCAACACTTTGCATGTCCTGAGGTTGGACAGATTCCAGTATCGTGACTGAGACATTGCACGTATCATGGTACCTTTTTTCATTTTCTTCATGTTACTTTATTCTTTGTTAGCTATATGATGTTAACTGTATGTCGTGATGCGTATCAGGAATCACAGGAATGTCTCATATAGTGGTATGATATTTGTGCCATATGGCCCACTCCTAATCCTAAGCACTGTGTCTAAATCTCTCTAGCAGCAGTGAACCTACAGCCCTGTTAACTGATATTAATATCAAAGATGGTCAACACACTTATCACAACACCTACCTTAGATGCAGTTTCTGACATTGCAGTTTGCAGGTGCGCTTCTCTGCTGCTCGCGGTAAGTATTTTGACCAGTTGGCATCTCTGTAAGGAGCCCGAACCCTGCAGAGGAACCTGTCTGTACTCGTGACCTTATTCGTTCAGTCCTACAGCTCATGACCTTAGGTGAGGACAGGGATGGCGAGTTAGCAGTAAACACAGAGCTTCACCCTGAATACGAGTTGCTGCTTCACCCCCAGAGACTCGTCCAATAGCTGTCACCAACTGGACCAATATTACCAATAATAAAGGTAAGTAGCTCAAAAAAGAAAACAAATTCTGCTCCATGACCCATAGGGGGCTCTGTACTTTAGTAGTGAACAAAAAAAGGAAGTAACTTAATCTGTAGGTTGTAAAACAGTGACTGATTCCTTTCTCACGAGAGTAAATAAATCGCAGTTCTCTATTAGACCAGGTTCTTATACATAAACCTTCTTAGCATTTTCAGTAATAAGCATATAGAGGTGACATTTGCCCCGCTGTAAGATTATAGATTGCCTCCTTGTTTGCGTCTGCGTGGGTAAAATGTCCTGCATGGTTAATTGCCATGATAAAATGCTCCGCTGACCTGGCAGGGCGACTCGCTGATCCGTTTTTCCCCGACAGAACTTTATCAGCCTATGATCAGCTTTGATCCAAAATGAACAGCATTAACACCTTTATCACAGTGAAGATGACTCAGGAGTTTTCTCACCTCACAACCTGAGGAAGAAGTTTATGCGTCAGCCATTACGTTTGAGTTCCAGGATCTCCTGTGTGAAAGACATGCTGTGGAGACACCATGCAGAGGATCGTTATCGAGCTGACGCCAGCACAAAATAGTGGACTGGATATCGGAGAACATACATTGGCGCCCATCCTGTAAGAACGCTAGCCTGAAACGCATGGGAGAACTGCTTTCTAGCACAACAGCGTAGAGCAGGTAACGACAGTGGCCTACAAACAACAACAACAGGTGGTGCACTAATCAGCAAAGCAAATGTTCTCTCTTGCTAACTGTGTGGTAGATGGTGGGAAGGGGGCGGGGCTTCTAGTTAATATCAGAGTTCAAGGACCTGTGCAACTGTCAATCATGTGTTGTTAAAAGTGACGTTAAAGTGACGACAAAAGCGCTTCTTACATCGAACGCTGTTAAGCGCGGCATCATTTGCCGTAAGCGCTCTTTAACTCCACATCGTGCCAGTAGTTTCTTTGAAAACGTCTCACGTGAGGTGGTAAATGCGGCACTTTTAGTACAAAAGAAGCCAGAAGTGTTTCTCTTTCGCTCAGGATCTGAGCCACGGTTCTTCGAGAGCTTGTTTGTGGCAGTTGTTCTAATGCTGTGGTTGGATCGCTCACCCTCCTCTGGGAGATCTACTTTCCTGTAGCGCTTAGTTGTAAGCTTAATCTGCTACTCTAACGAATCAATCTCTGGAGAAGTCCTCGCTCGATAAGATCAGGGCTGAAACCGAGCTCGGGAATCTGGCAGGTCTCCAGGAGGACGCTTGGAAACCGCAGAGAAAATTTGCCGTCAGATTGACTGGCTTTATTCAGATTGGTTTTCTCCTGCTGTGGGTCCGTATGCGCGTTACGAGAGTGTAAATCTCCCTCCTTCTCATTATGTAGTATATTGTGTGATACAATACCAAAGTGATTCATTTTAGTCGACTCCTGAGTTGATTTGACTCAGGTTCGATTCAATATGACGTGTTCTAGGCTTGGGATGACTGTTGACCTTATCAGGACTCGACGATCGATTACTTCTGTCTTTGTGGTTACATGTTTCTGGCCACGCCCCCTTTTCCTCCTTCCTCAGCTCCAAATCCAGCAGCATTGCCTTGCACGACACGCTAGCCAGCTAATGAAATGATTCACTTGTTCCCTTTTCCATCCCTTCACTCTGGAATGACCCTGCCGTAGACTTCCTCACTAAGTTGACTGCTGTGAGTCTTCCTCCCGTGAGACCTCTCACAGGCTTTTCCGTCCCTGATTGATTGTGTTCCTCTTTGGCTCCTCCCACTCATCATCGCCGGCGCATGACCCACTGTTCGAGATTGTTTTCCGGGGTAATTTATTTAATCCGTGTGCGGATTTGTGCGTTTTAGTTGCCGCCGAGTGGTTTGACTCCTTCATGATTCCTGGCATCGCCCTAATAAAGCGCACACAAACACTAATCATCACACACACACACAAAGTAAAAGGCGAGGTGTGCGCGCGTATTGATCCGAGACAAGTCCGGAGAAACTGGATGATCGATCTGAACAAGGCAGAGAGAAAGAAGGGGAAGGAATGAGCTGGAAGAAAAACAGAGGGGTTTATTCAGTTATTTATTTATTTTTTTTTCTTGGCGCACGGAATAAATAGCTTTTCTCTGAAAAAGAAAAAAAAAAAAGAGACACCATTAAGCGTGAATAATTGGCTGGCATTTTTGATACGGCTTCACTGTTTGAGACGAGACTGATTTCCAGTCCTCTGTTTTCTCCACGATAAAACGTTAAGCCCATCGACACGTACTGTAAATCTGGAATGATTGACGGGTGCTTTGAAGTCTCCACCTGAAGCCCCGCCCCTCTTCCCTCCATCTCTCAGGGTGTCTCTTTGCTCTGAAATGTCAGAAAAGCTTGGCTTTTTGAGGGCTCTTGGTTCTGAATGATTAAATTGATTATGGTTCACTTATTGATATTTCGATATACGTATGGCTTTTAAATTCAGTGCAGTGCAGAGAAAAGAGAGAGAGAGAGAGAGAGGAGGAACAAGAGGAGTGAGGGGAACTGGTGAAGGCCGTGTGTGGTAGCATCAGATGTTTGATGTAATGTAAGCTGATAGAAGCAGAACGCAGCCTGAGTGTCCACGCAACAGACCAATGACAAAGAGTTCCTGCGTTAAAGCAAAAAATGAAGCTAACATTTAAAGTCAGTTAACCTCGTTAGCCTTCTCATCTCGTCTCACACTCAGGAGCGTTAAATCACTGATAATAACCTTATTGTCAGTGTCAGCACTTTTGATTTATACATTTCCAAAAAAAACAAAATGATATCAACCATAAAGTACTAATATTTTCTAAATCTATGCTAAACTTTCTATAGATATTTACTCTGTAAGTCTACGATAAGTCCCGCCCCCAACCACGCTGACTCAGCCAATCAAGTGTGTCCGTTTTACAGGACAGACAAGGGGTCTTGGCTCGTTTGTTGCCTGGCAACCAGGAGCTCCCTCAGTAACAGCTGAGACTAGAGCTGTGTGCTAGAGCTTTAACTCGGGGATCCCACCCTCGAGCATCACACACACACACACACACACACACACAAACACACACAAACACACACACACACACACAGCAGTTTTATATATAATGCATGTACATTATGTATAT
>JAQQZR010000010.1:14014731-14025338 GCA_030068235.1 Notoglanidium macrostoma | reverse complement strand
GTTTGTGTGGGTGTGTGTGTGTGTGGGTGTGTGTGGGTGTGTGTATGTGTGTGTGTGTGTGTGTGTGTGTACGTGTGTGCGTGCATTTCTTTTCTTTAATTAATTATCTCTATTTTATATGTAATTGCCATTTAATCACCATTTGCTAAGAGTAATGAACGATTTAGCATTTAACTAACGGTTTATAAGTTTGTGCTCGTGGAGCCATTTCTCATTTCTTAATTAAAATAGAAAAACAACAGAAAAAGGCATTTTATTTTGTTTTAAAATGTTTACATTCTTTACAGTTTTATTTTCCTTTTCATTGTTAAATATAGCTTTATCTTAAATTATTTGTATTTATTTTATTATATATATGTATTTATTTATTATATATGTAAAATCTTTTTAAGTAAATAAATCTATGAATATATTATTTAAATTACTTGTATATAATATTTCTAAAAATACAAATTATATATAAAAAAATATATATATATTATATGTATTTTTGGTTATTTTTAAGCAGCATTACTGTATCGCCCCGTATATATCATCATGCATATCATGTGTTGTAGAAATCTCTAAAAGAATGATATGATATTTTTATCGTATCGTCAGCCCTTAATGCAAAACCCCCAGCAAAAAAATAAAAAAAACTGAAAAACTGCATTGAACATCTTGTTTACATGAAAATGTATTTCACACACACACACACACACACACACACACACACACACACACACATACATTACCACCCCTGTTTACTTAGGAAGTGTTTGGTAAGGTAAACATCTGCAGCACAGGAAACAGAAAAGCGGTTTGTGTTACTCTCACGCACACCCTTATTAAAGAAAATGCCGTCTTCTGAGCAGATGTTCAGTCTCATGCTGGATTATAAGCAATATGACAAGCTGCATTAAACACACACACACACACATTGCTCTGCACGACACGTTACACAACACATCTACGCCGAGTGTGGATCATCAGAGATACAGAGATACAGGACGTCTCGGGGGAACAAAACATCGCAAACTCCAACACAGTGTTTGTTGTTCACCTTATAACTAATTAGCAAAACATTTCTGTGAAGTATTAAACACTTTTAAATTACATGTCAATCATATAAACTTGCAAGCTGTGTTATTTCTCGAGGGGAAAATTGCCTCCAAATGAAAAAAAAGTGTGCTTTTACTCAGAAGAAAAACTGTTTCTCTCGGACAGCAACAGAAGCAAACGGTGCTTTCAGAGATGAGTCGAGAACTCAATTTACACCTCCAAGAGCCTGCTTTAGAAGTGCATGCACGATTCTGATTGGTCAGAAAGTCTTTGATAATTTTCCCTAATCAGATCACAGATTCATAAAAAAAAAATCGTTATAAAAAATGGTGATGTTTTTTAGGAGTCTCCAGCGTCAGAGCTAAAGCTGTAATGTAACGTAAAATTTTCCGACATCTTCGGGGGTTTTTCTGCTGTTTATCTGTAACACGCCAAGTTGTGTGTTTTTTGTCCTAACTACAGAAGACAGAGAGAAAAAAAAAGGAAGGAAATCACTGAAACTGCTGATGGATACGTAACAAATACATGCGAGACAGCTTAGCTAGGCGTTAGCTAGCTTATTCTAGAAATCCATGTTACAAATTTCACGCAACAGGGTTGTGTTATCGATCGTTGGTAAAAATCACACAACCGTCAACTTGCACAAACTCAGCCCTCCTCCGAATGAATAAACTCCAACTGTTTAGGGTGGGAACATACCCTAGATATCCACGCGAATGCACAAGGCTTCAGAAAGTAACTCTCACATGTTGGTGTTTTCATACATGACAACATTTAGACTGCAACGCAAGCACAAGATGCATTCTGTGCGCTGCAGCTAGGGGGCATGATAGTCAGCTACATGCTCGTTTTATATAAACATCAAACAGAGATTCATAATGGATGGAAAGAAATTGCGTGTTCTTGCAAAGGCATTGGAAACGGCTTCGTGAACAGATCTGTGAGGTGGAAGTGGCACTCTATCGCCCCGAACAACGTCACAACGCACGTTGAGTTCGTACAACCATTAGCAAAGTAACTGTCCAGGCATTGGGCGTTATCATTTGCGTTTCACGTTGATACGCATGGAATGTTTTGTTCCTTGTTCTATACTCGGGACAAGAAATAGTGCGCAGGAAATGTACTGCTACTGTGTAGCTACTGCAGAGCAAGACACGCCCCCTGTGGGCGGGGTATTTACCATCAGAGAGCATTTAACTTCTGGAAATTTCTAGAAAGTGATGAACTATAGCCTACATATATATATATAAAGAGAGAGAGAGAGAGAGACATGGAGGATGTGTACATAAAGGATATGGGCTACATACGAGCGCGAGGCACCAGCTCCTTGGGCGCGTTCCCTGCTGCAGACAGAAGAAGACCACCGGCGCGAGAGACGGGTACGGGAGGCGCGCGCCTTCCTCGCGTGCGACGCCAGTCTCTCGCGTGTCTCCGGCTGGCGCGTGCTCGGCTCTCGCGCGCTGCTCCGTTTCCCCGTCGGTCATGATGCAGGAGCCGCGCGCCGCACCGGGACCCTGCCGCCGGTTAAATACTCAACACTGACTGCTCACGCGCAGCTCGAGCGCTTTATTTCATGTATTTACTTTTTTTTTTAACAACAATATATAAGGTTACATCCTCAGTGCTATTCCTACACATATATGTGTATATATGTGTATATATGTGTGTATATATATATATATATATATATATACACACACACACACACGTTATAGCGTACATCTTCAGTTCTGTTATCATTTATTTATTTATTTATTTTCACGTCAGGGACTAGGGTTTTTCTTATTTAATTATTGTAATTGCTTTTTTAGATCTCAGGTTATGCTTTAGTGTAAATGTTATATCTGGATTACATTTATTTATTATTTATATTATTTATTATTTATTAAAATGATTATTATTTTTATTTATTATTTATATTTAAATTCTAACTTTATATTTGCATTTTTATATGAAGGGTTGGTTTTCAGTTCATGGTTCTATTTTTAAAAAATTATATGATTTTTTTAAATTTATTTATTTATTTTACATAAGAGGCTAAATCTTCAGTTTCAGTCTTTCAATCTAAAACTAATAACAAATCTTTATTTATTAAGGCTTATACAATACTAAAATGACATTTTTACAGCCAGGAGAGCAAAACAAAACAACTTAGCATTTAAATTATATTATATTATATTATATTGTAATTTATTATATTATATTATATTATATTATCATTTATTTTTGTAGGATTTCCAGAGATTGTATCTAAACTGAGTTAGGCAGTTATTGTTCTCTCTCTGAGGTAAAAATTTCTCTATCCTGCCATTTTCTGTTTAAAGAACAGTAATTATAGTAGTTTATAAACTCACAGCTTTAATTAATCTTCCTTTTAATTGATTTTTAATCCACTACTAAAGGAATGAGGGATAATTAGCGGCTATGCTAATGAGTTTAGTTGATGTTTAGTGGTTAGCAGAAGTTGTTAGCCTACCTGGCGTTTGGTGTGAGGCTCATCATCATCATCTTCATCATCATCAGCAGCAGCATCTCAACAGCAGCTACTACATCCACAGGAAAAATACTTATATTTACACAAAAATAAAACACAAATATTCCCTCTGTCCGAGAACACACCGAGGAATCACTCAGAGAAGGAGATGTTTTCCCTTTCTTTTCTTTTCTTTCCTGTTTTTCTGTCCTTCGGTGAATAAAAAGCTCACATTTTGCGCGGCTCGTGAGGTAAACTGCTCTACCTCAGAACTCCAGTCCGCGCGCTGAAGCTGAGTGAGGGCGCGTGCACATGGAGACGCTGTCACGAGCACAGGACTGGCCGTTATGTCCAACCCGGTCCGGGTAAAATAAACCAAAAAAAAAAACCGTCCTGTTCACTTCTAAATGCAAAGACAAGCCGGAAGTGAATGAAATCTATACCTGCTCCGGGTTTTTTCTTTTTCTTTTTTACCTGCAATAACGGGATTAGATCCAAATTGGGCGGGAAAAGACACCGCGCGCGAGCTTGGAAGTTTCTGAGCGGGAGCTTCGGGGAGCGCGCGACGTCATTCTGTAATATGGATGAGGATGAGAGAGAGAGAGAGAGAGAGAGAGAGAGAGAGACTCCACGCGCGTGGAGTCCGGTAATGTATGTGTGTGTGCGCGCGCTTCCGCCCATTTCTACTGTTAGCGAGAGAGACGCAGAGAGAGAGAGAGAGAGAGAGAGAGAGAGAGAGAGAAGACACACACATAGACACAGAAAGAGACACACAGATGGGTAGCTAGCTAGATAGATAGATAGATAGATAGATAGATAGATAGATAGATAGATAGATAGATAGATAGATAGATATTCACACACAGACAGACACAGAAAGAGAGAGAGAAAGACAGAAATACACACAGACAGAGAGACACACACGGAGAGAGAGACACACGCACATACATAGACAGAGAGAGAGACAGACACAAACCCACACAGAGAAAGACAAACTCAAATAGACAGAGACACACAGATACACATAGACAGAGAGAGAGAGAGAGAGAGAGAGAGAGAGAGAGAGAGAGAGAGAGAGACACACACACAGACACACACACAGAGAGACACACATACATCGACAGAGAGAGACACAACACACAAAAACACATACAGACAGAGAGAGAGAAACACACACAAACACACATGGAGAAAGAGACATACAGACACATAGACAGAGACACACACATAGACACACACAAACAGACAGGGAGACAAGACAGAGGGAAAGACACACACACAGGAAGAGAGAGATAAAAAATCTCTCTCTCTCTCTCTCTTACACACACACACACACACACACACACACACACACACAGAAAGTGTGTTCTTTCTGCAGTATTTCTTAGAGTGTCAGCTCTTTTCTGTTTAAGGTTACATGGCATGTGTAATATATTCTGATAGCGTTATGCTTTTTTTTTTGGATGGGTTTTCTTGTTGCTGCAGAGGAACAGGAGACAGAGAGATGCTGTGAAATGTCAGATTGCGTTATCCTTCATTTTATGTTACCATCATGAGGAGTCAGTGAGTCTACTGTTCTCTTTACACTCTCAGACCAAAGGGCAATAAACCACCGCACCTTTGCAACAGGATCCAAAGCTAACTCGTTAAACACAACGGACGTCTCTCTCAGATTAGCTTAGCAGAACAAGCTAACCGTACTAGCTGCGTACACTCACCAGAGGCACCAGCGATCTCTACTACGTCCTTCCGAGCTTTATTTTTCCTCGTAATGTCTACATGTGTGAGGTCACAACACAGGTAGGACCTAATGCTGTGAACACGGAGCTGAAGAAACGTTCGATTGAGGAACCATTCGAAAGAAATTTGTGACTTTATAGTGTCAAAACCTACTTTGCATTGAAAAAAATCTCAGTTCAAATGTCGGTCGACTTCTCTGAAATCGCGGCTCGGTGTCGCTCACGCACATGAATAATGAACGCTCGCCTGTCGCTTTGTCACTCGCTGGTGTGAACGCAGAGAGAGAGAACGTGAGAGAAGATACACTAACATGCTAGCATAAACGTATGCACAGTATGTATTGATTTACACGCTTCAAATACAAAGCACTTTAGCAGCGTTAGCCACGTGACATTATGAGACGAAACATTTCAGTGAATTTTAAAGTGGACCTGCCAAACACGTTTCAATTATTCTATATTATTTCCTGAGGAGCTCTGAAAAAAAACGTCTCGGTTCTTTTTTTCATGCCAGTTTAGCAGGGTCTAAAAACCCCTTAGGATAAAACAGGCTGATTTTGGGGGTGTGCCTTTAAATTGAAATATGTAAACAGCTTCAATTAGAAAATCACGACAATTAAATCAAAACATCTTCTAGCCATGGCTAGCTAAAAGAACAGTAAAAGAAATGCATGACATTAACATGAAATATGTAAAACCAAATAAGTAACCCATAAAGCCAGTTATTCAGGATGATCACAAAACACAATAACAGGCATTTTTATGATTTTTAAAAAATTAGTTATGAAATAAAGTCTAGTTGAAGGTGCCAGCAGTGTGAGCTAAACGCCGGAGAAGAGGAGACGAGGATGCAGAGAGAAGTCAGATGTTTACTTCTGCTCTGTATGCCGCCCTGCTGATCTCGAAGGATTCAACTCTCATTTAACCTTTGACCTTTCATTTATCTGACTGCGCTCCATGTCCAAGATGCTGTGACTATAAACCCAGCTCCGTCCTCATCCTTAAACTGAGCTCTGCTTCTGTCCGTCTCTCACCGCTCTTTACCGTTCATCCATCCATGTATACATATACGTCTGAAACGTGAAGATATACATAAACACTCTATGCATGTATTATTATTTATGGAAACACTGTATGAGGCACGTTCCCTTTACTGTATAGAAACACTGGATCTTACATATGTTATGTTAGACTCTGTTTAATAATTAATAGGTATCAGACTCGAGGACTTGTAATTGTATTATGTTGTATATTTACTGTTTGTTTGCTTATTGCTAGCGGTTAGCTAGCTATCGTGTCAGAATTGTGCGGTGCAACTTTAAAATACTTCATTAACCAGGCACGAGGGATCGACTAAACCTCACAAGGCATTACTTACAAGGCATTGCGCTTTTTTTTATTAATTTGAAGAGGAAATTGGGTATATATCTAAAATTAAACAATTACGTACTTGACTATTTTGTGTTTTGGTGGCAAATCAACTTCAGTTTAGCAGAGTAGCACTTTCAGTTAGGGATTAGAAACCTTACAGGGAATGAAAAAAACTAAACAAAGAACACAATTTTTTTATTGGCTATAATAGAAAATGATTCGAAATTCTTCCGATGTGAGAACGTCATGTTATCTTACTGTCTTTGTGAGGACCTTCTATTGACCTAACTATTAACAAGGCTAATTAGAACAGTTAAGGAAAAGGAAAACTTCTGGTTCTTTTTAATGTAAAAGTTTCTGTTAAAAAAAACGAAGGACAAATAAAACAGGGGGGAAAAGCAGTTGTCTTTGTGGGGACCTGTCAGGTATTTCCTATTGTTGTGGGGACATTTTTGGTTCTGCCTAAAATATGAATAACACACACACACACACCCACACACACCCACACACACCCATACCCACACACACCCACACCCACACACACCCACACACACACACACACTTTTTTGTATTATACTTATGAGGACCTTTCACTTATATAATTATTAATGGAGCTAATAAATGCTATGCTACACCTAAATCTAACCCTAACCTTAACCTCAGTGTGCTCAGTATCTGTGTGGGGCCAAGGACATACACACACACACACACACACACACACACACACAAACACACACACACACACTTAAAATATGCACACCTCTAGTTTTGTTATGTAATGACTGTGTATAGTGTGTGTGTAAGCAAGCCACAATCTAAGCTGTAATAATGCGGCATTACTTGTGTGACCTGGGGTAAGTTGCCATAACAACCTCTTATATGACATAATTATGAAGAAAGTGTGTATGTGTGTGTGTTTGCATTGAAGCAGAAGAAAATAATAGAATTTTGAGCCGAAGAGCCTGTAAGGGTCCATTGTAATGAATTTGTGGCCAGCGTTATTGTTATGTTCCTGAGAGGCAAGTCCACGCTTTGTTCTCGGTCAAATTGTCCGATTTCTTTTTAATAATTGTGGTTGCTTCTTTTCTCCCTCCAAAAAAAAACAACCCTTTTACACACACGTAAAAACATATCAGTGTGTAAAAGCTTTACTGATGCAAATAGAGCATGAGGAGCACTCCAGCTTTATAATCCTTATCTATCATTTATTATTGTTTCTGATATTCATCGCATTTATAATCTGTAACATGCAGGATTGCATTTCTAACCGTGGGCCTGTGGGCAGGTTGGCAGGATTAGGATCTCTCCTAAAAACAAAAACACTGATATAATCAGTGCCAGTTTGACAAACAGTTTCTTTCTTCTATTTTAGTAAAGTTAGCATTTCTGAGTTTAAATAAGTGCAGCTTCAGATTCTTCACAGCCGAACCTTTACTTAAAGGTGCAATAGGCGTTTGTTTCCTAATCGCACCAATAACATTTATAGACACCACTGACGCCCCTTCAGTCCCCTTCATCCCTGAATTCGCCAAGCGCCCAGCTCAGCCAAATAACTCTCCTGTCAGCAAATAAACCTCTCTCTCTGAAAACAATTAACGAGAAAACGAAAAAAAAAACCGCACTAAAACCAGAATAATCCCTTTTCATGATGGAGTCATTTATTATTAACGAGTGGGCGGGGCTTCCTGGAATTCTCAGTTAGGTGTAATATCGTGATGATTAAAGCGTCGTACCGTACAGGCCTAGCTGAACCTTAATGTAGTCGAGCTGTTTGTTTACTCAGCTTAGTCAATTAACGGCTTAACAAATTCTCTTAGTTACTGCGATTTTCTTAGTCTGCAAATAAATTCGTTTGTTGTATGAGATTCACACACACACACACACACACACACACACACACACACACACACACACACACACACACACACACGCGCACATATATGTTCATCAGCACAATCAAACACACATTAATGTTTATATTGGACACTTAATTTACTAGACGCTCCTTAAGTGCAAGGGAGGTTGCTTGGCAACCTTTGGCCTGGATTTGAGTCAACTGTCTGCTGCACACACACACACACACACACACACACAATAATGAAAGTCTAACAGCTTCCGAGACAATTCGGGTCAATGCGGTGTTTATAGCAGCACTGCCTCATTCAGAGAGTCGAAATGGGAAAAAAGAGAGAGAGAGAGAGAGAGAGAGAGAGCTGCAGAGTGAAATTAGCTGAAGGAGGAGTTTCTGGCTGAACCGATAAAGAGCAGAGTCAGCAGAATTCCTACTCTATTGTTCTAAAGGAGACATTAGAGAGAAGAGGTACTGGAGAGGTATAACACACACACACACACACACACACACATACACACACACACACAAGCGCACACACAAACGTCAGATAAAGGCTGAAATAAATCAAGGTCGTAGCAATCTCATAATGTGTGTAGTGCATACATATACAGGAGGGAAAGAAGAAGGAATAATGTTTGTTTATAATCGTACGGATTGATATAAATAACGCACAGCTACACATCTGCAGGTCAGTAAAGCTAAAACACATCTGGAGCACAACAACCTGTAATTGTTTTTAGAATAAAACAAACAATCTTCATTTTGACCTTAAAATATGACCGTGTATTTCTTTAAAGGCGTATTAATGGCCTGCTTGAACGACCTTTTCTGATGATTTGTACTTTACAGGCTATGAAAAATGTAGCATCCTGTCATTAGCATGAAAGCTAATTCTACACTACGCTGCAATACATTTAAGAAGGAAACGCAGCAGAGAGACCGTGACACGTGGGTAAATGCCTGAATAAAAAAAAAAAGAGAATGAAACGTGTAACTAATGAATTATTATTCCACTCAAAAACAGTTAAACGTTTAGCTTAGCTACGGGGCCCTGGAAAGAAAGTAAATATTAAAACGTGCTCACGGTTTACCTAAAACGAGGGAACGGATAGATCTTGTGGAAACTACTGTCCCCGTTACCGTAGAAACGACGACGCATTGAGCCGTGTGCATTAACATGAGCCTGCGATTCGGCTTGTAGCAGGAACTACTTTCAGTAACGATGCTAATCAGAATGGAGTCGAGACGTATTTATCTGTAAACGTGACACGGGCCGGGTTTATTTCGGTTCGTCGTAGGAATGCTGAAGCGCGAGGCAGAATTCCACGCCTCTGTGCCTTCGTCCACTCTAATGCACTTCACACCAGGCTGCCAGAAGCACATCGATCGACTGCAGGAATCTGAACACGGCCTTGAGCAGAGAGGAAGAAAACGCACCTCATGTCGTCTCTCAGCGGGTTTAACTGCACATTGATTTATCACCTCGTCATGTTCCGGGAGTTGTGACATCACTTAACCACGCCCCTCAGCATAAATATTACTGTTTCCTTACAATACTATATAAATTTCGTAAATGTAAAATAATATTCAAAATGCTCATAATCCACGTCTCTCAAATATTCATGTCAATTTTTATGTTTTAATTAAATTTAATAAAGTTGAATTTTTTTAATCGCATTTTTTAAATGTTTTTGTTTTTGTTTGTTTTTTTTTTTACTCTTTTTTTCTTTCTTTTTTAAAACTTAAAATTTTTTAAAAGGCAAAAACGATGATTATTTCCAGTAAATAATATAAAAAGGTACTTTAAGTATTTTTTTCTTCCTCAGTTGCGCAGTTAGGTCCTCTTGATCCCAGGCTTAACAAAGAATACGGTACAGAAATGAAAAATCTAATAAAATATGCAACTTTATTTCTCACAAAGTCAACAGAGATTATTAAAGAACAAAACTTTTTAAAAATAAATATTAAAGACAAACTCGAGGATCGTGATCAGTGCTGAGATCAGTGTATCTGGGGTTTATAATGTAGCACTGCCATCTAATGGCTGTCCTGCTCTGGTACTGTGTGTGTGTGCGTGCGAGAGCGTGTGTGTGAGTGTGCTCGTGCGAGAGCGTGTGTGTGAGTGTGCTCG
>JAQQZR010000010.1:13995058-14005756 GCA_030068235.1 Notoglanidium macrostoma | reverse complement strand
ACACACACACACACACACACACACACACACACACACACACACACACACACACACACACACACACACACAGAGTTCAGTAATCCACCAGTGTGAACTGTTATTTCATTATTAAAAGCTAGCACAAAGCATAATGTTAACATTGTTATATGATTGAAATATCTGGCATCACAACTCAAGATAACAAGATGAAGCATGTAACATACATAATTTAAACATTAAATCTAGCTCAAAAAAATGTTTTGTTGTGTGTGAGAGACAGATAAAGACAGAGAGAGAAAGAGAGAGAGAGAGAAAGAGAGAGAGAGAGAGAGAGAGAGAGAGAGAGAACCTTGCTCCGAACCTCCTCCTCATTCGAGAAATAAACAAAGCGAATGCATGCGCTGTCCAGTCCAGAGATGAGTCTGACCATGTCAGGTCTCACCTGGTACTGAGAAGAAACCAGGCCAAGGAATACCTGCTGCTTCAGGGGAGACAGAAGCCCATCCTCTACACACACACACACACACACACACACACACACACACACACACACACACACACACACACACACACACTATTCCTACTTTCATACACATTTTGTATATAATATAATTCCATTATCTGCTACACATGCAGTGACAATGTAAATATTAACTTATGGATGAACTCCAAGCATTGGCCGCTCCCCACCACCAGAGGTCACCATCTTCTTCTTCTGGGTACTAGCCTAGCATTCTCATTTACTTCCTGTTCACTTCCTGGTATTTACATGTTTAAAAAGTCATGCATTCGTCTGCATCGTTGCGAAGTCTTGCCAATCATTCTGTGTTGCATTTATTGGTTCTTTGGCGTTTGATATCGTCTATCTAATCCTTTCCATAAACCTCATACACGTAGATTTTATTTGAGTACAAACAAAGAAATAACATTTTTAAGCAAAAGTATTTCCGTATACTGTGTTCCGGTTACTGTGTCAGAGAGATAAAAGTATGAATGAGTACCCGTGTCTCCGTTGCTCAGACTCGCTGGAAGTTCCACACACGTCCCGTCTATCTCAGGATCGTGAGGTTGAAGCAGTGGCTTGAACGACACAGCGACACACTGACCTGCCATGCAGGAGCGCTGGTAAAAATCCACCACCTTCTTCCTACACAACACACCTCTGCAACGTTTATTCCGAAGGTCTTTATAAATTTCTTGTTTACACAGTCAGCGAGTTAACGCTGTTAAATTTATTGCATGGTGTTTGCTGGCATGTTGAGCCTCTATCCAAATAAAGTGTGTGTAGAGACACGTTTTGTACAGAACGTGATTCTGACCTGTCTGAGTCGGTCAACGTCTGGAGGTCTTCTCCAGTCCAGAACTCAGAGCATGTGCTGAGGACTGCATCGGCAGAGCCGTAAGAAAACAGCTGGAAATCGCCTTGAAGCCAGAAAAAGCACGCAATTACAATCTCGATAACGGACATTTAGATTCCAAAGCGGGTACAGGCATGTGGGGACCAAATGTCCCCACAAAGATAGGAATATATGACAGTTTTGAAATTGTGGAACCATGCAGCTGGTCCCAGGTGGATTGGTTTAGGTTACTGAGGTTTTTAGGGATTTAAGTTTTGCATAACTTTCATTAGCTGCATTAATGTCAGTGGAAGGTCCTCACAAGTATAATATGAATATGTGTGTGTGTGTGATCACCAGTGTGTGCATGGTGCACCAGCAGGGCGATGAGATGTGAGAAAGGGAGGCGTCTCATAGAAACAGGGGGAGGGGCAATCACCCCAGGCTCTCCAGAGCAAGGGATTGTGGGTAGGGTGTACGCAGCCATGCTCATCCTCTCTTGGAACGGTTCCCGGGCCAAAGGAGAGAACCCTACACACACACACACACACATTGCTGTGAAAGTAATTTGTTTGATGGAGCTTTGTTGCTTTTCAGGTTAATAGGGAATTAAAGAGAGCTTATGGTCAGAGAGCATTTCTGGGTCTGAGTTTTATACACATCTAAACACTGAAACATTAATACACCACTTTACATAATGGGTATGTATTATTCAAGGATAGATTACCTAAAATGATGGTGTCATGAAACACTCCAGTGTCAGGGCTTTATAACGGTCAGAGGTAAAGCTAAGTAACCTAACTGTATTTATATGTATGTTTGTTTGTATTTAATTGAGATTTTTATTTATTTTTTGTTAATTTTTTAACCCCATTACGAAAAAAGTTGGGGCGCTAATGTAAAATGTAAATAAAAACAGAATGAGATGATTTGCAAATCATCTAAACTCATATTTAAATTGAAAATGTTCTCTGATTCTTGCCTGATCGTTCAGGCAGGTCGGGGTCTCCTTTGTCGTATTTTTTGTTTAATTTCACAAGTCTGGACTGCAGCCAGGCCAGTTTAGCACCCGGACTGTTCTACCACACTGTTATAATACACACAGAGTGCGGTTTGGCATTGTCCTGCTGAAATAAGCAAGGCCATACCTGAAAAACACGTTGTCTGGATGGCAGTATATGTTACTCAAAAGCCTGCATATATCATTCAGCATTAATGATGCCTTCGCAGATGTGCAAGCTACCCATGCCATGTACACAAATGCCCCGCTTTCCATCACGGATGCTGGCTTTTGAACTGTGAGCTGATAACAGGCCAGATGCTCCGTCTCCTCTTTGGCCTGGAGGACGATCCGTGATTTCCAAAAAGAATTCCAGATTTTGATTGGTCAGACAACAGGACAGTTTTCCACTTATCCTCAGTTCATCTTAAATGAGCTCAGGCCCAGAGAAGGCAGCGGCATTTCTGGATCATTTTTATATTTGGTTTCTCTTTGCATGGTAGAGTTATAACCTGCATTTGTGGATGCAATGATGAACTGTGTGCACAGACAGTGGGGTTGGGAAATGTTCCTGAACTCATGCAGTGATTTCCACTACACAATCATGTCTATTTTTAATACAGTGCCGTCTGAGTGCCCGAAGACCACAGCCCTCTGACATTAGTTTTCAGCCTTGTGCCCTATGTACAGAAATTTCTCCAGATTCTCTGAATCTTTTAATGGTACTACGAAATCCCTGAATTCTTTGCAAAGTTATGTTGAGGAAAACTATTCTTAATTTGTTGCTTTTTTATACCCAGTCATGTTACTGACCTGTTGGCAATTATCCTCATTAGTTGTGAGATGTTCCACCAGGTATGTTTTTTAGAATTATACGTTTCCAATATTTTGTTGTCCCGTCCCAACTTTTTTTAAACGTGTTGCTGGCACCAAATTGAAAATGAGCTTATTTTTCATAAAACAGTACAATTGTGCAGGCTCTACATTTACTATGTTGTCATTGTTCTATTTTTAATTAAGTATGGGTTTATATGGATTGCAAATCATTATGCTCTGTTTTTATTTACAGTTTACACAGCATCCCAACTTTTTTGGAAACTTTTTTGTATTTTATTTCGCTAAATGTATTCTTACCCAGAATCTTTGGGAGCTGGCAGAGACCCCACGGCGGGCGAACAGGCTGGCAGGGTGGGCGTGTACGCAGCAGTGCAGCATGGGTAAGGTGATCAGAGAGGTGGAGCACGCGTGTTGCCACGGCAGCATCACCAAGCAGCAGCTGAATGGCCAAACCGAGTGGGCGGAGAGAAGGAGCGTGGCGTTCCCACTGCATGTCATCAAACTGCACCCGAGTGTCATCAAAGTGTGCCCGGTCCAACGAGAGGCTCAGCATCTCCAGACCACAGAAGAGGCGGTGCTAATGAACCAACAAAAAGCATAAATGTGTTCATATTTCAATATAAGTTTTATATTCATATTCTTTCTATCAACAGAACATGTTAGGTCTATCGTTGCATTGACCATTAGTGAATAAATTTTATGAACACCTTAATCAACCTGTTTGCTGGTAAAAGTCTGAACTGAGGCTGAAATGCAAATTCTAGCAAGTTCAGGACGTTATCAACATTTAGCAACATGCTGTCTACTTTGGTTGCAACTTAATAAAATGATTGATTCACAGACTCGACTCACGCACTCGAATCACAGACTCGAATCACAGACTAAAATAACACATTTAAAGAGTGATTTAATATAAAAGAGAAGTACCTCGGGGCTTTCATCCTTAGTTTTCTCTTGTTCTTTCTCTTTTTGTTTTGCTCTCTCTGAGGACAGTGTCTTACTAAAGAACAAAATCTTCTCAGGGTTTGGACTGGGCCAAGATAGGATGCCTTGCTTATCAACACAGCATAATACCTGAAACACACACACACACACAAATATACAAAGAGGTCCAAATTTCCACTAGCAATAACTGTTTATTTAAACAAAAACAGAAAAATTGTTGAATATGTAATTAAAACAATGGAAACACACACACACACACACACTTACAGTAACAGAGCCCAGGCTGTGCAGCAGACTCGATGTGTGACAGAGTGTTGAAGATTGCCCAAGAAGCACGGAGAAGAACTTGCCACTTGTCAGCTTCCACACTTCCTGTTTGTTAAAATCAATAACAAAATCAATAGCATTTTTCACATCTTACACTGAACACAAAATAATTTATACACCACAACGCAATAAAGTGTAAAGGCCTGTCAGAAAACGTACGGTTTTTCCTCTGATACTGGAGACTTCCATAAACGTTAGATACAAGTGTAGAGAAAGCACAGTAACATAAGCCTGTAATTTGTCTTACTTCAGAGCTGCTGAACCCTAATCTACACATTCTGACCAATCAGAATAGAGAATTCAACAGCGCCATGATCTGATGGTTTGCATGATGTAGCAATTTTATCAAAATAAAAATACATGTATATATGTAAAAGATTTAATTTCTGAAAATATTTGGAAATTACTGTCTATGACAATTTACCTAAGATGTATTAGGACAAGTTTTATATGACGTTAACTTAACGTTTCCCTGCTAACAACAGTATTGATAATTGGAACGTACCCACAAGGCTGTAGGCTGAGGGTCCATCTGAAGGAGGACTCGCACTTCCCCGTATATTCCCACCAGTAACCAGAGCAACGGGAAGGTCAGAGGTAAAAGCGGCAGGATGCCACTGACCTGCAGCGCAGCAGGAGCGGAGCGCTCATGTACAGTAGTGGGTTTTATGATAAATAATAATGCATAACATAAAGGCTTGTCCTTATAGAATGTGTGTGTGAGTGAGTGTGTCATACTGGTAGCTGCAGCAGTGTAACATGCCATGGTCCTACTCCAGGAGCTCCCAGAACGTAGCGCAGTGTGTTCAGCACCAACAGCACCATCTAGTTTGGGTGGGGAAAAAAAACTTTAATACAAGTATCACTTTGGAATAATTTAGTTTTCCCATTTTTTCATCCACAACGAATCACGACAACGACGCAGCCAAGAGAGCAAATTTGTCCATGCTGTCTGAGTGGGTGTGGCATATGCTCTCACTCCCCTGTCAATCACAATGACAATAGCCAATCATGGGTGTCTGTATGCAGAATATTATAGCACTTTCCTCCAAGTGTGTTATGGCAGGAGTCTCCATTGTTAGCACTTTGTAGGTCAGAGGTAGCTCTAGCTATTCAGGGAAGGTTTAAACAGAAGAGTTCAAGTTGTTCTTTGTGTACATAGTTTGTTGTTAATCGTGCAGTGATTTCTAATTAGCACTAAAAGAATAATAAAAACAACATTTTCCAGACTCACTCACCAAAGCTAGCGGAGCAGGACCTCTCTCTAGTAACATCTGCACCGTAAAACGTTCATTATCCAAGACGGAGACAGGTCTGAGCTGAGAAAGCTCCAAACACCTCCTGAATAATGAAGAAGCATGGCTATATTGGTCAGTTGTTTGCAGTTAATGATGCAAGAGCCCTGGCTGATTGTACGGTACAATTTAACTTATTTCATAATCAACAGGCTTGATAGTATTAGGATTGATGAACACAGGAAAAAAGACAGTGAATGAATGAACATGACCAGAATTAATCAAGTTTGAGCTTTCATTATTCATTTCTATCAAACAATAATACCCACGATTTCATACCCTTTACTGTAATCTATCTACTGCTACGTACACTTTGTATTACTATTACGACAGCTAGCTATTAGCATTGAACCTGTTTGTATTGTAAGCTAGCTAGCATGTGAGACATTAGCAGTAAAGTTGGTGTTAGCTGCCCTTCGCTAGACAGTTTTCTACTAAAATCAGAATGTACTTTTAACTTTAACTCTTACCAGAGGATGTGTTTAGATAATTATTTGCATTTTTACTTGAGTAAAGAATTTGTGTATTTTATAATCACCTCTGCTAGTTACTAAAGGTGGTTAGTTAGACTCAAAGCTATGCTAATTCTGAATTAGTATCAAGTGTAAAAGTAGATCATAATTAGAATGTGACATGAATGTCGCTAACACAGTACGTACCTCGATCATCGCATTAATCTATTTCTATTCAGTTCGCTTTTAATAACAGAAATTGTCACAAAGCAGAAAACAGAGATTCAGACCCAGATTTTGATCCCCGATAATGAAAACCTCGAAGGAAAGAATATTCCTGAGATTATTGATCATTACTCTGCAGACTCGGGCCACCCAAGACACCAATGTCTTAGACATGATATGGCGCTCATATGTGTTTACTGGTGGACATTTCCGTCAACTCACTGAACCACTTCCACCGCTGGAGTCCGAGTGACCCTGAAAAGCTGAGGCTGGAGCAAACGGTGAGGTCGTGACCTTTCCTGATCCAGAGGGGATGGAGGACTTGAGAGATGACTGAACACATCACTTCGAGACAGAACGACGTGTTCTTCTTCCTGGACTTCACAAAACAACCAGAACGTGACGGGCGGGACAAACTGAGCTTAATTGAGGATAAAATATCTTTAATCTATAATCATCTCCTTATGCTGGTTTTTGAACAGTTTTGCCATAATTTGATTAATTCTGAGTGTATCTATAACCTTTGTTTTGTTAAATCTGCCAGCTGACCTGGATGCCCCTGAGCTCAGTGGGGGCCTCAGTGCCTGGGCGCAGAGAGATGATGTCACCTTCCACTAGAAGACTGACGGGTAAGTTAACCAATCGGCCGTCTCGGTATGTCCACTGTAAAGACACAGCAGGCAAGGACGGGACAAACAGGTCCTCTGTGTCTTTCAGCCAGTCAGAAGGTGGATGCAGCAAAAAGTCTACAGCAAATAAGAACAAGAAGAGCAACAAGAAGTTCTAATTTAAAAATCAAGCATTTGTGTGTGTGTGTGTGTGTGTGTGTGTGTGTGTGTGTGTGTGTGTGTGTCCATATATCCAGACTCTACCCTGTAAAGTGTTTAGCAACTTTTCCACTCGACGTGGCATCTCTGATGTCTTCAGCTGCTGAAGAGCTGCCATGGCAACCAGGTCAGCCAAGAGGAGGAGCAAAAGAGCAGAGCCGCTGATCAAAGCTGTGCCGTCACTATGACAACCAAATAGGAAGACCAAGTATGGATTGTGGAACAATAGATTTTAATGAAATGAAATTAGATACATATGCATCACATTATATTGTAACTGTAGTGTAATGTAATGTAACATTGATGATTGGATCCATTATAAGAAAACACGTGATCGCTAAACACCCTTATGGTTCCTGCGTCTTATGTGTGTGGGATCCTAATAAAAATTAAACAAGCTCTGTCACTAGGAGTAAACTTTCATGCATAGCCCAATTCCTGCAAATTTGGCTGCTTGGACCCCTAATAAGAAACATTCTGACACTCCATTCTACCTATGAACTTTTGTTTTTGGATCGCTGGTAAGAAAATATACAATCATTAGCAAAACATACCTGCTTTATTATGGATCTGAACATTTGTGTTTGGACCCCTAATTAGATCACGAAGAGCTAATTTCTCTCAGGTTTTATCCCATACTATGTAACAATCCCGTTGCTAGAGGAACAATGATTCTTCACACTCTTAGCGATAATAATGAAGCAGGGCTCCTGAAACATATATGCCAGGACCAACAAGAAAACAAACAAGCTGTAAAATGCTCCTGCACCATTGGTGATTGGACCCCTAATAAGAAAACAAATTATCCCAAAGGCCTCCTTCACGTTTGGTACTTTACCTCATGCTAAGAAAACCTATAATCACTATAGAAATCCGACATCTTTGCACCCTTGGTGATAAGAATGAAGCAAGGCTCCTGAATTTTAAGTGCTTGGACCACTAAAGAGAAAACACACAAGCTCTAGAATGTTTTTGCACCTTCAGTGCTTGGGCCCCTAACATAAAAACATCAGTAATGGGGTCCTGCACCTTTGCCCAAGATAAACAAGCATATACAGTCACTAGAGGGATCCTACATGTTTAGACAATTCTGACAACATGTAAAGATTTACAGGCACTAAGAATGGACCTTTCATTATTCTATGCTTTATGAGCCTATTCATTTCAATCAATAACATCAATTGACTTCCAGCACCCTGTATAAGTATTTATACCCATACCCTGAAATTTTCAAAACTACAATTTGGAACTGAAAATGCCTTAATTGGGATTATGTGTTATGAAGCCACACAAAATACCCCCATTTTACCCCTGAATAAGTTCTAGTGAAACCTGAAAAGAGAGCTATTTAGAGAAGCAACCAATATGCCACAAGTAGCATTTTTTTAAATTATTATTGGATGTTCTCTGGTCTAAACAGACCAAAAATGAAGGTCGCAGAAAGTGTTACATTTGGTGAAACCACTGTAAAGCATGGTGGTGGTAGCGTCATGCTGAATGCTACCCTTGGCATCTTTGTTACTTTGGTGTGTAATCTCCTCTTTATTCATTCACTGACTTTTCATCAATGTGAACATTCAGTTTCATAACTGAACAGCTTCTGGTTAAGATTTCTGGCATTTGGACCCTGTGGATGTGTCACGTGTGTCAGGTGTGATTGTGTGTCACCTGTTTTGATCAAAGGCATGGCATGTGATTAAGCTAGCTGCACAGAGGGTGATCAGTAAAGCTCCTGGCCAGTGTAGGCTGGACCAACGCACAGAATGATGCAAAAAACACCTGCTCCAGGCAGCCTAAAACATAATTATAACCTTAAAGAGGTGTTTTTGTTTACTTATATGCAGTTTAATTAAAATAATTAAAATTAATTTATACATAATAAAGAGTACAAAAAAATGTAATAATGCTACAATATTTGGAAATTTAACCATTTCCTAATGTTATAAAATTTTCATTATCATTACATGATACTTTATAACTGAAATTCAAATGGTTCATGGTGTACCTCAGGACCTTATATTAGGTCCAATAACCTTTGCTTGTTATACATATAAAATAGGCTTGCCTGCCAGTGAGCATTTTGTTTTGGGCTGTGTTGATGTTCCTGCAGCACAGTAGTGAGTTGAGCATGTAGCTGAGACAGAGCTGCGACAGATGATAAGCCCAATGGACTCTAAATAAAGAGATTTTGTTCATCACACCAGGAATTCCAGCCTAAATCTCTCGTTTAATCTCTTTCTCCTTCCTTCCTTCTTGTTTCAGTATTGCATTATTTACATTTGCAAGATGCTAACTGGTGATCACACGTCACCATTACTGTGTTAATTATTTCTGCATTTTCACCTACCTTTGAACTAAACATGGCTCAATGAACTTGATTTTTCTCAAACTATTGCTTTAATCTAAACAACTTTGAATTACTAACAAAAATGAATTATAAAACAAATAAAATTTCAGCAAACAAATTTTGAACATTAGTTTTATAAAAATTTCATAACATGTACAGGCATTGAGAGTATATGAACAGTTAGTGATATAAACACAAAGTTGATTATAAACTACTCTGTCCTGAAGATTTCCAATAAAATGTACAATGTTACCTCTGACTGTAAAAGCACTGACACTGGAGACTCCTTCCATAAAAGTTATATAAACATCTCCTTACAAAAAACTTCATGTAAATAACAATAAATTATGCTTTTTTGACTTACCTGCTCACAGGTACTATCTAGGAAAACTTTCATTTGGTACAATGCTTTCTGCTACAAGCCTGTATGCAGGTCTGAGTGTAATTGTGTGTGTGTTTGTGAGTGTGTGTGACTTTGCATCTCGGCTGTCACATCCACATGTCCCATGTTTAGATGGAGTAAATGTCTTTCAGGTGTCACATGCAGGTAGTATTATCTTCTCCTTTATACACACTGACTTGACTTTGTGCTGTATTTATGGGGAACAAACACTGATATAAGCATAGAAACATGACAAAATGACTTCTGAGGTCCTTTTATTGGTCCTCAAAACTCCCAGCATTTATGTTAGCATCATATATCACTCTGTGTCTTTTTTTCTCATATACAGACGCTCACATTTTCATACACACTCAGACATGACTTAGTGCTATACTTATGGGGACCAAATCCTGATATAAGCATAGAAACAAATCAAAATGACTTGTGAGGTCTTTTTTTTGGTCCTCAAAACTACACATACTCTGTCTTTTTTCTCATACACAGAATGTAAAAGTTACCGCATTAAAATATCAAGGTCCTCAATTTTAGCCCTAGTTTATGGCGACCAAAGTGTTTGTGCTGATTTTCTTTTGTCCGTATATGTTCGGTGGGTGAATGGGATGACAGGATATTTGCCCTATGAATGGTGGAATAGGAAAATATGCAAAACATATTCAATTCAATTCAATTCAATTTTATTTGTATAGCGCTTTTAACAACAGACATTGTCTCAAAGCAGCTTCAC
>JAQQZR010000010.1:13961657-13994958 GCA_030068235.1 Notoglanidium macrostoma | reverse complement strand
GGCATTGCAATAATCTAACCTAGAGGTAACAAAAGCATGAACTAATTTTTCTGCATCAGGCAGTGACATCATATTTCAGTGAAACATATTTACATACATCTCATTTACTTAAACACTACTCCATGACACGTGCTGTAATTATGGGGACCAAATTTTGGCAGAAGCATAGAGACATGGCGGAATGAGCTGTGAGGTCCTTTTTTGGTCTTTACAAGGTCCTCAAGGTTTTATGTGATTTTTCTTGTGGAAATTGTTTTCATCCCCATACCTTTAGTGAACTGGAAAACAGGATGTCCCCACTACAAATAGAAGAATATTAAAAGTATGCAAAGTAAAACATTAATCCGTTTTTGCGAATAGGTTTCAAAGGCACCTTCAAGTGTGTGTGAGGGGAAAAATAATCTTCAGATAAAAGAAATAGTTTTATAGAATTTGATTCTTGCAGTTTGATTTGCTTTTATGTATGAAAATCAAGGTCATGTCCTCATTCCTGTGCTCATCTTTTCAACTGGAGCACATTTTGAAGCTTCACAGAGTTGCTCTCTATTAACTAAGTGAAAAATTAATCAATAAGAAGCGAATCCCTGTCACCACGTCCTCGTCCTGATCTTTCTCCTGTTTGTAGAATTTATAAATATGTTTACATATTTTAATATCCTGGTGGGGACCAAAATTCCCTGTGTGCTTCACTTCACTTGTGTGTGTGTATAGTTTTTTATAACTTTATTGGAACCAAAAGTCCTCACAAGGATAGAAAGATCTGACTATTTTGGCCTTCTAGATACATTTGGGCGGTTACCATATGGTTAACATATACCATATTCGTTTTATTTATTTATTTATTTTTTAAACAAAAACAAGAAAATTAAAGAACCAAAAAGTTTCCTTTTCATTACCGAGGTTAAGGTCTGGGTTTAGGTGCAGGTGTAGCGTTAATTAGCTGCATTAATCATTATGTCAGTGGGAGGTCCTCACAAGGATAGGAATACCAGGATGTGTGGTGTGATGTGTGCACAGTCATGTGTCAGCTCACAGTCACTGCATTACAGAGAGCTTAATCAACACACACACACACACACACACACACACACACACACGTTCTCTCAGGTAGATCTTTTTGATTTTGTGATTAATAAATGATTGATTGCTGTTTACACATTTATAGGTTGTGTTTTTGATAACACAGGAACTAATGATTTGAACACACACACGCACACACACACACACACACACACACACACACACACACACACACACACAAATATTATGGCTCTTTGTTGCTCACATCCTATTTCTCTCTCTCTCTTTCTCTCTCTCCCTCTCTCTCTCTCTGTTATTTATTGGAGCTCCATGTCCCATCTCTCCCACTTTTCAATTTTTCATCTCGCTCAGAAGGACACTACTCATCCATCCTCCCCCTCTCTCTCTCTCTCTCTCTCTCTCTCTCTCTCTCTCTCTCTCTTTAACCTCCCTCATTTCATTCCTTATTCATTTTCATTTCCATCCCCCAGTGCACCCTCACATCTCTCTCTCTCTCTCTCATTCTCTCTCTCTCACACACACACACACACCATCGATTGTCCTCCTTTCTTCCTTTCACCGTCTGATGGAGGCTGAAGCGCTGTACAGCTTCAAAGCTACAGAATGTGATGAGCTCAGTTTTCACAAGGGTGACATCCTGAAGGTGAGTGTGTGTGTGTGTGCATGTGTGTGTGTACGTGTGTGTTACTTTTGAAATTCTAGATTCTGATTGGTCATAAGGATTAATTTTCTATAACAGCAGCTCTGACAGTAGCGCAGGTTTATATTAACATGCTCGTTCTAATACGTTATCATTTCCATAGTAACAGTATATATCATCATTGATATGTCTATTAAACATGTATGAAGGAGTCTCCAGTGTCAGCGCGTCGTAACAGTCAGAGGTGAAGATGTAACTTGAACTTCTCCGAGATCTTCAGGACAGAGGAGTTTAAATTTGTTTAACTGAGTAATTTGTCTAAAGAACATTTGCAGTTGTCTAAATTAATGGCTGTCTGTATCGCACAAAGACAGGACTGACCGCTAAAATAAAATAGCATTTTAGGTTAAATTCGCAGATTTTATTATTTCGTGTTCACAATCCATAATGATAACAGAATCTCGCAAATTTGTATGAAACAAAAGTTTAGTTTGGAAAATTTGTTTGATTTAACCATTGTTTATGCGACATTTTGAATGATCAAAGTTTTATATTTAATCAAATGAAGCTAGATATAAGATCTCATTTTTAAGATACTAAATAAAAGCTTGTTCCAGGTGACGAATATGGATGAAGATCCAAACTGGTACACAGCCGAACTTTCGGGACGGAAAGGCTTCGTGCCCAAAAATTATATCAATGTAAGGCCTCATCCGTAAGTATCCAACACGAACGAAAATACGTCTGTGAGTGTATTGTGTGGGTGTGCTTTTATTTACAGTGCCGAGACATTTAAACAAGATCACGTTGTAGCATATAGTGCAGTATTTTCAGTAAATATTACTCTCATACAGTCCATTTCTTTGTCTTGCAACAGGAGGGATTTAAGTGGAGCAGGACAATAGACAAGGGCTATTTCTTTTTTAGCATAAATAGACAGTTTAGATGATTTTTTTGGGAAATACGCAAACCTGGCAACCCTGTTACTAACCATCCTGTCTGAGCACAGGCCAGCATCATTCCTGCCCCAATGGGCCTCTACTTATTAGTTATTGTTTGTTGCAGTTCCCATATGTGCCCACTAGGGGCAATAATAACTCTACAGCGCTAAATGAGCTGCACGACTTTTTGTGGTTTATTTATTTATTTTTTTGTAGGTGGTTCGTGGGAGGAATTTCTCGCCTGGCCGCAGAGAGCCGACTGAGACCGCTGGAGAGCGGAGCGTTCCTCATCCGAGAAAGCGAGAGTACTCCAGGAGAGTTCTCTGTCTCTGTCAGGTACACACACACACACACACACACGCACACAAACACACACATGGCCTCGGGGTTTTGTAGCTTATTCTGCAGCACAAACAGGATAAGCTGTGGGTCCTTCTTCGTTTTGGAGTGTTTTATTTGGATTTGAGGACAATCGCAGCTGCTACAAATAGAAACGATCCAGATTCATATAACAGCCACACTTACAGGACCTGATCATGCGCTCGGAGAGGAGTTTATAAATAACAGCTGCGTAAGAGCCATCTGCTTTACAACAGAGCAAATTATTTATAAACTTTCTGTTTGTGTGACTAACTATATGTGATCGTGTCCCTGAAGTAGCGTTTTCTAACGAGCATGCGTGTTGAATCGGTTGAATGCGTCAGCGTTTCCGTAGTAACAGCTCAATCGCAGACGAACAGACAGAACAGAACGAAAACATTTAACTTTTTATTTTATACGTATGGTTCAACACCAGTTGTTAGCATTGGAGAATAAACAACATCAGAAGTGCGTGCTGTTCTTAGTAAATAATCAACATTGCAATGACAGGTGTAACTTCACACATCACACCATCAAACCATCATTTTCATATAACAGCACAACACATGAGTGTTTAAGCAAACACTCGGCCGCTGACTCAGAACCGCCTGCTGCCTCTGATCTCAGTCTGAGCCGGCTCTAATCACAGATAAGAGCCGTTTCCTGTAAATGAGTCACTAAAGTGTGCGTGTGTCGCAAGATCCCAAGGGTTCATGAACCAGGACTATACGATGATTTTAAGGTGCGGCCATTTTCATTTTCAATTTCACCGCTGCAGCCGCGTGAACATGCTCGCTCATGTGGTGTCGGAGAATTACGCTCCAAGCTAAACTTAACGGTTTTTGGAGGGGGAGCAACGGACTCGCTACCGTCCAGCAATGGGACAAAGTTTTTCAAAAATATTATCAAAACGTTTCACTGCGTACATACGGAAAAATAATATTAAGGATATTCCCAGAAATTCTCCTTTTTTTTATTTTCGAATGTTCCTTTTGAAGCAGAAATTGAAAAAAGTCTCATGAGAACATTTCTCCTGTACATCATTTCCCAATGAGATATCTTTTTTCACGCAAAAATTGCATCATATAAGAAATTCGTGATTTTAATTTCATAGAAAATGTAAGAATTTACTTTTTATTTCGCATTTTCAGGTTTCGCATGTAGAAAATTCATTTAACGTGACATTATTGTTAATGATTTAAGGAATAAAACACTCGTGTTGTGCTGTTATGGGAAACTAATCGACGAGGAGGCGGTGTGTTGAAGCAGAGTTACCGTTCAGAATGGATTATTTTCCTGCAACAGCTCGACTAGAAGTCTTCAGTTTATCTTAATCCTCGGCAAATTTCCTACGATAACAATTCTTATTCATTAAACAATGGCTTGTCATAATTTTTTATCCGTTTATCGTTACGTTTAAAGTTGTGAGACGTCTACAGAACAGTTAGCTCCTGTGCTTAATTATGTTTTAGCTATAAACACTTTTTTATAACATTTTTCTTTTGTCTTTGTTGTTTTTTGTTTTGCAGCCAGAACTACAGTCAGAGCTGCTGTTATAGAAAATGAATCAAGGTCTTCTGACCAATCAAAATCCAGAACTACCTAATATTTATCCAGTGGGTTTATAATTACAGAATGACGCAGCCTTACATTTGTGTGTGTGTGTTTTTAACGTTGAGTCAGATATTTAAAGGATTCTGGCTCAGGAGTGGAAACTTCTGGAGTTTCAGACTGGGAGGATTATAATTATTAACACTTAATCTAACTAAAGACTCACAAGTGACAAAAAGGCAATGATGAATATGAGACTGCGTTTGTGTTTCTTTTCACACACACACACACACACACACACACACACACACACACACACACACACACATGTATATGTAATCCACCCACTAATCCCGGGGGCAGTTCCTCATTCTGATCCTTATGGCGTGCAAACAAGCAGCATGAACCGTGTGTGTGTGTGTGTGTGTGTGTGTGAAAGAGAGAGAGAAAGGGAGAGTGTATATCAGGTGAGGCTGGGTTGGGCTGGCAGGTGATGAAATAGAGCCCGCTGGAGAAGGGTGTGTGTGTGTGTGTGTGTGTTTGTGCCATTCTGTGTTTTTAGTACATCCTGTGGGTGGTGCTGTTGAGCTCGCTTCCACGAATATCTAAATAATAACAAATAACCTTCGTTTAATTGAAATAACATGCGAGATAAAGGAATGGTAACTGGCGATTTCTACATAATCAATTCCCAGTTACATGAAAATGATTGTGCAGTGACATTAACTCTCACAATTAAATATCACAATTGAGCGACTAACTCGAAAACGAGCAATAGAATGTTGCAAATGTGAAATACGTTTTGTATTTCACATTTGCAACTTACAATTGCGAGAAAAAATGGTCAGTTTGTGAAATACCTGCTGAAAATAACGACTATAACTACAAAATAAGTCCCAACTGAGTGACATCAACTCATCGCAGGACAAAAGGTTAACAGTCGCGAGATTAAAAGCCGCAGCTGAGTGACATAAACTCACAATTGCTTAAAGAAAAGTGTCAATTTGATAGAAAACGTCACAGTTGCGTGAAAACAGCTTGCGTTTGGGAGATATTAAGTTACAACTAAGAGATATGAAGTTGCGGCAGAGAGAGAAGACGGACACCATTATCAGTCCTTAAAAGTCGCAATTATAAAAGATGAAAGTGTCATTTAAGCAACATTAACTTCTCAATTACAAGAAAAATTCAGTTACGTGAAAATAATTCACAGTTACGAGATAAATAGGTTGAAATTGAGTGATATTAGCTCACAGTCTCAAGATAAAACATTGTAATGGCGAAATAGTCAAATTGTGAGGCAACTTAAACTTTTAAGTCACAGTTCCATGAAAATCACTTGCAATTTCCAGGAAAAATATAAGTTGCAATCGAGTGACGTTAACTCTGAATAAAACAAAAAAAACGTGTATGCGAGTAATGTTAAAAAAGTTACAGTTAAACTCGCATGTTGTGAGTCAAAAAGTCCCAACTGCGTGAATCTACGTAATACTTTCTTGTACGGAACAGAAACGAGCTTCAGAACTTTCTTCTGTTCTTTTTATCCCGTTGTGTCACTGATACACACACACGCCATGTATTTGTGCAGTTACGGGGACCACGTGCAGCACTTTAAGGTCCTGAAGGACAGACTGCGACGCTACTTCATATGGGACGAAGTTTTCACTTCGCTCAACCAGCTGGTGGAGTTCTACCGCATCAACAGCATCGACAAAGAGAGGACCGTCTTCTTACGTGAGCCCGAGAGACTGCTAGCTGTGAGAGCACACACACACACACACACACACACACACACACTAATACTTATGAACATATTTTATTGACCATTGATTGGTCAGAGTGTTAATTAAGTTCCTCTAACAGCAGCTCCTTCTGCATGCGCTAGCTTTGATACGTGATAGTTGCTATAGTAACTGGGAATTGTACCACAAACGCTAAGATTATTCGTCTATCTGGAGTTGAAGTTTTCTGTAAGGAGTCTGCTGTGTCCCTTTAACTGCACAACCACAAGCGTGTTATCGTTTTTCCCCAGAGGCCACGTCATGCTCACGCTCTCTCCGACTTCACGCCTCCGCACGTGACCCAGCTGCGTTTCCTGCGCGGTGATGTAATCGACCTTCTGGACTGCTCGGACGCTCATTGCTGGAAGGGGCGGTGCCGGGGCCGCGTGGGCGTGTTCCCGCCCGAGTACGTCCAGCCCATGTACCACTAAAGGAAGTGAGGTTCAGCTTTAACCACAAACTTTTCATACAGGAAGATTTTGCCAATCGCAGTCCCTTTCAATCACACACGGCTTCGCGTAGCTAGCAGATACATTTTTCACTTTTTGGATTACTTTTAATTATTTATTAATGAACTATTACAACACAATTTTTGGAAACACTATTTCCATGAAAGTTTGAATGCACTCACAGTGTATTCGAACAACTTTAGAACACTGCCGTAATCACTAATGCAAAATCAATAACAGTGCTAGTTGCGATAAAGTGTAACGTTTGAATGCTTTGTAACGTGTAAAGAATGTGTTAATTCATTGTATAATACATGGCCTTGTGTTACCAAATGATTTTACCAAGAATATTAACAATATTTACTGTTATACGGACCCTGAGATCCAACCGTCTGAGATTTTCTACGTAAACAGCGTTTTTTTTCCCATTATTAATTAAATTACGAGCGTAACTGAGTGAAAAGTAGAATCTTGGCAACATGAATTTCAGAATTTCGTAGCGCTTCGATTTGATGCGACTCGGGATAACAAGTTTGCCCAAATTTAAAGCTAGAAATATTTCAGATAGTGAACATTTTGTTGTCCAAAATGTAAAAGTTAGATTTCCAGTGTTCAGTGTCAGATTTCTGGAGGTCCTGTGCGTGTGAAATGACTGTAACGTAGCAACAAGAGTGTATCTTCTTCATGTCTGGCATGTTAAGCTGCACAGAATGTCACTTTATACGGGATTTGCATTTGCTTTAATGAAATGGGATGAAAAATCATCTTTTTCTTTTTCATTTTTTCTCTTCAGCTTGAAAATAAAGCTTAGATTTTACAAACGGATGATTTATATCCCCTGTATATTTCCTCCTGTAAACACTCTGGACACACTCTAGATGGTGGTATTGAGGTACGTCCCCACTTTAGGGTTAAATGCATGTCTTTTTGACACAAAATCAAACATTTAACATGTTTCAAATCATTATATTTCTCTTATTTCAGCAGACGGATTTTTTTTCTATTGCACCATTTCGCAAAAACATACACAAATGTTACCTTGTACAGCAAGTATGAGCATAAACGGATAAAAATGTTTACTTACTTAATTTCAAATGGTTAGCTGTTTGAGAAATCACCACATGAAGCCTGCGTGTGTTGCAACGCTTCTGCCAGGCAGGTTTAATTGTTTAGATATTTAGACCCAGGTTCAATTTTTCTCTTTTTGGAATTCCCACTGAGGCGTAAAGCAATAGGTGAAAAGAAACACCACAAACGGCTCCACCCGTCATTAACCGACGCATATTTGTGTGATGGCACCGGTTGGACGCCGCACGCCCACATGCCCACACACCTGAGTTCCATGCGCTGCCTAATGGTTTTTTTAATGGCTTTGTTTTTCTTGCATTTGTTCCAGCGAATAACCAAAGGGCACAACAACGGCAAGAAACACAATTTCCTCCAGCCGCACTTTTCTCACAATGTATTTGAAAAATGGCATTAAAACGTCACTGTAGTAAACGCCATCGTATCGTCACGTCCAACAGCGTAACGGACACGAAACGCGATTCGTCCGCGTGAATAATGTTGGAGTTAATAATGTAAGTGTTATGAAGTAAGATCTGGCTGCTCCTGCTGCTCGGAGGCTGATGATTGGCCTTGTTCGGGCCTGCCTGGATGACTTCATCAGATGCAGTGAATCGCTCTTCCGACGGATTCCGAGTGACTGGAAAAATCTGACTCATAAAGCATAACATCATTTACAAAAAAAAAAAACCCATATTTTTCACATGTGCTCTAAAACATTTTTTAGCTGCTAAAGAACTAAAGGTCGTACTTTTGATAGTTGTTGGCAGTCGTTATGTTCCGTGTTGAGGAATACGCCGTGACGTGTTTTATTCCGCGTCTGTGACTGCGATTTGCCTATGATTACAATTTTTTAGTAATAAAGAATGACACGATGCTTCCTGTGTACGGTTTTAGCTACATTTGACTTTTGTTGGTGTTCTTGCTTCCGTAATAGTATTACTATCTGTTACAAACTCTTTCTAACTAGCTGTTACTATCTGCTACTAGCCGTTACTAAAGTATGCTAATACCTAGTATTTGCTGTTACTCTGCTACTAGCATTACTATCCGCTACTAGCATTACTATCCGCTACTAGTATTTCCTAGCCACTGCTAGCACTTACTAGCCATTCCAAGCATTTACCGGCTGCTGCTAGCATTTACTAGCTGATACTTCCAATCCGAATGGAGAATTACCTCTTACCTGTAGTAACCTGTAGTTTAGTGAAAGCGATGAAGAATTAAAGGACTAAATGGAAGTGAAAGGCAGCGAAATGAAAAGGCTTTGATGTAAAAGCTAAAGGTCAGGAGTAAATCCTCCTTTCCAGTTCTAGCGATTACGTAACGTATTCCACGGATTAAGTCGCCTATCATATTTTTTTTCCCACCCTGAGAGTTTAATCTCCCTATTCACCGAGAATCATCATGATAGTCAGGTTGGATAAAGTACAGCAGGGTTCACAAGTTTGACTTCACAACCAAGAACGCTCTTTATTTTCCCAGAGCGAAAACGAACACGACTCTGGGCTTGGAGGGATTTTTGCTGCATTGTACATTTCATCCCCATTCCTAAGTCGCAGTGTTAAATCAGACTTAAAGAACGTTCAGTGTATACCGTTGCACGGAAACGTGTAGAATTCTGGAATCTGATAGCAACCGGAAAAGGATAGCGAGTCATCGTTTCTATAGTAACAGCTAATTCATGTAATCCAGGACTAATAATAATACTTTATATATATATTTTTTTGAAGAGGAAGAAGTTGAAGATGTTGCTTTGATGCGGGAGAACAGATCGCTCTGTTTCCTTAATTTGTTATTATTTGCTTTGCGGAACTCTCAGATTTGATTGGTTGTAATACCGAACGTTATCGTTTCCACACAGGGACGTACGGCAAAAAAAAAAAAAAGTGTGTGATCGGTCATGCTGTGATTTATTCGTTTTGAACGCGATGAGACTGAGTGTTGTTGTAACTTTCCGGTTCAACTGTAAAATGACTTTTTTTCTTACCTGCGTGAGCGAGAAAAGAACAACCAAACCGCCAATGGAACTTAAGTGCTGGAACTCGTTTTGCGGACGTTCCGCGACATCGGATGTAACTATAAATGGATAAAAAGTACGACTAGCTTTTAAAAAATTGTTATCGTTGACAAGTTGCTTGGTTACGGGAACTCCACTTCACACTCCATCACACACATTATTACCCTGTAACGGCACACCTCTGTGCTTTATTCCTTACACACCTGACCTGTATTACATTCTGATCCATTTAAATCAGCACTTTTATATATAAATACACAATATAGTGGACCCACATCTGGACATTGCCATGTATGAACGCGTGTGTAGGTGTGTGAACGTGTCCTGCTGTGTTTCTTGCTCTAACCTGCCTGATCAGCTAATTATCAGCTCATTAACAGAATCCAGTCGAGCAACATGTTATATAAAACCACGTACTTAAAATGATGCACCACAAGGCTGACCGTTTAATCTTAGAAACCTGGTACCTTTGTTTGCTTTTTTTGTCTTTGCCTTTGAGACTGTGGGTGTGTGTGTGTGTGTTATGCATAGTAAGCATAAAGGAATATATTAACACACAAGAGAATAACAGCATTGATGCAACAGAAGCGCGACCAAAACGGGTCTTCCCTCATGCTGCGAATCACGGGAGGCGGAGTCCCGGGAGCTCCACGGCCAGGCCGGGGACTACAGAAGCCGGCTGTGCGCACGCACTTCCCTCTGCGCACGGATTCACAACCTAAAAAAACGGGAAGAGAGAGAGAGAGAGACAAAAAAACCCTTGTGTTGCAAAATACCACTTTTAAGTATCGCTTTCTGTGTGGGGCTGGAAAGTAGAGGAGCAAAGAAAGGAGATGAATTATTGTAGAAACTAGTTATATGTCGATCATTCATTACTTGGTGATCCAAAATATAATATTATTTGATTAGATTTTTCTCTTTCCATAAAATTAGCTCATAATAACTGAGTACTAAAAGCACTTCCCTTTCTTTGGGATACTTCTGATGTTGTGCTGTCTGTATATATATATATGTGTGTGTGTGTGTGTGTGTGTGTGTGTGTGTTACCCTCTGTTCTCCGAGTGAGTGTTGATACTTTCTGCAGCGGTATATCTCTGTCAGGACTGCGTCTGAGCGTCCACCAGGTGAGGTTATGAATCTACAGCACAATAACACACACACACACACACACACACACACACACTAATTAGACCAATTAGCATGCAAAATTCTTAAAAAAAACAACCTTTTTTTGGGTCATTTAAACGTAACGTAATAAGTAGCTAGAGGACTAACATAGCGAGACGACTGGTTCGATTCCATACATATATAAATATGTAGCGTGAACCGGACGCGTGTACCTGTTCCTCGGAGGGTGCGGGTGTGAGGAGGCTGACGGCGACGGTGACGATGACGGTGATGGCGCAGAGGATGATGGCGAAGTGCAGGTAGTGCACGCTCCGCAGGACGGGCGGCGCCGGGTCGAAGACGCCGCAGCGAGGAGGCGGGAAGGCGAATTCCAGAAGCATCCGCGTGACACCGACAGCCAGGCCCACCATCAGACCCCAGAACGCTCCCTGAACACAAAACAACTCCACGATCGAACCTAGTACCGTTGGATCTGTAGTAGATGGCTAAGTTACACCGTCTTGTTTGTGAAATACAATAAATCCGATAAATAGCAGCAACTCTGGGCCATCAACGGTAGACTTTTTAAACGTTTTAGCTAGTTAGGTTTCTAGCTGTATGTGTTGTAATTATAGAATAGGACCGGGATGCACGCGCTAGCAGAATCCTGCGCAAGTTCTTCGTAACGTGATTGATCGTATTCAGTGTTTCCGAGCTAAAACCGCAGGCGGGGTGAGAAAATGACAGAGTGGTGAAAAGTGCCGGTGTCTTACTGTAGCTCGGGGGCATCCTGCATTCCACGCGCAAGCTAAAAGAAACACCCCACCCTGGTGTGAAGGTGTTCCTACCCGCATTACTTGAATGCTGTAATGCTTTTCAGTTGGACGAACAGGTTTTCCCCTGCGAACACTCTGCTGGCGCTCGGACGCCTTCGCACGTTTCGGTAAGGGCATCAGGTGAGAGAAGAAATGAAGTTGGATTCAGGTTTTATCTTTTCCGAGCACGATATACTTCATGGCATCACCAGATGCTTTGGTGCATAATGTCCACGTTTATATGCTTTTAGGAAAATATAAGGATTTCAAAACGGTTCAGGTTCCCCTTGACGAGATTTTATTTAGCGTTTATGGAAGGACTCATTAGCGACAGTCTTATTAATAGAACGTAACTTTAAGCCGCTATAACGTACTCGTTTTGTGGATGTTCCGCAGCATTGCGTTATTTTTGAAAAGCACTTTTGTTAATCGTGTCTCGGGCTTTTGCGCACGACTATCTGTCTAGCGGCCGAATCTGTCGCCCACACGCTTTACATAAACTGTAAACCACAAACTGTGGCTCAAATTTGAATACCCGGCCCTGACCTGACCTGACTACGACAAGTGGGACCTGAAATGAAATAAATCTGGCCAAACAGCGAACACGTCAAACGTCATTCGATCGCGCATCTTAAGATAATAACGGAGACGAGGTTGACAAGCCATGTGTTTTCTCACGGTGTCTCATTTCACAGAACCGATGTCGAGAAGACAAGGACGTTATTTACTCTCACATAAGTAACTGTGAGCTGCTGTTTGTATTAGTGGGCGGGGCTGTGTGATGACTCGTCGGAGTCTCTTCCTCTTATTTACACACCAGACGCAAACACACACTGAGCCTTTTACCATCTGCTTCCCCAACAGGTCACTGCGCTCTGACTGTAACCTCCAGACGTTCTGGTTAGTCAGCTAAGATAGAGGACTGAGCCAGAGGCAAAAAAAAAAAAGGCTGCAGTCAGACAGAGGATGTCGTAACTCAAGATATTAGCCGACGCAGCATTGTGGGCTTTTACAAATAAAGTTTTATGCATTCCTACATTCGCACATTGCGCAGACATTGTTCCTTTTCACTTCAGCCTGTCAACCGCTGACGATATTTACATTCTTTGCGTCATTCCCGAACTACATTTCTCTCCATTTATCTTCTGTTTTCTCACCTTTAAGTGTTTGCAGGTCATTTGTAGATGCAGTAAATCAGCCGTAACGGTCCCGCCCTTCCTTTCATACCTCACATAACGCAACACACACTCGTACAAGTGCTGTACAAATAAAAATGGCATCATGTGTCATGTGTGTGTTGAGAAGTGCATTCGTACCGCCTCGTTGGTTCTTTTCCAGAACACAGCCATGACAAAAATGGCAGTAACAGGAGGGGCGAGGTAGCTGGTCACCGATTGGATGTAAACGTAGAGCTGTCCGCTGTTAGCGCTCTGAAGGATCGGGATCCAGACCACGCTGATGACGACGAGGATCACCGTCACAATCCTGCCACGGCGCACAAACAATCACGACGGAGTGCGATTAATATAAACTCCTGACTAATTCTGGATTCAGAAGGAATATTAGAAAAGGACTAATGTGTGTTTTCGGAAACTGAAGCCCACAACCTGCCGACTAGCAGCAGCTCCTTCTCGCTGGCTCCTTGGCGATATTTCTTCCAGATGTCCATGGTGAACAAAGTGCTGCTGCTGTTAAAGATGGAGGTCAGCGAGGACATCAGGGCGGCCATCATCACCGCGATCATTAAGCCTCGCAGCCCTTAAACACACACACACAAACATGTACTGCTGTGGTATGAGAGGACCGCAATACTTGGTACAATGCTGAGCGGGCGGAGTTCATTTTAGAACCCTGAAATGGATTATTTTACTATAACAGCACAACCTGGACTGTTTTATTTCTCTAAGATGGACAGATTTAAGCTTATACGGTACAGTATACCGTACAAATACAAACAACACATCTTACCACTAGGCATGAGCTCGATGACCAGTTTGGGAAAAGCGATGTTGGAACAGCCGACTTCCGCTCCACACACCTTCATACATTCCTCAGGATCCACACAGCCCACCGAATCTGGGAAATCGCACACACGCAAGCACAGTAGGGCTCATTTATCGAATACATTTTGTTTGTAAATTGGGCGTGGCGTTTGTGAAAATCCGTATTCCATATAAGGAAACTCACTGACGTGAACCTCGGCTTCGGATCGTATGATCGTCGGCGAGTTATTTAAACCACTTACCTGTTTCAGTCACACACCACGTCGAAATTAATGCAAACAAGCCTAGTTGTTACAAACCTAGAGGTAAGCGGAGGAGTTAGTATGTACGAGGCCGGAAACTGAACACTGGGTGGGCCTGAGTAAAACAGGGTGGGCAAGGGGGTGCAAAGAAAACACTCAAAAGAACTGAAACGATTGGGGAAAGCAGCCAATGAGGAAGTTCCGTAAGCCTAACTGTGACCTAATTCACAACACACACACACCCTTAATGTCCGGCCTCACGAGAACATTTTAACACGAACCTACATAAACTTCTGCAATGAGAGTTGAACACAGGCTAGATCAGGAACTGAGGAAATGTGCAGACTCACCCTGTGAAGTGTCGTAGTTACAGTACACAAGCCGTCGGTTTCTTTCAGGAGGAAAAAATCCTGCAAACAGTTTCCACTAACATTCTTTTAAAATCTATGAGTAGAAGCATTTTAATGCGCTGTCACATTCCTCTTTGATCATGCCGACCTTTTTGGTAAACAGAATTTTGTAAATAATGTTAGCAAGTCCGTGGCGTAGAAACGCACCTCCAAATGGCCCACCCAGCGCCAAGCTATGCGCAGTCATTTTCAGATCCGCGTGAGCGTTGCCTTTTACGGATGTTGTGGGCGTGGCTATATGTAAATCGGCTGTGACATAAAACATGAGGTGATTATTAACGACGAAACGTTTTTCGGTCCGCCAGGAATTTATGGTTCGATTTGCCCATGAAAACATTCGCACACTGCTTTATTAGAAGGTTGATAAATAAGACCCGAACGTTTTTTTGTTTGTTTTTTTTTAAATTAACAGTAAATCAAGAAAGTTAACGTTGTCAGTTCATATAGTCATAGTTCAATAACAGAAATTCTGAAAACTGAAACTATTCACGTCTGAGTTATAATTAGCAGACGTATTTGACACGCAAATTCTCGTTTTATTAACGTGGATAAAGAACGAGAAGCCTACAGGGCCGAATCCCAACATCCTTCCAACTTCTCCTCAATGCACACTATGCAGTAAGTGAAGCGATGGTGTCTGCGCCCTATGTAGGGAACTTCTGCAGGAAGGAAGGAGGGATTTGCGAGGCATCCTTAAGGGTGAGGCCATGAAACTGGATAAAAGATCGGCAACTTGTTTTGTCTTGTAGAAAAGTAAAGAGAAACTAATGGTTTATTTAGCCTTCAGGTCATTTCTGGGAAATTTTCCTTCACACAGTAAAGCCCTAACTGACTCCAAGCTTTCAGTATATTTCCTTTTACATAGAAATATTACTAAACACGTACTAAACATCCACATCCTTTATCTACAGATCAGCTGACTCCCATTCACGCTCACGCTCACATTCACACCGGTGAGCAGCTCCGAGTCGCCAGCCAGCCTGACCCGCACGTGCGTTTGCGCTGTAGGAGGAAACCCGAGCACCCGGAGGAAACCCACACAGGCACGGGTGCCCCTACTTTTTGGTTAAAGAAAATGTCACCCTGACAAAATGAAGCTTACTTGTTAGAACTGTGTCTCTTTGGTTTTATTTTAATTATTGAATGAAAGAATTAGTGACAAAAACATGTTAGCAGGGTATCTATCTCGAGGAAAGAAAGAAAGAAAGAAAGAAAGAGTGAATAAGGGACAAAAAATTATTAAAACTGTGAAGAAAGAAAGAAATAATTAGAGACAAAAACTTATCAGTAGGTTTACTAGTCGTGTTGGGGTTTTGTTTATCATTTATATATTTATATTTTAAATTAAAGTTTTTTTTGGCCTCTATCAGAGATCTCCAGGGGTGTGTGGACAGTCTAGCCGGTGTGTGTGTGTGAGAGAGCGAGAGAGGAAGTGAAAGTCATTCCGGTTTCCCTTTTTTGACCAATGAGGACGCTGCTCCGCCCCGCGTGCGCCCGCGCGTGCCAACATTCAGCGCCGCGTCATCATGCTGAGGAACAGATCTGGACAGAACCCGGTGTGAGTGTGTGTGTGTGTGTGTGTGAGAGAGCGGAGGCAGTTTAATAATGACTTCTCCGCCCTGACTGTGAGACAGAGAGTCCACTCGGGGTCCAGCAGGAAGGCGTTTGGGACGTGGCCTCTCCTCTTCCTCTTAAAGGCTGAACATGTGGAGCAGAAACGTGGAGCGGAAAACTTTTTGTTACTCTGAATTCCTGTGAAAGTTTTTTTTTTGGGGGGAGAAATAGCTGGTGGAGTTTTAGTCAGCGCGCGTGCAGAGGCGGTGTATACCGGGAACGGATGTGCAGTCGGAGTTGGCGTTCAGAGCCGGTCACGTGAGTGAGGTGTGTGCTGTGGACCGGTGGGAGGTTCGGTCTCCGGGGACGCTCGCGGCGCTTTTGTCCTCCTTTACCTGTCGGGTGACTGAAAGCTGATCTACCGAATCGAGTTCACTTCATCTAACGAGCACGAGACACCATGAACCAGCCACAGGATCATCCTGGAACCGGAACGCGGAACCGACCTTTCTGTGTCTGAAATAATAATAATAATAATAATAATAATAAAAATAATGACGATGATCAAGTTATCTTTACAATCTGGGAAAACTTTTACGCCTGGAAGCGCGCGCCGTGACGTCTGAGTCACTTTTTCGGTAAATTATCTATTACTATTATTGTTACTATTTATTATCTTCTCGGAAATGGCTCTGTCCCAAATTCAATGTCTCGACGACAACCACGTGAACTGGCGCGTGAGCGAGTCCAAAGCGGAGTTCTTCTACAGCGAGGAGCAGCGGCTCGCGCTCGAGGCGCTCATCTCGTGCGGCCGCGAGGCCTTCGACACGTACGTGAAAGAGCACGAGCTGCGGCCCTTCCTGTCCGAACCCGAGCTCGAGCGCTTGTGCCGCACAGGGGAGGACTACCGGCCCGGGGCCGAGCATCCCAAACCGGACACGGCGGACGGAGAAGAGCGCGCGCTGTCGCTGCAGTACTGGCCCGATCGCTCCGACATTTCCATACCGGATTTAGACCTGGGCTGGCCGGACTGCAACTCGTACCGCGGAGTCACGCGGGTCAACGTGTACACGCAGCCACCCGTGGACGGCCAGACGCACATCAAGGAGGTGGTGAGGAAAACCATCGCGCAGGCGCAGAAGGTACCTCACGCGTCATGACGCAAAAAACATCATGGATGCATAGATAGTTTCTAGGAGCCTTTAATTCCAGAACATTCCACCTATACAGCACAAACAAATCCACGTTTTATGCGGTCATATCATTAAAAGCACGTTTCAGAGTCTTACTAAACCTTTTGCTTTGTAACAACTTCAGGAGTACTTAATCGTGACTTCTGGCAATGCAAAGTGGGTTAAAAATGCTTCAGCGCACCTAAAACCCAGTTTAAGGGCATTGTTAAAACACAGATTTTTTTATGACTATAGTGCAGCTATTCAAGTACTTATCTCATTAAGTTAAAGTTTACTATTATACTCATTTATGGGCGTCATTAGAGCCTTTTATTCCAGAACATTCCACCAACACAACACACCACAAACAAACAAACCACAATGCATGGTGTTACCAGGGATAAATTTCAGGGCAGATAAGGAAACGCGCAGTATAAAATCATGGCGTGAGCCGTAAATTTACAAGCGCGACGCGCTAACGCGTTTTGGGAAGACGCCAAAGAGCAATAGAAGCAGAATTTACCATCAGACAATCTTATCATATGAATAACATAAAGCGGTGGTGTAGGGAATGAAGGAGTTTTATGGCCGTTCTACTGAAAAGGACACGGCAGTACTAGAAATAACATCATAATTTGCGATACATCGTAAAACACTCCTTGTTGAAACGATGACGTGTTAGAACGAGCACATCAGTATAGACCTGCAATTGGTGTCCTTTTAGAAAATGAAATGACACCTTCTGACCAATCAGAATTGTCATCATGCTATGGTAGCATGTGTGGAGGGGTTTCTTGGCATGTAAAGAATTTGGGCTACGTCCAAAACGAGGTGCCATTGCGCTCCATACTGCAGCTGCAGAACAGCATTCAGAGTGCACTTTGGGGCATGTGCTGGTGGCAGACTGCTTTGCTATTCTGTTTAGTGTGGTAGTTGTGTGGTTTGGGACCCAGCACTGAGACGCTGGTGTGGTCGGTCTGGGATTTCCCTTTGAATATTTCGACTCCCAAAGGCACTGAAGGATAATAAACAGGTCTGAATACTGCCGTGCTATTGAACCAGACGTCAGCGTGAATGTTTGGCGGAAGCCCGGTTGTTTGAAGACCCTCTCGGGAGCAGCCAAGCATGCGTGAGAACATCGGGTTAGGAACACAGACGAAACACCCCCCTCGTGTTTCTGACGAAGCGCTGATCGGGCAGAACGCGAGACAAAACCCGAAAGCGACTTAGTCAGAGTTAATCAGACATAGTTTATTGTGTCCTGCTTCCTATTCAGAAGCTTCATCCAGTCATCACCGACACATCTGCAAACGTCCTTACTCAGTATGAGACAGCGTGTCAAAACATGCTGTCAGTGCCTCTGTATTAACGCGTGCAAACACAAGGTCTCAGCACACACACAGCGCCTTTTTACTGCCTCATAAAAGCATTCGGACTCTCATTGTCAGTGTGAACAGAGAGCTCTTTGATCGAAAAAAGTGTGTGTGTGGGGGGGGGGGGGGGGTGTTTTTGCGTCTTGGTCCACATAAGGATAAGAATATCTCAGAGTCCTGACCTTGTAGAGTCCTTAAGGTTTTTATTTATTTATTTTTTTTTTACAAAAAAATAAAACATGTCAAAATGCTTGTTTACTAATGTTAAAGTCAGGGTTAGATTTATATGTAGCATAGCATTAATTAGCTTCTTAATAGTTATGTAAACGCTAGGTCCTCATAAGGGTAACAAGAAAACGTGTGAGTGAAAGTAGGTGTGTGTTTGTCTGTGTCATTATGTAAAACCTGAGAGTTAAGCCAAACATGGGAAGAGAAGAATAGATAATTGCTTTAGGATGCTGGATTATTATTATTATTATTATTATAATACATGATTATATATACATAAGTGACAGGATTGAATTTAGCACGTGCTGCTTTGAGATATCATTTTAGTGTAAAAACGCGTCATGGCGATATATAAGGTAATAAGTTAAAATGAGGTCGTTTTAAGATGACGCCACATTTTTATAAGACGGCTACATGTCCCTGAATCCGAGGTCAGAATGCTAATCTAGATCGTTATGCTAAGTATACCAACCTTCTTCCCACTGAACAAAAGTTTTAAGTTGGCAAAACACCGCAATGAAATCAATACAGTGCATTGGGACATTCTGTTCTAGGAAAACAATCAACAATCATTACCACCTCGTCGCCACCTCACAACTTAACGTTCTGCGGTTCTGCCAACGCTAGCGATTATACACAAGAGTGATTACTCATCTGCACATCGGTAATCAGATACATCACTCGTAATTACATGCACACGTTGCCACACCCACCAGTTATGACCCCGCCCCGAGCTCCAGGCCACAGCGAGGCAGTCTCGCCCATGCCTACAGGCAAAATGTGCAGCCTTGATCTATTAAAATGCAGCATTAAAAGTATCGAATGTTACAGGATCGATCTGGTTTTACCACGTTGCAGGTTTGGAAAGCAGCGAGCAGCAAATTCTTAACCCTTAACATGCGGTGACCCATACGTACTTTTGAAAAAAACAAACAAACCAGGAGATGAGTCAATCGACATTAGAATGATTTGCACTTGTATTTTGAGTACTGATTTTAACCAGCAGCACATGGAAGCCCCGCCCCTTTCCCCATCTCAAACGCTTGCAGCATTGTGGCGTCTCTCGCACGTTACACACGTTTCCTGTCACTTTAAATGGAGAATGTCTTTGAGTTCATTAATATCAGTTGACTTGGCGCACATGACACACGCATGTAGTTAACATCTGTTGCAGTAGTCTTTTTCAGCACTTTTCTGCCGCTGCCACCAAGCAGTTCCCGACTTTCTAGCTAGGAATAGCCTTGTGTCCTCCTCTACACCCTGTAAACCAGGAACGCTCCTTCTTGCTTAGTGTCTTTTCTAGGCCAGAGATCTTCAGTATTCTTTGTAAAGGGATGGGGTGGCTGCAAGCTTCCATTCCAGCCAAACTTGCTAGTCGATACGAGACTAAGATGAGCCGATCGAATCGGTGGAATCAGGCGTGGGCTCATTACTGACTGGAGCGAAGGCCCTTTGCAGATAAGATAGAGGACTCCAATTTATGTTACGTTCATGTTTGTTTTCCAGCTCATCAGCATAGTAATGGACGTTTTCACCGACGTGGACATTTTCAAGGACCTCCTGGATGCCGGCTTTAAGAGAAAAGTGGCGGTGTACATCATCATCGAGCAATCGTCCGTTCAGGACTTCCTGCACATGTGTGATAGGGCAGGCATGCACGGCGGACACCTAAAGGTGAGATCTGCACACACACACATGTTCACATCCACACCCTCGCAGCCGCACACTGCTTACTTGGATCACATGAAGTCTACTGGCACTGTGTAAATGGTGTTGTGTGTGTGTTGTATTTTTAGGTGTGTGCCCGAACATTCCGAACATGCCGGTCGTTCTTGTACCGTGAGAGTAACGGCAGTAAAACAAAGACCTCTGAATTATTTACAAGAGCGAGAGCATAAATGTCATTTCTATCAATTATGTTTTTAACTTCTGTCACTCAAGTCATGACGAATAACAAGTTTTTCATTTTATGCACAATCATAAAAATATCATTCGTGGCTGTCAGTGCAGCTTAACGCATCATTTCCCTGGCATCTAAAGTAAAAAAGGCCTGGATGGTGGTAGCACACTTCTGCTGTGTTTTTTTTTTTTTTTTTTCACAAGATGTTCAACATTTGTAATATATATTTAAAAAAAAAAAAAGAAAAGAAAAGCAGCCCCACGGCACGACGCTACCCCCACCATGCTTCACGGTAGCGCTGAATGTAGTGTAGAAAAAGGAGTAAATGTAAGATGCAAGTTGAATAAGCAGGGTTTTGTTTTGTCCCCTGTTGCGCGCAGTATCTGCGGGTCCGCTGCGCTGGAGGCTCCGAGTTCCACACACGCTCGGCAAAAAAAGTGCAAGGCTCGCTGAGTCAGAAGTTCATGTTCGTGGACGGAGATCGCGCCGTGTCTGGATCATACAGGTGTGTTAATGTGTATATATGTGTGTGTGTCAGAGCTTTATTTTATGTATTCATGTCTCCATAAAACCTAGCTATAGGCCTCAGGTATGTATTTGAGTAAGTATCTATAGGAAGAAGCCTGCGAGCCACCATTGAGCCACGCCCAGATTCCTTTATTTGAGGAGTGAAGTGCCCCTGGCTGCTGTGTAGTAAATATCCTACAGGTGCACATTTACTGCATGTATTATGCTTACACCTGGTGGAACTGGATTCGTTTCATATACATACTGTTATTAAGGGATCAACTTTAATCCAGTTTAGTTCTGAAGTCTGAGATTCTGGAGCAAATTGCCTTCTTGTGTCAATTACCCCGGGGTAAATTGGGCAAACGGTGACATCCGTTATAAGTAAGGAATAACGCACTCGGTGGAAAATAATCGACGACTGGTCTCAAATAGTTTCCTTCCTCTTATGTCATTTCAATGATGAGTTTTTTTTTATTTATTAAGGAAAGACACATTTCATTTTTATCCATTTATAGTTACTTTTCATGCGGTGGAATGTCCGAGAAAGACGCGAACACTCTGAACAGTCGTTCCGTAACCAGCCGGGAAGTTAATAAAACAGCTCATTGTGTTCGAGAAGCCACAAAGTGCTGGAACTACTGTCCTACCTGCCGTTCTAGAACACGAATCGACAGCTCCTGACCAATCAGAGTCGCCGTGGTATAAATAACATTATCATTTTCCCTCTAATAAAACTTGATAAGTGCGTGGCCATGTTTTTTACAGAAAGCCCCTGAGTGAACTTCTTTCTATTTGCACTATTCAGAATGGATTAGTTTGAATTTACGGCACGGTTCAAACGAGGTTGAGTGTAATTATTACCAGAGTATCTAGTGTTGCTCCAATCTGTCCTGTCAGTGAAGTTTATGGACTGCAGAGTCCCACGCCTGCGAAGATTACCGTGCCTTTTATCTACCGTAAAATGAGCGGTTAATTAACCCAAGGCAATTCTCCGTGAATTGACATGTGTATGATCCTGAGTCGTTTTGTGGTTTCTTATAAATTAACGCACTTAGGCTTTTACTTGTGTGAACAAAATCCCTGCTATTAGCATTTATAATAACTGCCAAAAAGAAAAAAAATCTGTTTGTACCACACAGGCTCTGCTTAAACTGACTTACAGTATGACTACTAAATGTAGCATTAAATCATAAATCCAGAAAGTGGTGTTACTATATTTTTGGCTATTCGAGTTTTTTTTATCTTGTGTGCACAATAACTAACATGACAAGCTGCTGTTTTTTTCTTCATACGTGAGAAAAAAACGAGAAGCTGATAAAGGAACGCCTCTTCATAGCCACTGTAATGTGAGTGCTGTTTCCTGGACATTCCTTAACATTAAATGTAACTCCAAAAAAAAGTATGACGCTCCGTAACAAGAAAAATAACAGCACACGTCACCCAAAAGTTCATGTTTGTTCAGAAATAAGAAACCCTGCAGCGTTGAATCCGTGCCCTGCGTTGTGATTAGAAAAATAAATACAGCGGACTATTTGCTCAACAGAAAACAAAGAATAACAAGAATTTCAATCTGGTCACCGTGAATTTGAAAGGATGTCACGGGTGAAATATCCTGTTTTCTGATGTTTTGTGTCTAGCCTCTGCTGTATGCATCTCCTTGACTTAAGAAGCCTGATGAATGTGTTTCAGTTTTACATGGATGGCTTCCCGCTTGGACCGCAACCTCATCACAGTCCTCACGGGGCAGGCGGTGGAGACCTTCGACAAACAGTTCCGTGAGCTGTACCCGACCTCCCGTAGCGTCAACCTGTCCAAAATCCGCCTGGCTGACCTCCCTGAGCCCGACCCAGTCCCCGTCCCTGCACCCGCCTCTCTCCCGTCAGCGGCCGTGGCCAGGAAACTCATCAACCCCAAATACGCCTTGGTGGAGACGGCAAGCCGAACCTCGTCAGACAAAGCCCCAAGTCCCAAGGACAGCGCGCAGAATCCCTTGCCTAAGCCGGTCAAGCGGCAACGTGATCTAATCGAGGAACTGCCCAAACACCCGGGGCTCATAGGGTTACTAAAGGCGGAGCTGATTCCCTACCTGCCCACATGGCCGGAACCAGACCCACCTAGTGATGTCATTGGCTTCATCAACATCCGGGACACGAGCAAGCCTCTGCAGCCGCACTTGATGCGCTCGCAGCTGTTTGAAACATCACAGGCCATTCGTTTCAAGGACCCTTTTACCGCTCCACCAGAGGAGCCACTGCCTGAAAAGGCGAGTCCACGTGTTCGAGCTACCCACATCTCCAAAACAAAGCCACCAAACAGTGTGGAAGTGACGGATAAACCTGACGGAAAGGTTCCATCGGAGGCCAACTTGCCATCTGCACCCCCAGACCCTGCCAACCCCAGTTCACCTCCTAAACCAGCACAACCTCTTCAGGACGAGCCTCAGACACACGGACCTCCTCCAGGGCCTCCGGTGCCAAAGCCACGCACCCTGCAGCTGGTGATGACCTCAGGCGATAAGCCCGAAAACATTCAGGTCACTGTGGTTAAGAGAAACGAAATAAAACCTCACGAGACGTCCAGATCGGAGGAGTACAGGGAAGCGCCTGAGCCACCCGATTCAGCGTCAGCCAATCAGGATTCAGGTAGCAAAACTAACGACAATGACACGGACAGTAACAAGAGTCCCGAACTTTCCCTCTCGGCACAGGACGAGGGCTCGACGGCATCGGACGAGTACTACGAGTGTGCCGACCCGGACCACAGCAGGCTCGTTAACGGCGGACCGGGCGGCTCGGGGCAGCACCGAGAGCACGGCCCTGTCAACATAATGGCACGATTCTCACAATCCATGCTGGACCTGAGGCCGGAAAAGCGCGCCGATCTGGAACCCACGGACAGGAATCTGCTGAATGTACACAGCAGATACACAGGAAAGGTAGGGGAAAGTGTGTGTGTGTGTGTGTGTGTGTGTGTGTAAAAGTGTGAGTTTTATCACATGAGGTATGTTATCTTTCTAGCCAGCTTCTATAAACTTGGGTGTGTCCAAACTATATGTGGGTAGCTGTGTTTATGGGCCTTGTGTGCCTGTATGCTAGGAAATGTACCAGGGTGTGTCAGCGTGTGTTCCAGCAGGCCCGAACACGCTGCGAAAACTTTAATCGGCTCGAAACGGACCCATATCACACATCAGCTCTGAATTAGCGAACAGAATAACAAGTCGAATCTACTGCGAAGCTGAGCCCACACAGTATAGTGTTGTCTCGATCGCCTGGAAGAAGTACTTAACTGAAATATCTTCTGTAGCTTTCAATTAGGAATCTGTGGCTAAATTAGACACGTGTATACGCGTATAATGATGTAGGTTTTAAAATTGTGTTTTATTCTAATGACCTGTGAAAAACTGGGTTTAATAATACTAATAATACTAAAAAAAAGGCAATCTGCATGTATATTTTCTGCAGCAGTGCCTTTTTGATGAGCGAGGTCAGAGGAGAATGGCTGGTTTGAGCTGACAGTAAGGCTCCAGTTACTAAAATAGCCTCGCTTTACAAGCGCGGGAGCAGAAAAACGTGTCGGAACGTCGCTTGTCCAACCACGTGCTCTGTAGAGCCGATTTGTCCCACCCCTGTAAACAAACGAGCTGAAAGGAGAAATCATGAAAACAAGGAAACTTATTTGCGGAAATCGTTTTAAAGGAATGATAAATAAATCAGGCACACTCCTTCCCTGACTTCCTGTTTAGCTTCTAAGAAAAGCATTAAGCTAAAAGCCTTTTACAGGGAAGTCAGTGTTTGAGTTGGCATTCATTTTTTATATTTAATTTGATCGCGCTTCCTCCACCTCTTCAGAAGAGAAGAATCTGGATGCTGTCTTGTGGCCTGAGAGACGACGGCTCGAGTCGAGCCTTTTGCTTTTGCTTGCGGCTTTAAGCGAGGGTTTGAGGAGTGTCTCCTGGCAGACGGGCAATTCCAGTTCGGGCTTTAAAAGGGAAGCATGAGCGTTTTTTAAATCTGAAGCCGGCAGGCGCAGGAAGGCACTGAAGGAGAGCTTTGATACTAGTAATGAGTTACTGAAATATCCGCAAACCCGTTAAACGAGCTAACCAAGCTATGACCTGTTAAATCAAATATGTACAAAAAAGGTTGTCCTGCTTCATGTCCTCTAACCGTAACACCTCATTTATGTGAAAATGATGCAAATTTTTGTTGGACACGCTCCATATCGGCATTCCAAAAGGCTTGCTGGTGCACGTCGGATCAAAATAATCGGCCATGATTTACGATGCTAATCTTTTTTTAGTTTTTGTTTGTTTTTAACCAATTACTTCGCATTTGGAGACAGGAATACTAAAGATAATAGCAATTTTTTATGTTCCCTTAGTTTCCTAACCATAAGAAGCGGAAAAAAAGTGAAAACGCAGAATGTAAATATGTATTTTTTATATGTGAAGTAGTAGTAGAACACCCCAGCAGTTTATTATTAGAAAGTTGATAGTTGAAATTTGGCACGTTATTACTGTATACTGTATTTATAAGCATGTAATTATCCTGGGGTTATAATTAGCTATTCAGTTGAATTTCGCTGCGCTGGTGTTGTGTGCGTATATAGTACGTAACGTGTAATACCTGGGTAAAGCGCCCTGCTGATCATGCCGGGGAGGATGATGAAGATCATTGGCAGGATTTTCAGGTAGCTGGCGAAGATCGACGCCCCTTTAGCGTGGCTCAGGTTTTTTGCCGAAAGAGATCTCTGGACGATCACCTAAAGAAAATCTTCAGATTTACTCCAATTACACAGTTTTATCATGCATGTTGCACGTAAAGTTTTGCACTGATTTAGCAACATTTAGAAGAAAAAAAAGTCATGGCGCTCTTGTTCACTAGAAATATTATTGGATAAACATTTCCTGGTACAGTTTTCTGTATGTTTTAGCTAAAATGCTTCAATAGGCTTTTTAGCAAAGAGCTTGGCAAGTTGGCTAATGATATGAAACATTATTTGTTACATGAAATATTTGAGCAGAATAACTCTATTGATTGTTGGCTATACAGAAGTAAGTACACCCCAGTGCAATATCACTTAAAGATCAAATGGTTCAAAATTCTATCACTCAATATCGGCATTATTTCTATGTTGATTTTAAGACTATATTGGGGGGAAAAAAAGCAGGCCGTCAATGCAACAAAACTGAATACTGTGAAACTCTGTGAAGGCTCAGACTGTGTGAAGGACATTGCATAATGTCAACCTCAGTGGACGGCATCCAAGAAAATCTCTCGGTTGCTTTTTGGCACTAAACTGCAAGAATAAACTTTGCTAAAGAATATTGATGAATATTGGGAGCACAATCTTTGCTCGGATGAGACCAAGGTAAATTTGTTCGGCTCAGATGGGGTTCAGAATGTTTGGCATGGACCTGGCCAGGACTACCACAGTGAATGCGGAGTCCCGACAGTGAAGCACGGAGGTGGCAGCGCGATGATCTGGGGCTACAAAATGTGTTGGGGGGGTGGCGTTTAGAGATGGCACCATGAGCGCCTGTGGATGTACCAAAGTACTGGCTGACAACATGGCTCCCAGTGTGCACAAGCTTGGCAGAAGAGGAACATCCCAGCATGATGATGATCTAAAGCACACTGCCAAAATCATGCAAGAGTTTCCAAAGAAGAAAAAAAGTGAAAACTCTGCTGTGGCCAAGTATGCTGCCTGAACTGAATTCTATAGGACCTTTGAAAGAGAAGGTTCGAGCGACAATACAGCCCCTAGAGCAGAACATCTCCGCAGGAATCCGCGCAACACTGCCGAAGAGGATCGAGTTCGCCATCGAAAATAAGGCTGGACTGAAAACATAAAAGACTCTCAGCAATAAAACTTTTGCTGCATAGACGTCCTACTGGCCTGTATTTTTACTAGAGTCACTCTAAACCTTACCATTGTATATAGGAACAAATACCCTGACGTTCAACTTACTGTAAGGTGATCCAATTTTGAGTCATTTGCCATTTAAGTGATCTTGCACAGGGGTGCACTTACTTCTGTTGTATACTGTATCTTGAGAAATGAACATTTAGACCTTAAACAACTCTGTAGCTAGTTTAGATATAGATTAGCCATATGGTTTCTGCACTCCATGTCAGACCAAATGCAAGTAAGGCAGTGTTAACATGTATGTAACATGTATATCATTTACACCGCCTTCCCTCTTCCCTCACAGGTATATCAGCCGATCGAAATCTCTTCCATGCGAGAAGCCTACAACAGAGCCAAAGTAGTGATCGCCAAACCAGGCGTGTATCATCGCCCTCCCAAAAGTAGCACCCATGTAATCGGAGGGCACCGATACTGGCAGGGCAAACTGGGCACGACGCAGCCTGACGCTGGCCGTCCCAGCCGCTCCCCCTGCAGGAGGATCCCTCCCACTGGACTCAAAACCAGCCAATCGCCATCTCAACAGCTCTCTCATACACACTCCCCCTCACCAAGGAGGACCGAGACGCAGATGCCATTAGGAATTCATATTTCTAAACTCTCCAGCCTCCGAAACCTTAAGGGCAGGGTACCAGGAGCGACAGGTGTCAAAAGGGTCGCACACGGGAACAAGGAATGTTAGCCGGGAATACTTGGGACTGAACAGAAACAGCATGTGCTAATTTAAATTAGCATGTGTATACAACCAATAAATCCAAATTGATTTCTCTAATGAGGTACTTTTGGACCAATCATGTGGTGCAGGTTGGTGGATTTTTTTCCCCCCGTATTTTTCCCCAGTCCACCTTCAGGACTTACCCCCACGTGGTTCCTTGCTTTCGAAATGGTGGACTGGGATTAAAGAAAAGCGGAGGAACTCCTAATAGTAGGCTTTCTTATCATGCACTAGCCCAAACGATTGGCTGGTACCCTTGTTCTTTTGGACTGGGCTCTGTAATGGTTGCCTAGAAGACTTTTGGAAAGAGAAGCCCAGGGGAGCGAGGGTTCGGTGGACTTGCAGCCAAGATCGTAGCACATTGCAGTTACTAATTCAGCATGTACTGGGCAATTTGTGTCTCACGCACCATGTTACGGGGGTTGCTGTGGATTGAATTGGTGATGGATTTGGGATCATGGTGGGTGAACAAGATAACGCATATTTTACTAACCGGTTTTTGCTTTTACCCAAAAACCAAAACCAAAACCAACAGTGTTGGAAACTCATTCCGTCGTCCCGCACATCTGATTTACACCTGACCAGATTTTCTCTTTCAGAGGGAATCAGATTTTATGAAATGGTATTGTTATGGTTGTTTATATAAATTTCTGGTACGTGTTCATCTCAAAAGCAAAAATCCTTTGCGAGCTGAGGTATTTAAAGTCATAGTTGTAGTAATGTAGAGGAATAAAGAAAAGTTTTTCTTAAATGTTCGTTTCCTGGTCTTTGTTAGTCAATATGAATTTGCTAATACAGCGTTATAGGGATTGAGCAACTCTCTTACGCTCATCCTGATGCGCTCTAAAATCTCGAACATCTAAAATGCTTGACATTGTTTCTTGAGATCAGCCATGTTGCTGACCGTAATTAAAGCAGGTTTTTTTTAGAGGAAGACAAGTTTGTTTCTTTGTTTTTCCTGAAGGGATTTGGACTGGGGTGGAAACTTTTACTTGGTTGGTTTTTTTTATTTTTTTTTTAAAGCATGTTATTGCCAAGTTTAGAGGACTGGATTTTGACCGCATTTTAGTTGTGACATTGTTAGACATGGCAATCAGAAACATTACATAAGGAAACACAAGGTAGTAAAGTACACACCTTCCTCAGTGTTAGCAGTGATGCTATTATGTAATCGGAGATGCTAGCACGCAATTGTACGTAGAGGTGGGTGTTCATGTTCCATAGTAAAAGGTCAGGCCTTTATCTCGGTGTGTGTGTGTGTGTGTTTATATTTACCTGGTCAGTACACCAGTACCAAGTAGCGAGTATGGTTAATCCGAGCGTCATTCCCGGCCAGGGCAGGTCTCCATGCACTGGATCTCGGAACAGGTGCATGGCGTCAGGCCGTGGCAGGTGGCATGTCGTGTTCGGGATTATCTTCGAAGGCACGGCCTGGAGGTACACACTTTCCAATTTTCCATAACCACCAATCTCGTTGAATGCTAGATCAAACAAAAAAGTAGACTCATGATATAACAGTATAAACATCAATCTACCGCTCTCTTCCTCTCGGTTCTCAGGATATCCCAGTATTCTAATTACACAAAAACATAAGAGAACACACTGCTGTGCATAAGTATTCCCACTCCAGACCTTTCCTTATTTTGTATTGTCGCAAGCTGGAAATGAAATTGCCTTAATTGAGTTATGACTCTACAAATTATTTACAAATAATAATAGTAAAATTTATGATTGTTTTCACTAAATTTTCACTCCCACTGCTATGAAACCCCTAAATTAGTGCGAGCAGTTCCCATCAGAAGTTATATAATTGAACTTAGTCAGCCTGTGTGCAAATAAAGTGCCAGCTGATCCTAATATAAAGAAGCCAGTGTTTGTTAGAGACAAACAGCATCACCAAGGTTCTATCAAACCATGTTGTAGACAAAGTTCTGGAAAAGTATCAAACGTTGCTTGGCTATAAAAAAAAAATATCCCAAACATTAGAAGGAATAGGAATAGAAAGAATACAGCACTGTGGCCTGGAGGAGGCTGTCCAGCAAAACAAAAAAGAGAAGCGGCAAAGAGGCCAAGGGTAACTCTGAAATAACTGGAGAGAAGCCATGCGAGGTTTGCCAAAAAGCACATTGGAGACTCCGCCAACATACAGAGAAGTGTTCTCTGGTCTGATGAGACCAAAACTGAACTTTCTGGCCTGGACAAGGTGGTCTACGTTTGGTGGAAACCAAACAATCATTCTCAAAACATTGTTCCCAGAGTGGAGCATGGTGGTGGTGGCAGTGTTATGTTGTGGGGATGCTTTTCATCAGCAGGGACTTTGAGAACTGGTCAGGGTTGGAGCCAAATACAGGGAAAGCCTCGAAGAAAAGATTTTCCTGTCAGGAATGCAGGAGACTTGGGACCGGAGTGGGGGTTTAAATTCTTATTGAAACAAAAGCCCTAAGCATACTGCTGAAGATATACTAGACAGGGTCGGAACTAAGCACGGGAATGTGGTGGAATAGCCTATAAAAGCTTCTTAATCCAGCGCTTGAGCAATTTTGCCAAGGTCAAAAATATCAAGTCCAAAGCTGATTGACGTATCCCAGAAGAGCAGTAATCACAACCAAAGGTGGTTCTTCCAAGTACACATGTACACCCAGTCGAGCGATACTTTTTCCAGCCAACCAATGTTTGCTTTTTTGTACAATTAGTTATACGTGTTGAACTGTGAAATGCTGGATGTGTAAATCAAATGCCAAATGTGACTCGTGGGTGTCCGTTAGCTTATCTGTGCGGAAGAGGGCGGATAGCACTGTTCCTCTGAGCGTGTTACGCTGCCATGTAGCACAGCATAAGCAGCAGTTTAAAAAAAAAAAAAAAAAAATGTGGTTGACTGGCTTCATGTGTCTCAGAGGAAGCACATGCCAGTGACTGCTGCCAAATAGGGAAGCTGCTTCCTCCGCGCCGGTGCGTGCAAATGGGCCAAGACTAAAAAAAAAAATCCCAGTTAGGTTACCATTTCAGTTCCAGCTTGCATTAAATAAAAGTTCAGGGGGATGAATATTTATGAATAATATAAGGTACTTTAACATATTTGCGCTAAGCACATAAGCAGACAATGTCCGAAGTTAGAGCCGTCACACCTGACTCAACCGCTCAAATCTTTCTAAATATCTTAATCACTAGTATTAGGCAAGTTTTTTTTGGATGTGTAATAAACCTCTGGGAGCAGACAGGGTTGGGCGGCGTTTCATAAAAACCGTCTAAGATTAATTGTCCTGAAGTATCATTGGATTTACGACACAAATTTGTATTGCAAACAACAACAAAAAAAGGCTTTTGGGAACGGCAGACTGTGTAAGTGCCTCGGATAATGCCGTCTGGGAAGCGGGGAGTTCATTGGGAGTGTGCTGATGAGTATGAAGAATGGGATTTGATGGATGATTACTTGGCATAACCTGCGAGGGGGTGTACGTTAATAACTCAATGTAGTCCCTTCTCCTCTGTAATAATTTTTTGTCTCTGGTTCCATTTCTTATGTTGGCGGTAGGATCAGATCACGAGCTTTGATGGGATTAATGAGTATTTGAACAACACGGAATATGTTTGTGTACACACTATCAGTGTTCATCAGGTATGGAAAAAACATGATGGGGCGTGCGGTCACAGAAAATCAGTGATTGCCAAGTATGATTATTTTCCTCCAACAGCATACCTTGAAGCGTTTTATTTCTTTTATATAGCAATAGAGTACCTTGCCAACACTTAACTTATCTTTTTTTTATTTATTAAAGAGGATCCTATTGTAAAGCTCAACATAATAATAAACAAGAAGGAACAATTAATTAATTAAATGTATTCTCTGTAAGCAGACATTTCATATTTATAGGAGTCGATAGTGTCAGGTGAGTTTTTAGGCATCTTCAAGACAGGAGTTTACGCTTTGCGATTTCTTGGCAGTGTCAAAGTCTACGTTTTTTGTTCATGCGAGAGGAAAAAAGATGACTGTTTGTAGCTGCAACTATCTAATCTCATGGACATTCTGCAATGTTACAGTTTATCCTTAAGAATAAACAGATAAAACATTGTGCTGTAATCATTGTCGATCTACTGTGATATAAGAGGAGTAAAGCATTTCAGGACGTTATGTTATACATCAAAGTAAGGTATACAAACTTTTGCACCTCCAAATTTTTCCCCCCCCAAATTTCCGTTTGATAATTGAGGTGATATGAATGTCCTTTGCAATCCCGAACTCCAATATCAGTATCAATATATTTATAAATGTTTAAAATCCAAGAAGAGAAACAAGTCCTGATATTAAAATTATTAAAATCCAATCCAGGGTTTTGGGGAATCCCTCATTCAAATGAAACAAGAGGGTGAACCCGCAGACCTTCTAAGAAAACATTATTGCTACAGCAATATGACGAAGGTGGCATGACGGTGCACGAAAGTTAAGGCGTTTGAGGATCGGCTCAGACTTGCCCCACACAAGAATGCAATTTACGTAAAAACACGAGCTGAAAGTCGTCCAACAGCATGTAAAACACCAGCTATCAATCAGAAAAACACAACCCACAACACTCGTTAGGTTTTATCATTTGGATACGACTTTGAATAAAGTCAGGAGTTTAATGGATTTATTCAGAGTTCTTTAGACAAAAACATTAAATCAAATCTGCTTGGAATAAAAGCAAAAATGTCCAAAACTCCACAATGAGCCATAATTTTATGGTTCTATTTTAGCTGATCAACAAACAATAAAGTGCGACTTGTATGAAGTGTTCCAGCTAAGCCGGGAAAAGCTGCTAGAAGTCACCAGATGACGCTATTTTGCATATTGAGTGTCTATAAGAGTCTAGAGTAAGAGTATATAAGAGTCTTTCCAACAATGAATTTAAGGTGAGATAACTGATGTTCACTGTATTAAATGAGCGAGCCTTACTATCCTCCAAAGTAAACTAGTTAACCCCCTGCTCCAACAGTAACTACTATGCAATAGATAAACTCATCACATTACCTCTGTCTTTTCTCCATTTGTCCTCCTGTTCTTTTCTTTTTCTTTCCTGAGCACCAGAAGGCTTTGGTCTTTTTGGTCTTTTTACATAATATATGTAGAGAGATATTTTTTAATCAGGCTACTGAAGTCAATTAGTTATCTAATAGCTTAGATAAATTGCCCCTCCCCCTGAAATCAGGTATATGGGCACTGGGGGCTATGTAGTTATGCTGTTGTGGACTTTTTTTGTAATATTTCGAATTAATAGTGTTAAAATAGTCTTAATAAAAAAAAAATTTTTAAAACCCATAATTTTTTTTTTTCTTCCCTTATTTGGGGCACCTCTGAGGATGGATGGCTCCCAAAGCATTCGCCTGTACCGCCTATGCCACGGGATGGCTCTGGTTGGGAACAATGGCGATGAGTGGTCGGGCATTGGGAACAATGGCGATGAGTGGTCGGGCATTGGGAACAATGGCGATGAGTGGTCGGGCATTGGGAACAATGGCGAT
>JAQQZR010000010.1:13918954-13936442 GCA_030068235.1 Notoglanidium macrostoma | reverse complement strand
ACACACACACACACACACACACACACACAATGTTACTTCCATATCTTCCACCATTTACATATTTTTTCAATCTTCTTCCCCACGCATACACACACACACACACACACACACACGCACACACACACACCACACCCTCCCTCTCATTTTCAGTCTCACACTCCCTATGAGAAAGCTACCATCTCGACCACTCTCGTTTTTCACACACACACACACACACACACACACACACACACACACACACACACACACACACACACACAGCAAATCTGGCATGCTGTGTTCACATCTGGAGTCTAGAGCGATCGGCAACGGAATCTGATTCTTAAATATAAAATGCATTTGTGTTGTGGACCATCGGGCGTTTTTACTCTAGTGGAACCGTGTGTGTGTGTGTGTGTGTGTGTGTGTGGCTAATAACTATAGCCGTGCTGCAAGTTTCATACACGTGTAATTACTAAAGAGCTCGACCTGCTGCTTTAGGACCCCCTACAGTGAAATTTCATCAACACTTTTACAAGCGCTAGCGTTTTTATTTTCGATGCACAAGACGCAACGGAATAGCTAACGGGCAATAACGAGGAAAATCGCCTCGATGTTATGAGAACTGGTTTTTCATTCCTAGGACTAAAATCGTAGCCTCATTATAAATAGATAACCGCATGAGTAACGTCAATGTGCTGTGAAACGAACAGCTTGTTGAACTACAGTTGGATAAACTGTCCGTTGTAGCAGCGACGTAGCAGCGCACCGCAAAACAGTCAAGCGGTGTTAGCGCCCTCTGGTGACGACTCCCTCAACCCGCTCCCTTACGCTGAGAGTTCCACGTATTTAGAGTAATATATTCTGGGCTCCACATTCAGATTATTAAAATCAGCTTCATGTGTTTCAGACCTTCAAGGTTGCCAGATATTCCAATATGGCTTCCTGTGTGATTCAGCACATGATGTACGTCTGCATTTTACTTGTTAGGGTTAACTGTAGCCACGAGGTCCTAAATGGAGGTCACAGTTGTGTGTGTTTTGATCACGGGTTTAATTTGCTTCGTCGAATTTATCAGAAGTGTAAATCTCTTTTCCGAGTAACGAAGCCTCACTTTTCTTTTGTTCCTGTGTCCATCATTCAGAGCTCCTGGGTTCTGCCAAGCGGATCAACGTGAATTTTCAGGACACGGACGGGTAAGTTTGGTCATAAAGACTCGGACACACATACACACGCTGACAGGTGACAAATGAAAGGAAAAAAGGAATACCGTGAATTAGTTTTGAGCCGTAACAAATATCAAGCGCAACATCGATTCATCAAACCGTTCACCAGTGACTCATCGCGTCCGTAGCTCAGGGGGCGGAGTCATCCTGGAAGAGACCACGCCCTGAGGGGATCAGGAGTTATTCTGAAAAAATATGCCGTGGTATTGCAGTGTTTGGATATTCATGTTAGCCTGTTAATGTGTAAAATAGTAGCTGCATAAAATCAACCACTTTTAGATATTTGAATACCACTGTGTGATTTTTAAAGGTTTTACATGTAGGCGAGGGTTAAAAACAAACAGGTCTGTCGCTTCTTTATTCCGTCGCAAAGACGTTATACCGAATAATCCGCGATCCGGACAGAGCTGCACGTCCAAGCTTGCAGCTGAACTCGTGGTTAGCGGCCTGTATTGAACCCTTTCGTCTTTTAAGAGAGAGAGAGATGATGAAGCGGCCGGCGCGGCGCTCGCGCTGAATGCCGATGTGAAAATTACATTTCCTTCTTGAGAATTGGACGTAAGCGCTCAGTGCTTTTATAGGAAAATAATCAACTTCAGGTGGGAACAATAACTTTTCTTACATAACAGTTGGTTAATAGGTTAGAGAATGGATGAAGGATGTACAGTGTGTGTGTGCGCACGTGTGTGTGTGTGTGTACGTGTGTGTGGCTGTTAGTAATGGAAGTAGGTCAGAGTCTGGTGCTCAGTTTGTCAGTGAGGCAGTGGAGAAACAGAACAAACAAAGCTAAATGTGTGTGTAAAAATCACATGCGATTAAAAAAAAATGATGCGTGTGTGTGTGTGTGTGTGTGTGTGTGTGTTTTGCAGGTTCTCGGCCCTTCACCATGCTGCTTTGAATGGGAACATGGAGCTGATAGCTCTGCTGCTGGAGTCACAAGCCATCGTTGATATCAAAGATCAGAAAGGTGAAATTAATGCACATGTACATATTTTTTGTCGTCCTGCCTCGTTACATATTCCCTTAACGTTCACGACCTCCCCTGCGCTGCGTCGTCAGGGATGCGGCCGCTGCACTACGCTGCCTGGCAGGGAAAATGCGAGCCAATGAAAATGCTGCTGAAGGCGGGATCGTCAGTCAACAGCCAATCGGATGAGGGACAGATTCCGCTGCACCTCTCGTCCCAGCACGGCCATTACGATGGAGTGAGTGCTCAGGAGTAATTAATTAGCGTTTAAATAAACTCCGAATACGAGGAAATATTGACTGGTGACCAAGTGTGTGTTTACGTTTACCTTCATGTTAGTCGTTGTGTTTGTCTTGCAGAGTGAGATGCTGTTGCAGCACCAGTCCAACCCGTGCATCAGAGATCACGCTGGAAAAACCCCCCTGGACCTGGCCTGCGAATTCGGACGCGTCTCGGTCAGTTTCTCTGAATTAGCGCTGACTTTTAAGGTCTGAGCTGAAAGATTTCTGTGTGTGTTCTAGGTGGTCCAGCTCCTCCTGAACAGCAACATGTGCGCCGCCATGTTGGAACCGAAGCCGTCGGATCCCAACGGCATCAGCCCGCTTCACCTGGCCGCCAAAAACGGACACATCGACATCATCAAGTGAGAGCCGAACGCTGAATAACTCGGCTTTCTAGCGCCGCAGCTGTGACGGCAGATGCACCTGGCTAGCGTCATGACTGGCTAACGGACTAAAGCGTGTTATCAGGAGATAACGACCCCCCAAGGGACAGATAAAACTGCTAAAATTGCGGTGGTGTGACAGAGTGGACATATGTTAGGGGATTAGTGAGGACAAAAGGGTAAAGGTCAAGAGTCTTTCTGAAAGAAAGTGCTTCGCTGAGAATTAGCAAGTCTGATAAATACGAACAGTACGGATTGTTCCCTTTCAACTAATTATAATAACGATTTATTCTGTTTATTTATACCCCGGCGCTGTTACATTCTCAAATCTGATTGGTCAGAAGGTGTTTAATCTGTGGATTTAATATTAACGCGCTTGTTCTAACATGCTACCGTTTCTATAGTAACCTAATAGCAAATCGCAATCGCAACAATAACTTGTTGGTGATTATTCAGCTTTTTTGGGACGAGTCTCCCGTTTCAGCGTCTTGAGGACAGAGGAGACAACCCCGACGACTTGCGTTTTCTGTCTTATTAATTCAAATGAGAGGAAAAACAAGATGTGTACCGTTTATAGCTGCTACAATGTAAGTAAAAACAGGAACTGGCTTGTCTCGCAGGCTTTAAGTGTAACTATAAAGGGATAAAAGCGCAATGTGTTGTCATAGATACGATATAAAATGTAATAGTTGGCCGTTTGCCGTGGTGTAAGAGGAATAAAACGCGACAGCATGCTGATATAGGAGAATAATCACCTTAGTGTTTGTCCGTTTTTGGTTTTTAGAACGTCTTTACTGAAGTTATGGAAGTATTTACATTCATGTAGGACCAGAACGGTACATCACGTCAACAGCCGCTCTAATAAAGTTGCTGTATAATGGATATGGAAATACACGGGTATTAAATTGCCCTTATATTTCGAAGTGAGGTCAAACTTATTATTAAACTTAAAATAATTCAAGAGAATGGATAACGGAGAGAACTCTTAACGCAGAGTCAGAGTACAGCAGAGTCGCTAGACTATATAAAGGGGCCGCGGTTACAAATGAAGGCGCGCTATAAATAGGATGTCGGCTAATTAGTGGTCCGTACGAGATAGCGCTCGAAATAAATCATAAACACACTCGGCTAAACCCCGCCGAAAGGGCAGAGGAATGAAAAACGAATACCTAGAAACCTTAACGGAACTTGTCTGGTTTTGGTCAAGCCGTGTGTGTACCGAGGCCACTAGCTATGCTATGTTCAAATCGGATGCTTTTAAGACTTTATAATGACTCGGTGTGTGTGTATGATCCGGTCAGACTCAGCAGCATATAAACAAAAGGAACAAAACTTAAACATTAGTTCACTGGCCACTAGAGTGCAGCGTTGCCAGGTCTCAGCAAAACTTCCACTCCAACTATTTGACACAAAAAGACTTTAAACTAGTATTTGTGTCTTACCCAGCTTAATTTTTTACACTCCAAACCTTTCAAACGATTCCATTTAAGGGGACATGATGCGCACATGGCAACCCTGCTGGTCTGAAGTCACGCAGCTCTCTGTAGCACAAATGTGTTTTTGTATCCTGCATTCTCGTGTATACACACTATATATTAGCTGAGAAACGGTTTGCATTAGCGCCAGCTTGTATGCTAGTACTAGCGTATTAGCTAGTAGCATGTTTAGGAGAAATGTTTTTTCTTTCCCCCGTAAGTCACTTTTTCAGCTCTTGATGTAATATAAGCAGTGTTTTAAAGTTTTTAAAGATAAAGCCCTGTTTTACGCAGGTGTAACGACCTGAGAGTCAAGTATCGAGCAATATAATATGATAGCATGCACTGTATCATTACACCCCGACTGAATTAAGAGTCTTGAGACTGACGGAAACAAACCATAAAACCATAAAACATGACACCGTTTTGATGAAACGTGCAATATTTCAGAATTTTTCTTTTTTAATTCTCGGCTTTCATTCCAATAGCTGCAGGCACAAATGCACTTTCAGACTCACTGTGTTTGCAGTAGATATGGGTATAAACCCTGAGCTGTGTGTGTGTGTGTGTGTGTGTGTGTGTTCCAGGTTGCTAATCCAGGCTGGCATAGACATAAACCGGCAGACGAAATCTGGCACGGCGCTGCACGAGGCTGCGCTCTGCGGAAAAACCGATGCCGTTCGCCTTCTCCTAGACGTGAGTGTACACATTTTGGTGTGTGTTTTTAGTGCAAATATTTTTTTATATTTCATGCATTATAAAAAAACTTATATTATTTATTAAGCTGTATGTACACTATAGTCATGATGGAAAGACATGCATTTACGTAAAAGAAGTTATGAATCAGTTTTTAATCAGAATGTACTTTTTTTTTTCTTTTTCAGAGTGGCATTAGTGCGAGCGTGAGGAACACGTACTGCCAGACGGCACTGGACATCGTAAACCAGTTCACCACCACACAAGCCAGCCGAGAGATTAAACAGATGCTGAGAGGTATGGAGAGAGATGTGAACAGTGAGCAGTAATACAGCACAGTAGAGATTTTATTGCAGGATGACACTGACATAGCCTCGAACTAAATGGAGTGGAGAGGCTATAACACTTGAGGCTATTATCTAGTGAATGCTAGACCATTTTTTGTTCATCTGTGTTGCTCCTCCGCTCTGCATGGAGCAGAGTGATTATTTCCCCAATGGGCCTCAATTAGAGGTTGTTGCAGTTCCCGTTCTGACCACCAGGAGCAATGATAACGAAATGGGGCAATGAGTCCTAACCAGTTTTATACCACTTATAACACAGCCAACTATTATTTTTGCATTTAACATTGTCGAACCTCCACGAAACAAGGTAGTTACAGCAGCTATGCGCTATAGTCATTTTCTCTTGAAGTTTCTAAGACAAAAAATGTTGTCTGTCCTTTAGACTTTTCCAAAGCACTGACACTGGAGACTCCTTCCATAGATCTTAAATAAACATTTCCTTTCCTTAATTTCTGCATTTTTAAATCTCGTGTCCGCAATTCAAATAGCTGTGTAAGTTGTTACTATAGAAACAATAATATATACGATAAGGATATTAGATTAAGAAACACCTTTGGTCTGATCACAATCCAGACTTCAACAGGGCTGTGATTTAAAATGTTACATCATGTACACATACAAAGCTACAATAAATTAAGTTTGTGTACAAAAGTGTGTGTGTGTGTGTGTGTGTGTGTGTGCAGATGCCTCAGCAGCCATGCAGGTGAGGGCGCTGAAAGACTACTGCAACAACTATGACCTGACGAGCCTCAACATCAAAGCAGGCGACATCATCACGGTAATTACCCAGAGTGCAACACTTGGAGAAGAGGCACTTTTAAGGAATGACGAACGACTAACTAACTAAAAATTGTCCTGAAAATGGCCTGCTGTTATACAAGAAGAATGTCTTCATATGGCTTTTCCAGACTTAACACAGTGTACAGTGCCATCTGCTGGATTAACTCCATTATTTTGACACATCCGGTTTCATACAAAAGCAAGACATGTTTTAAAAATAGAGAATGAACAAGACTAATACGATGAAGATATAGATTGAAGTTATTTGCTTTTCATTTTCAGGTACTGGAACAGCACTCTGATGGACGCTGGAAAGGCTGTATCCACGACAACCGCACAGGAAATGACCGTGTCGGCTACTTCCCCTCCAACATGGTGGAGGTCATCAAGAGGGCAGGTGCGCCACAGTGTAATCACATGACCAGTGTCATGTGACGTACTCTGCTGTCCTAGACCGAACTGACTCATCCATGTGCTATACACAACTTCTCAGTGCTTTGTGCGTGTGTGTGTGAGTGAGTGTGTATAAGAGAGGACGAGATGCCTATGTGTCCCACACATAGATTAAGCTGATAATAACAAAAATAAAAAGAACGCCAAAGATTTATTTCAAAATAAATAAAACAATAAATAAATAAAACGTCAGTGGTGAATCTGGGTGTGGGAATATACAGTAGAGCTTTTTTTCTTGTGTGTGTGTGTGTGTGTGTGTGTGTGTGTGTGTGCACTCACCACCTCTGAGCGTGCAGCACTTCCACACAGTGATTTTAATTAGAATGGTCAGCCGGACGGGAGGAGAGAGAGAGATGGAAAGATGATGAAGAGTGAAAAGATGATGACGAGAGTCCATTTCTATCCAGTTGTGTCTTCATTTCCATCCTCCTTTTTCCTCCCACTCACATTTTGGTATCATTCCATCTAGAAATCACATAACACACGCAGACACATCATCGCTGTCAAGCAGAAGAATAAATTAATTTAGTGTGCGGGTTTAGTCCGTTTGCCGAGTCTGAATCAGAGTGAGATTCATACTTTTGGTTTGATTGCTATTTGGTGTCACACTGCACATAATTAAATGAAACCAAAAAGCAAAAAAAAAAATTAGGCTGAGGTGTGTGTGGGGTTAAGAACTGGTCACTGGTCGGAAATATGGTGAGAAAAACAAACAAACCTTTATCAAGTAGGCATAAAGATCAAAAATCATCCGCGGAGAACTCAGTGCTGGCACTGAATAATTGATAATCTAATTATATAAATGACTCATTTAAAAAATGTGTTTCACATTTAGTGTCCATTTTCCCTTTTTTGTTTGTTGGTCCAAATCTTTAGAACACCTGGCAATTTTGCAGCATTACAGCTATATCCTTTGGCTTAGTTTGTGCCTCGTGGGTCAGTATAGCAGCTCATGTCTACAAAAGAACTATGCTGGAGCTCAAAATACATGCTGTATTTCGTTCAATTCTTGCAGCCGTCAAACCACTCTGAGTGAAGTTGAATTGTGCTAGAGTTCACTTAGAAGTAGATTGAGACCACCTGGAGATATGTGCAGTGGTGTTATAACGAGGAACGGCCTCCAGGATCCGAACCCAAGTGGTGAAAGTTTAGACTTCAGTGCAAGCCATAGATTGTCAATAACCAACACTTTCTTTGAACACAAGCTTGCTCATTCATATACCTGGTACCAGAGCATCTTATACCAAAGGTTACTTACCAGTTTTGTGTTTGTACCATCAGACTTGAAGCCATACTTGTGGACACTTGTGCAAAAGAAGGGGCAGAGCAGAGCTGTCAACTGATCAACAGTTGGTGGTACATACAGGGCTCCAGTCAGATTTACTGGTCAGATGAGCCTTCCAAGTTGCTCGGGAGAGTCAGACTGAAGCTTCAGTGAAAGACAAATTTTACTCACACCAACTAAAGGACTTCTCCAGTGTAGAGGAAAAGCTGGAAGGTGGTTGGTGCCTGTCATGGGAGTATCCTTTGGACACACTGGTGGACAAAAAATGGTGAAGGACGCCATCAAGTTGAAGAAGGACTCTTTACGAGTAATGCTCAGAAAGGGCTCTTTGGTTTCAAGAGCAAGAAGGGCTACTGCAAAAGCAGTTGGAGAAGTGAAAGATCGTGCATGGAAAGAGTTTGGAGAACATCTCTGCGCTCTCTTGTACTGGACAAGATTGGTGATGTGTTGTTAGCATGCTTCCTCAGTATTGCATAGAGATCTGGGGCAGTGTCATTGAGCACCTCTGACATGCTCTTACCTTCCAGTGCTGACAGTGAAACTGCTGGAGTTAACATCTGTACCTCCAATTTTGAGGCAATGGTCCATTTCCAGAAACAAGTGGGATGAGCCCTTCACCTGAAGTTGGAGACCTTTCCCCTCAGGGAAGTTGTGATGGACATGGAGACTATGAGATCAGGTCATAGATAAGGTCAACGGCAGCAGTTGGTGTGTCTGTCTGTGGTGGTGAAGCAAGAGGTCAATGTACAGATGAATCTTATGATTTATCAGTCAGTCTAGATTTGCCTTAACATTTAGTCTTTAACTTTGGGTAGTGACTGACAGAATAAGGTCACGAGTACAGATTGGAAAAATGAGGTTCCTCTTCAGGGTTTCTGGGCTTATTGTTCATGATAGGATAAGGAGACAATTCAGGAGCACCACAGTGTAAAGAAGCTGATCCTCAAAATTCAAAGGATAACAAGTATGGCCCCAGATCAGCTACTGGTAAAGCTGTATTAGGCATGTCCCTGTAGATGGAGACCTTAGGGTAGACCCAGGACTTGCTGGAGAGATCATATTTTTCGGTTGGCTTGGGAAAGTCTGGAAATCCCAGGAGGAGATGAAATCTGTGGAAGTCTGGACTCTTTCTCAGTCTGATGCCGTTGAGCCCCCACTAGTAAATGCAGTTTTGAAACCAAAAGTATCCATATGCTCTGTTTGGGCTTGGGAAATGACCAGATACGTAGGTGTGAAAGGATTCCATGCATTTCCCCACTTTTCAGTGTACATACATGACTCTATGAGGCATGCAATGCTACATATCTTTATAGTTGATTGTTGTAAATGTGTCTTTTGCATTGGAATGATTATCGTTTTATTGTAACAGTGCGCACATATTTTTTATTTCCTCCTTGCATGCTATTCACAAAGCTCTTTTAATTTGATAAGTTGTTAGAATCTATAAAATTTAGTGCCTATAGAGTTAGCTGTTTTTTTTCTTGAACATGTTTTATTTTGTCTTTCCTTCCCCTGTCGTGTCATGTTGTGTCGTGTTTTGGTGTCATTTGTCTTATTATTTCCGTCGTGCCCAGGACCCTCAACTCAGCAGTATCTTAAGATACACATCCGTCCGCCAGCAATTGGCTCAGTTGCCATGGTGAACGGTGACTCCCACATTCTCTCTCTTCCCCTGACCTCCCTGCCCCCTCCTCCCTCCCTGATCTCTTCCCATCAGCCCCTGTTCACCTCATTCGGGTATAACACACCCACCTGCAGCTCATTTGCGTTCGAACCGCCCTCCTCCCGCTCAGAGAGGCCGAAAAGAGAGACAGGTACAAACACACACGAGTGCACATACACACACACACATATATAGTATGGGCTTGTAACGTGAATCAATGTATCAGATTTATTTAAGGTCTCTGTATCCAAAGAGAAGTAAATTCGCAAGAGTGTGCTTTTTAATAAGCAGGAATTAAAAATGATGTAACTTTGTTGGAAATTATGTCATACACATGCTATAGTACAACTCCTGCAGAGGTCGTTTGCATACACAAGAGCAAAATTTCTGTCCCAGGTTATTTTTTAAGGTTTAAAGAACAAGTGTTGGTCTTCCACTAATCATACCTTGCTTAGCTCTGGTAGTGTTTTTTTTGGGTCACTTAAAAGAGATAAAAGAGATAAAAAGCCAAGCAAATGATTTTCAGCCTCTCCTACACAAATCTGACACCATTTGCATAATATGCTAAATATAATTTTTCTCCTAATTAGTCTTCATGTTTTTGGACAAAATTTGAATCAGAATTCTCAGCAGATGTTTGAGATTTTTAGATTAGTACGCAACATGGCTGCCACATGCCAATCAATCTTTGTGGGGTGGAGCTTAATATAGTCAAATATCTGTAAGTTGTGATTGTATTTGAGAAAGATTGGGGTGCGGAGTTGTATTTAACTATCATTGTGTCATTTCTGTTTTTAAACAGAAAGATGGATTTGTCTCAGGTTTAGTCATTTATTTAAAAATAATATATTTCACCAAATAAGCACATTTTCCCAGTATTGTATTAATAATCTATAAATCTGTATCTGTATTCTTCTCCTGGGATCCCCTAATATGATGTCCTGCTTTCTTTTTGTAATTTTTGCCAGTGGAACACTGATGTGTATAAATCTGGGTTTGTGTGTTCGTGTTCACGCGTGTCTGTCAGGTTCTCGAGGTTCTGTGTCCAGCCCCCATGGCTCTCCGACATTAAGCGGGCAGCAAAGCAGTTCCAGCGAGGAGATCTGGGTTCTGAGGAAACCTTTAGCAGGTAAGGAGTGGTTTATCTCAGTATTGACATGGCAAGTTCCTCGTGTTCACAGTTGGATTATGGCGACAAAAAGCGTATTACGTTTTCTTTGGTTTGTTTACTTGCATTAGGTGCTGGCAGCACAGGGAGTCTGACCAGCGGGCGCTCTTCAGTCAGCGGTCCTGTAGACAACGCCAACGCTCATCTCGCAAGCTCCCCTGTGCCCATCCCAACCACACCAACACATTCCACAGGGCTCAACACACATGGTGTAAACGTGCCCGGGCTACACGCGCAGGCTGAAGGGGTGAAGGTATGACAAATCGTTTAGTACAAACGCTACTTAGGAATACAGTTTCTCTCATTAAAAGGTTGCTCTTGTGTGCGTCTCGTAGTTGCTGGCCACTGTGTTGTCTCAGTCAGCCAAAGCAAAAGAACATCTCCTGGAGCAGGACCCCAGTGCAGGTACCGTACTGTCACGTCCAGAGCACTACCAAGAACTGATTTTGTTCATCAAATACATTCTCAGTCCAGATTCCATTATTCTTCCTGTATGTAAGCCCCATAATTATGCTCCTGATAAGGCTGCATTCAGAATTAATGTAATTACCCGGACCTCAGACCTAGCTACAGATTTAAGCTCTATTCAGCTGTTACATGAGCTTAACTTGAGCTCATTTGTCTTGCATGATATTCACTGGAATGAGGAGTGGTATTACATCCAGCGCCACTTGACAAACTGTGGAATGTCATTTGAGGCCAATATTAAACACATAAATATGACATTATTAATTCATAATATCATCCACGACATTGTTTTATTTATTTATGTACTTATGTATTTATTTTCGCAAGGAAAATATTGGAGATCTTAATCAAAGATGTTGCGTATCACAAAGAATGAATTTATGATGAGAAAATTATGAGCTTAATGTTTCTGTGTAAGTGGAGCAGATGCATGCTCAGTCAGCTTAGACTATTAACCAACGACTATTCATGCAGCAATATACGTACTGGAAATTTCGATTATGTCCATGCTCGCCATTCAGTCTGTATTTTCTATCCCTGATTTTTGTTTGGTTTAACGATGCTTCTCTACATAAATTGGGCAGCTTCAGAGGCGTAAACTACATTCTGGTGATTTTAGCCTGGAAAATTAAATTAAGCAGCTGAGTAACGTGACTCTGAATACAAGGAAACTTTTTAGCAGAATCTTCATTAGATACTCTGTAATGCCAAAAGTTTGTAAAAATCCCCTGGGCTTTAATAATAACGTTTTGTCGTGTACTGCAGCTTCCTCGCAGCTTACCCAGAGTGCACCTGGTGGTCCACGTCCCGAAAAGAAAAAAACATTTGTTGATCCTTTACTACAGAGGAAAGACAGTGCTGCATCAGAAAGCAAGGTAAGTGACTCTACGTGTTTATGTCCAAAGTATGGGTTTATATAGAAAGAATGAAAAATTATATTTTTGAAATGAAATAAAATGATAAGCATAAGGAATTGAACACGTCCACATATAATAATGTCGTATTTTATTGACACCTGGATTGTTTGCGCTGTAGAGCTCGGAGGCCGTGGCTGAATGGCTCACTAGTGCTCAGCTGCAGTTTTACACCACGAACTTCCTGACTGCTGGATACGACCTTCAGACCATCAGCAGGATGACACCAGAGGTACTGACACATACTTACATAATGTATATCAGGGCTATACCATAGCATCCACCTAAGAATATCGTAGCAACCAGATGGCAACACCATATCCCCCATCTATAATACCACAGGAACAACTTAGCAACAACTTTGGAAGACATAGAAACACCCTAACAACCATCTGGAATACTATAGCAACAACCTACAGTAGTAACCACCTAGGATACCACAGTAACTATGCAGCAGCACCTTAGCAACCTCTTAGCAAGCCCAAAGCACCAAATTAGCGATGCCATAGCAACTACCTGGAACCCTACAGCACACCCCATGATAACCACCCAGCAACAGCCTAGCAAACACCCTAGCAGCACCTTAGCAACAACCTGGGATGCCATAACAACCATCTGTAATACCATAACAACCACCTAGCAACAATTAGGAATGACCTACCAACACCCTAGCAACCTGGGATACCACAGCAACAACCTAACAATCACATAACAACCATCTGTGATAATATAGCAACAACCTAACAACAATCTATCAACACATCGCTAATAACAGTCTTGCAGTCACTTAGCAGTCCCATAAGAATGGCATATCCACACCCTAGCAACACCTGGAACATCATCGCAAGCACCTAGCAACCCCATGGAAACCATCTGATGCAATTTAACATGTTTTAACCTTTTAACATTTTGCCCTTTAACGATTACAACTAGTACTATTAATTTTTAAACTTGTGGGAACGAGTTCATCATAGAAACTGTTAGTTATGAAAATAGTATTAATTGTGCAGAAATTTGATCATTTCATTATGTTTGACCACCAGGATCTCACAGCAATCGGGGTGACAAAACCTGGGCACAGGAAAAAGATGCTGTCCGAGATCACCAAACTGAGGATTCCTGACTGGATACCTAAAGAGAAACCAGTGAGACATTTAGCAAAATGTTCTTTAATGTATTACCTTTCATGTTTTCCTATCATTGTGGAGACAGGTGGTCTTCATGGCCTCCTTATCTTCATGTTCCTGTAGACCAACCTAGCTGAATGGTTGTCCCTGATTGGACTTAATCAGTACTATCAGACTCTTGTCCAGAATGGTTACGACAACATGGACTTTGTCAGTGACATCACCCTGGAGGACTTGCAGGAGATCGGCATCACCAAGCTGGGTACTGAAGAGTCTATTTCTGAGACTTTTATTAGCTTAAAGTAACACGTTTATGTTCTTTATCCAAATCACTATCTACGGTCAATCAACATGTTTGTTCAGAAGGTCTGGTTAACAGTGGGTCTGCAAGGTTTTTATTAATGGCCTCATTCTAACATGTTACCATTTTTGTACTATAGTAACAACTAACACAAGGACTTGTATGGTGGATGCTCCTTATAAACAGATTAAAAATGTCTGTAACCATTGATATGGTGAAGTTTTTTGTGAGGCGACATTAATTTGTGGAAGGAGTCTTCAGTGCTCAGCGCTTTTCTTATACAGGACACTCTTCCAGACAAAGCAACTCACCAGGAAAGGCTTTGAGGTTTCGCACTAGCATGACACACTGAATTTTTTGGTCTTATTAACTTCAAGAAAGTGAAAAAAGTGGCTGGTGAGGAGTGTTTTGCTTATGAAACTCATTTATAGTGTTGTATATAAGCTCATTCTTTTCTTATCACAGGAAAACTGTCAAATGCCGTGAACAAATATTAAATTGGAGTATTACTTTAATATATTTATTAATAGTGTAACTATAGTAACAAAGTATTTTTCATTACTTCCTTTGTACTGCAGGACATCAGAAGAAGTTAATGTTAGCCGTTAACCGTCTGGCAGAGCCTCCAAAAGAGAAGGACACTTGCGGTAAGGAAGGGCAGTCAGACGAAAGCACAACTTCCAAACCGCAAGCTGCTCCAGAAACCACCCCTGCCCCAAGAACGCGCCGTGGAATGGAAGGGCGAGGCTCTCCACGGCACACCACTCAGGGGCGTGGTATACAGCGAGCAAATGCTCCGCCTCCTTTAAAAAAGTCTGTGTCGTGCAACAGTTCAGCCCACACGCCGCCACATACCCCCACTAAAGTCAAAAGCTCCTCCCCTCGTTTGAATTCTCAAACCCGCCCAGTCCCGTTGCTCTGCCTTCCCCAAGAAAGCACTGCTGAGGAAGATGAAGACGGCACGCCTCCTTTACCCAGACGGAAAGACCCGCCCTTCCATGACTCATCAATGAAGTATGCCACCGTAGGTGGCACCAACCGTAGTGCATCCTCTTTGGATGTTGGAGGAGTAAACCGTAGCCAGTCCTTTGCCACGACACGACCTCGCAGGAGGACACGCCCCCCAACACCGCCAAAGCGCTCTTGCTCCTCTATATCCACGGGGAACCTTCCAAATGAGAGCGAGGTTAACCAAGGTGAGCCTTGTGATTCTTTTCTAAGCGTGACCTACAGAGAACGGCGCCGTAGCGACTGCGGCCCTACATCCGAATCAGGTGTTTTAGGAGGAAGTGTTCGAGACATCGCCGCCATGCTAGAAATGTCCACATTAGGAGGCAGAGCCAAAGGTGCTAGCAGGAATTTCTTACAGGTAACACCATTTTTATAAAATCAAACACCACCATGCCCATTAGATGTAACTGAGTATGAATACATTTTTTGGAATGAACAGATAAACAAACTAATAAGATTCAATCATATGATCAGGTTCGTGTCACATTTCCTCATATTTTTTGTTAACATATGGTTTATACTGATAATGAGTAAATGAAAATGTTCTGTATTGACATAAGTATATCCCTGTACTTATAATAAAAATAAAATCACATAAATTTGCATATTTGCCCTGTTCTCCAGGCAAGCCCAGACATCCTCAGACGAAACCGGGATGCCCTGAGTTTAGACGAAGAGATCCAGAGTCGCCGTCGTACCATCAGTGGCCCCCTAAGTGACTATGAGAACCCTATTGCACAGCATGACCGCACCCAACTAGACGAGGTTACCAAATCTCAGCGAATTACTGACGAACCAGTGGAAACGCTTTCTGTGAGGCGAACCCCAGAGCCCCGCCCCCGCTCCATGCTCACTCAAGAAGAGTGGTCACGTGTGGATGCCACGGCGACCTTGAGGAGGCCTCGCACATCTCTTGACATGGGCTGTGAGAGGTTCCAGCTCACCGAGACCAGCACTGTGAGACGACGTCCAAAATTAATAGCACCCACTCAGAGGGATTATGTAGCTGCAAATGCTCCAGATGCTGCTATTCGTGTAAGACCTGTATCAGAGGTGGAAAATGTGTATCGGGAAAGTGATATGAGTGACGATTTCAGGCGAGCACTGAAGCCTCCAGTTTCTCCCAAACCTGCGCTGGGCCTCAGGAAGCCTGAGCCTCCCACTCCAACCAGAAGAGTCCCACTTCCAGGACCAGGCAACCATCACAGCACAGGTATTGCTAAATTAATATGGATAATAATTCCTGAAAAATTGCTAAACCAGCAATAAGCATGTGCTGAAAGTATCAAAATTATATCGTAGTAAATTTGTCCAACTCACAAATTATATTGTATACCTTATGTGTATATACATCATTTTCTGTCTGATGTTTTTGCCTCTTTAGAGGTCAAAAAAGTTCCGCCGCCTGTGTCACCAAAGCCAAGCCCTCCTCCTACATTTCCTAAACCAATCAAAATGAAGCCCCTGCCAGCACACATACTTACCCCACCCAATGACCTAAACACACACCCACTCTCCCCTACTGCTCTCCCCGAGCAAGTGGAGCATCCCATACCCAGTCCTTCAACCCCAAAACCAGCAGAATCTCATACTTTGTCCCCACGACCTTTGACATCTCCCGCTCAGAGCCCACAAACACCACAAACTCCTTCTACCCCTGGGTACGGATCTGCCCCTGTCAAGCCCCCAAGATCTTCAATGGCAGGGCAGTCGGTGGACATTCCCAGTCCTTTTGAGGCAGAGCCACGAGAGGTGGAAAAACACATTGAGGATGACGAGCAAAAGAGACAGAAGAAGGAGGTAGCAGTGGTTAGGGGGCAAGAGACAGGAACTTCCAATGAGGTCATGAGGGACACAGAGGGGTCAGGGCAGGCGCTGATGAGGCGCAGGAAAGTGGGTGTGGCCAGACAAATGCCGATTGAAGGAGAGATGGAAAGCACAACAGATAATGGTGGTGTAACTACAGAGGAAATTCGACAGGGGGCGCCAAACGCCAGAGGAATGGATGAAGCCAGAATTCCTGGAGCAGAAGAAATAAACCAGCTGAGGCTAGACGAGACCAGTGCCTCCTTAGCTGCAGCGCTGGAGGTGGTAGAGGAAAGGATCATGACTGAAGACAAGTATTTTTTTTCATTCAATAATACATTTTAATTAATAAATACTTGTTGATGCTAATTAGAATGAATAAATATTTCACAAATATTAAAATACATACATAAACATGATATGGATTAGTATTAGAATATTAATTAATGGAAATTTTATTACAAATGAACAATAAAAAGATGTCTTTATGTGAACCTTTGAAGACCTGAGCTGAATATTAGCATCCTGTTATCTCACAGAAATCTCACATTCTTGTTTTTCTCTCATACGTTCCAGTTCTGCAATAGAGAAGAAGAGCACAGTCAATATCCTCGACGACATCGGAAGCATGTTTGATGACCTCGCTGACCAGCTGGATGCCATGCTGGATTAAAAAAAAAGCACAAAATGAATCATAGACAGAAAAGCACAGCATAGTCTTCATCTGAGCACCAGATCTGTTTAAAGCCAGGCTTTAATGATCAAGCAAATGCAAGAGGAATTACGATAAACATTATGACAAACATTTGTTCTTTTTGTCAAGGATAAAAGTTCTAGAGGGCAGAGATCTTGGGTTTAATATGTTAAATCCTGAAACATCCCCGTTTGGTGAAGGTTTTGGAGCCAGGATGTATGGACTGCTCTCATTCTGCTTCCAGAGATAAGCACAATTAAATGCTAATAAACTATTTAAACATTGTTAAGGTCAAGAAATGCTAGCAATGTGTCGGAGTGTATGTGTGTGTGTGTGTGTGTGTAAGTGTGTTTTTATGTGTGTACAATGTTTGGGCTTATCCTTCACCGGCAATTGACATTTGTGTATTCATTTTTCAATAATAATTGGAATCGCCATCTTTGTGCTTTAATGTGAAGCCGGCTAAG
>JAQQZR010000010.1:13895600-13907829 GCA_030068235.1 Notoglanidium macrostoma | reverse complement strand
CAGGACATCAGAGCAGCTGTGCAGGGGTTTATTAAAGAAGGGTACAAAGTGAGAATAAGATTCTATGATATGATTATGCAGTACATGTTTAAAAAACTGATGTCATAAGTTGTCAAAAAATGTATATGCATGTTATAGGCCTAATTATTCTTTCTTCCATGTATATGTGTTTAGTTTAATCCTGTGTCAGAATTATCACCAACTGACCAAGCCTACAGAAGCAGCCCAACACTTGAAGAACAAACCTTCTGCCTGGTCAACGTTATCGCAGCCGACATGATATCACTGATGAATGATGGAGTTATTAAGAAGTTGAAATACATCCGACAGGAGGCTACAAAACTGAGTAAGGCTGGTTATTATAGACCATAATGACAGGCAACACCGACAGGAGCAGACAAGTGCAGATCCGTATCTAATGAGCAGAAGTATCAGAGAACAGTAATCCAAATAATGTAGTCAAACAGGCAGAGGTCAATCGATCAGGCAAACAGAACAAAGTACAGCAGGCAAGGTCGTAAACTAAAACGCTAGCAAAAGATCAAAAACCAGAAGAGTAATCACAACAAGAACCGCTTGGCAGATAGAATGAACTTGCAAACGATTGCTTTGCAAAGAGCATGAGTGAGAGTGCGTGTATACATAGTCTGTGAGGAGGGTGTGGTGTAGATTGGCTGCAGCTGCAACCAATTAGAACTCCGGGGAATGAGCCGTAGTGCCTGCGTGTTCATGGGAGTTGGAGTCTAGGTCAGAGGCAGACCTGACACATAATCTTCCCTGTTAGAAAAGCTTATAGTGGAAAAATTAATCTTTCATTTAGAATAAGTCAGATATAATGTTCTGTAAAATGACGATTGTTTATTCAAGCCAGGACAACTTACTGTACCGTTAAAATCTTCATAAGCATATTACAATATTGACTAATTAACTTGCATAGAATATTGTTCATATTGCACAGATTATTTGTAAATTATTCATCATATCTTCCAGAAATGCCTCAAGTAATCATCATGACGAGACCAGATTTAGCATGCCCACTGGTCAATAAAGACTTAAGGAAGATCTACACCAGCAAGAAGATCAAAGAAAAGGTCATTATTTGGTTGTTTACAGCAAACTGTTAGACAGAGACACCAGACTGTCTGGCATAATTAGCAAGTACATGGATTTATTTATTTATTATTATTTTTAACACAAATTTAAACGGGTAATATCTAAAACATTTTGTGACTGTAAAAGAAATTGTCATTGAAAGAAAAATTTATATTGTGATCAAATGAAAAACTGAGTGACACAGTCATGGAGGCCCCCACTGGCTTCTTGGTTTTTCCAGAATACATGTTTGTATTTTTCAGATGCAGGAGTGCAGTAATCGGCTGGGTATTCCCATGAATTACATCTTCCCTGTGAAGAACTACCATGAGGAGATTGACACAGACGAGGACATGGATCTTCTGATTCTGAAGGCACTTGAACAGATTGTGTACATTGCCACTGATGCAATGAAGAAACAATGCGCTAAAGCTGGTGGGAAGCGTGAGTAAAGACCTCCCGATCCCAGTAACTCTGTGTCATTACTGCAACACAAAGTGCTTTATAAACGATAAACAATATATTTATAGTTAATTCTAGTTGAAGAAAATTTACAAATTAATTATTTTTAAATGGGTATAATATATTCTGTCTTTATGAAATCCATTACAATGCATGATATTAGTCACAGTATGTTTAATTAGGTAAAGATACACTATATGGACAAAAGTATTGGGACACACCTCCTAATTATTGAATTCAGATGTTTCAATCAGACCCATTGCCACATGTGTATAAAATCTAGCATGCAGCTGTGCAGTCTCCATTTACAAACATTTGTGAAACACAATGGCTGTTCATGCGTGGTACTGTGATAGGATGTCACCTTTGCAATAAAACGGTTTGTGAAATTTCATCCCTGCTGGATATTCCACACTCAACTGTAAGTGGTATTATTGGCAAGTAGAAGCCTTAAGGGACAACAGCAACTCAAAACAAAAACTGTGCTGCAGGAACTTCATGGAATGGGTTTCAACTGCCAAGCTGCTGCATTTAAGCCTCACATCACCAAGTCCAATGCCAAGCGTCCTAATGGAGTGGTGTAAAGCACTGCCACTGGATTGTAGAGCAGAGGAAACATGTTCTTTGGAGTGACGAATCATGCTTCTCTGTTTGGCAGTCAGATGGGCGCGTCTGGGTTTGGAGGATGCCGGGAGAACGTTACCTGCCTGACTGCATTGTACCAACTGTGAGGTATGGTGGAGGAGGAATAATGGTGTGGGGCTGTTTTTCAGGAATTGGGCCCCTTACTTCCAGTGATGGGCAATCTTAATGCTTCAGCATACTATTTTGGACAATGCTACTATTTTGGACAATGCTGTGCTTCCAGCTTTGTGGACACAGTTTGGGGAAGGCCCTTTTCTATTCCAGCATAACTGTGCCCCAGTGCACAAAGCAAGGTCCATAAAGACATGGTTTGATGAGTTCGGTGTGGAAGAACTTGACTGGCCTGCACAGACTCCCGACCTCAAGCCCATCGAACACCTTTGGGATGAACTGGAACGGAGATTGCAAGCCAGGCCTTGTCGTCCAAGATCATTGCCCGACCTGATAAATGCTCTACAGAATGAATGGGAAAAAAATTCCATAAAAACACCAAAATCTTGTGGCAAACCTTCCAAGAAGAGTGGAAGCTATTATAACTGCTAAGGGGGGACCAACTCCATATTATGAGTCTATGTATTTGAATACAAAGTCACTGGTGTAATGGTCATCCCAATACTTTTGTCTATATAGTGTACAAACTTTTTTCAGCATTAATACACTTTAATTGAACAGTTAGCTCCATAAGTATTTGGACAATGATGCAGTTTTCCTATTTTTGCTTCTGTGTACTATACAATGCATTTCAATTAAAGCTATCAAGATGTCATTGAATTTTAGAATTTCAGCTTTAATTCAATTGGTTCAACAAAAACTTTTGCATTAAGCGATGAGGAATTGCAGACATTTTTTAAACAGTCCCTCCATTCAGATTAAGCTTTGCTAGAAAGCCTGCCCAGTTCTGAAACAAGATTCTTTTGACAGAAGAAACCAAGATTAATTTGTATCAGAATAAAAAGGAATAGAAGGGAATGAAGAATGAAGGGAAGGGCTCATGGTCCAAAGTATACCACATCATCTGACAAACATGGTGGACATGGGCATGTGTGGCTGCCAATGGAACTGGGGCACTGGTGTTTATTGATGATGTGACTGCTGATGGAACTGAATTCTGAAGTGCATAGAGCTATACTTTCTGCTCACATTCAGTCACATGCTGCAAAACTGATAGGACCTTAAGGGAGAAAACTCAGTAACTGGTAATAAACATTGGTTTCAGACTTCAGGCACTCACTGGTTGCAAAGGATTTGCATCCAATTTTTAGAAATTATGTGAGTATGTCCAATGACTTTTGAGCCTGTGAAAATGGAGGGACTGTGTAAAAAGATCTGGAATTCCTCAATGATTAATGCAACATAACATTTTTGTTAAACCCCTTTAAAGACCTTAGAGCTGAAATTCCACACATCAATGACATCTTGATGGCTTTATTTGAAATCCACTGAGGTATTGTGTTTAACCATATAAATAGTGTAACAATAACAAAGTATTTTTCATTAATTCCTTTCCACTGCAGGTCATCAGAAGAAGTTAATGTTAGCTGTTAACCATTTGGTAGAGACTCCAAAAGCGGAGGACACTCACAGTAAGGAAGGGCAGTCAGACAAGGACGCAACTTTGAAACACCAAGTTGCTCTAGAATCCACCCCTTCTTTAAAGACATGCCAAGGAATGGAAGGACATGGCTCTCTACAGCATACTCCACCTCCTCTAAAAAAGCCTGCATCATGCAACTGTCCAACCCACATGCCACCATATACACCCGCTGAAGTCAAAAGCTCCTCCCCTCACTTGAATTCTCAAACCCGCCCAGTGGCGTTGCTCTGCCTTCCCCAAGGAAGTGCTGTTGAGGAAGATGAAGATGGCACACCTCCTTTACCTAGACAGAAAGACCTACCCTTCCCTGACTCATCCATGAAGCATACCATGGTGGGTGGAGCCAATCATAGTGCATCCTCTTTGGATGTTAGAGGAGTAAACCTTAGCCAGTCCTTTGCCACAACACGACCTAGCAGGAAGACATGCTCCCCAATACTGCCAAAGCGCTCTTGCTGCTCCGTGCCATGTGTTCGAGACATCGTTGCCGTCATGTGTGGATGCCACACTGACATTGACTAGACTAGCACTGTGAGACAATGGCCAACAGTAATAGCACCCTCTCAGAGGGATGATGTAGCTGCAAATACACCAGGTGTTGCTATTTGTATAAGAGCTGCATCAGAGGTGGAAAATGTGTTTTGGGAAAGTGATATGAGTGATGAATCCAGGTAAATGCTGAAGCCTCCGGTTGTTCTCAAACCTACTCTGGGCCTCAAGAAGCCCGAGCCTCCCACTCCAACCAGAAGAGTCCCACTTCCAGAACCAGGATGATAATTCTTGAAAAATTGCTAAACAAGTGCTGAAAGTACAGAAATTAGATCATAGTAAATTTGTTCGACTCACAAATTAGATTATATACCTTATATGTATTCACATAATTTTTTTTCTGATGTTTTTGTCTGTTTATAAAAGGTCACAAAAGTTCCGCCGCCTGTATCACCAAAGCCAAGCCCTCCTCCTACGCTTCCTAAACCAATGAAAATGAAGTCCCTACCAACACACAAACTTACCCCACCCAGTGACCTAAACCCATATATATATATATATATATATATATTCGAGTTATTTTGTGTACATGCATGATCCTTGGAGATCTCTTCCATGTAAAGCATATTGAGTATGTGGAAGTAGAATGAATAAACTTTATGAATTATGAGAACAAAGTGCCTTCATTCATTTACTTATCCATTCATCTTAAGCACTTTTTCCTGGTCATGTTCATAATGGACCTGGAGCCTATTCTTGGAGTAATGGCCACAAATTATGCTGTGGTCAGAAATGAACACAGACTATTGACTAGAGGACAATTTACACAAATCATCTATGGGTTTATACACCTCAGGGGTATAACGCAATGCAACTACATGTTTCTGTATGGGTTTAACGTTCTAAATATCTGTATTTGCAGCCATCTTTAAACACAAAGTGGGTGTGAGCTAAACCACAAGGCAGATGTAAAAAAAATAATATAAAAACATAAACAAATCAAACAAATAAAATGTTATAATTGATAGTGTGGTTTTCTGTAAAGAGATGCTACTTTAACATTTATAGAAGCAATCTCCAATGTCCGTGCTTTGTAACAGTCAATAAGCTTTATGTTTTGTGGTTTCTTGGTAACACATACTCTGATGCGCTCCAAGTCACCTGATTACTGATTACTCACACCTGGACCATATCACCACTACAACCTATTGTCAGGACAAGGTGGACTCAGAGTGCAGTTGAAACACAGTTTATTGTTACACACACTCGGCAAAAGGCACAAAAATGGCAGGCAGGCTCACAAATAGATTCACAAACTTGTTGTGAGAGGCAAGGCAAACACAGGCAAGCAATAATCAGGAGAGGGAAAACACAGTCAAAACAAGGAAATCAAACTCAACAGTACTAAGGGATGGAAGCAGACAAAGGAGTGAGCAAACTTTTGCTTCGTAGGAGCAGTTGGCTGAATGAGAGTATATATGTTTGTGTGCTGGGTGTGGTGTTAATTGAATGCACCTATATCCTGCACCTGTCAGTGTAAATTTTCCCCCCATTTGTCAATAGCAGGGGATGTGGTCACATTGATTTGGAGAATCTGTCCATGATGAGGCAGATGATGGTGTTTCCTGCTGATTCAGGCAGATTGGTAACAAAATCCAGGGCAATGTAGGACCAAGGACATTGAGGCATGGGCAGAAGCATGAGCTTTCCAGCAGGGAAAGTTCTAGGGAACTTGGCTTGGACACATGTGGAGCAACAGAAGACAAATTGATTGATAACTTTCACCATGTCTGGCCACCAATACTTTTCATGTAGAAGCTCAAAGGTGCAGGGTGTGCCTGGAGGTCCTGTGGCAGGTGAGGTATGAACCCAAATGATGAATTTACCTCTCAGATGCGGGGAATTGTAAGTACAGTTAGACGGACAGACAGCTGAAATGTGATAATGTATAGTAGCTTCTAGTTCACAACACAATATAACGTTGATGAAACAGGTGTCAGGCAGAATGGTTTCTGGGTTCAGATCTTTCCTTCTTCATGAGGTGCAAGGCATTGGTCTTTGAGTTCTTAGATCGTGGAATATAGGACAGGACAAAGTTGAACTTTGTGAAGTATATCGCCCAGCGTGCTTGTCGTGGATTGATCCATTTGGTTGTACACAGGTACTCCAGGTTCTTGTGGTCTGTTAGAACGGTGAATGGGTGTTTAGTCCCCTTGAGTGAATGTCTCCATTCTTCAATGCAAGCTTGATGGCCAATAACTCATGGTTGCCAACATAATATTTTATTTCTGCCAGTGACAACTTTTGGAAGAAAAACACTATGGGATGCAGCTTGGTCTTCTCTCTAAAGTGCTCTGACAGAATGGCTCCTACTCCAGTCTCTGAGGCATCCACCTCTACAGTGAATGGCCAATCAAGATCTGGGTGATGCAAGATGGGGACTGCTGTGAAGGCTCGCTTGAGCTTGAGTAAGGCCCCTTCAGCTTGCTCGTTCCATGTGAGCATCTTGGGTCCTTTCTTCAACAATACAGTCATGGGTGCTAACACCTTATTGAAACTCCTGATGAACCTCCTATAGAAGTTTGTGAAGCCCAAGAACCTCTGCAGGTCCTTCACAGTCTGAGAAGTGTGCCACTCTGTCACAGCCTTTACTTTGGCATTATCCATTGCAATATCCTTGGGCCTAATGATGTAACCAAGGAACAATGCACCGTCCATGTGAAATTAGCAATTTTCTTTTCCATCAAGAAATATCCAGCAGAGACTGGTGATGTGAAAGAAGCATTATAACCTTGTTGTAGTTTGTCTTGAACACACTTTTCCATAGCTTCGTTGTCCACAACAGATTGTAGATAAATCCTGCAGAGGCGAGGCAATGTGCCAGGCAGCAGGTATATAACACAATTGTAAGGGTGGTGTGGAGGCAGTCCACTGACTTTGGCTTTACTAAACACATCAGTCATGGCTGCAAGCACATAAGCATGGTCTGAGTGCATGATCTTAATTTGTAGGACAAGTGGAGGTATAGAGAGAACTGGATTTGTACTCACCACAGGGGGCTTGGTGACTGAACCCCTGGACTGGAGTTCAGAGGATGCCCCTTTCTCACTGCAGTGTGTGAGGATGTGTGTTGCTGCCAAAAGAAAAGCAAGTCCCCTCCTGTCTCCTTCTCATTTATTCACAGAAGTTAGCCTGGTGGTTCCCAGTTGCATGGGTTCAGGTTTCTGGACAGTAGGCAGGGGGATGACCGCTGGCAATTTTTGTGGATGTTGTTTAAAGAGCAGGTTGTCGAGATGAATAGCAAGGCCGATAAATGAATCTAGTGACGCGTCATTATTGCAGCAGCCCAGTTCAGTGAGACCATCATTGTTTACCCCTTGTTGAAAGACAGGTTTTAATGATAGCATATTCCATCTTCTCTCAGCAGCTAGTGTATGGAACTCTAAGGCATATTCTACTACCATTATGTGGTCTTGCTCGGTAATCATGATTGATGACCTTTTTTTTCTTTTGGACGCATGATCTTGTCTTATTTGCCAAGGTAGTGTCCTTGGGCAGCAAGTGAAACTCAATGACTTTTAGATTCCGCTGCATTCATTTCATCAGTGAAGCAATCTGTCAGGACAAGATGGACTAAGACAGAGTGCAGTTGAAAAACAGTTTATTGTTACAAACACTAGGCAAAGGCACGAAAATGGCAGGCAGGCTCATAATCCACAAACAGGCAAGGTTCAGTTGATTCAAAAGCCTGTTTTTCAGAGGCAAACACACAATAACCAGGAGAGCAAAAACACAGTCAAAACCAGGAAATAAAACTCAACAATAATAAAGATTAGCAATAGAAGACACTGGAGTGGGCAAGTCAATATTATTTAAAAAAAACTGATGACAATGACAAGAGCCATCCTTAAACTCAAAAAATGGTCATTCTTTGTAGAAGAATAGCATGATCTACCACATTAAAAGCCTGATCCTGACATTTACTTCATTAACCAGTGCTTTTTCAGTCCTGTGATGAGGCCTAAGCGTTGGCTGAAAGATTTCAATAAAGCTGGGTACAATATCTGACATGATTGTACATGTGCTGCAATACAAGGTGCATATATTATGAAAAAATGAAATGAGTTATTGATCAGTTTTAGACTGAACTAGTCTGAGTATGTGCATCTCATTAGTAAAAAAAAAAATAAAAAAATGAACCTGGCTCGGGTTATATGCCTAGAGTGTCCTTATTTCAAATATCATGATGTATCCTCAACCTCTTCAGCTATGTAAGTGTATGAGGATTGTGTATATACTGTATGTAGCTGTGTTTCAGGAGGGTTAGCTTCATTTAAAGTTACTTGCTTGGTGGGTTAAATCCAAGTTGCTTGTAAACAGAGTAAACTAAAACTTTGTCCAGGTATAGTTTAATTTACAGGAGACGCTTTAGTTGTAAAGCATCTGATATTCAGATTAATGGTGCAGGTTGTACCTAGGCAGTTGTGCCTGTCTAATGTTTTTAGGTAAATTCTGAACATCACCCTTCACTTCATTCAGTACTGATCCTCAATGATAATCCAGGATTGATGCTTTATTTGTAGTCCCATATGGAAAAATAATATACTCACATATACAGTCATATGAAAAAGTTTGGGAACCCCTCTTAATTCTTTAGATTTTTGTTTATCATTGGCTGAGCTTTCAAAGTAGCAGCTTCCTTTTAACATATGTCCTGCCTCATGGAAACAGTAGTATTTCAGCAGTGACATTAAGCTTATTGGATTAACCAAAAATATGCAATATGCATCATAAAAAAATTAGACATGCGCATAAATTTAGGCACCCCAACAGAGATATTACATCAATACTTAGTTGAGCCTCCTTTTGTAAATATAACAGCCTCTAGATGCCTCTTATAGCCTTTGATGAGTGGCTGGATTCTGGATGGAGGTATTTTAGATCATTCTTCCATACAAAATCTCTCCAGTTCAGGTAAATTTGAAGGCTGCCGAGCATGGACAGCCTGCCTCAAATCATCCCATAGATTTTCTAAGTCAGGGGACTGTGACGGCCATTCCAGAACATTGTACTTCTCCCTCTGCATGAGTGCCTTTGTAGATTTCGACATGTGTTTTGGGTCATTGTCTTGTTGGAATATCCAACTTTGTGACTGATGCTTGAACATTATCCTGAAGAATTTGTTGATATTGGGCTGAATTTATCCGACCCTCGACTTTCACAAGGGCCCCAGTCCCTGAACTCGCCCCACAGAACCACAGCATGATGGAACCTCCACTATATTTGACAGTAGGTAGCAGGTGTTTTTCTTGGTATGCAGTGTTCTTCCGCCATGCTTTTCGTTATGACCAAATAACTCAATTTGTGTCTCATCAGTCCAAAGCACTTTGTTCCAAAATGAATCTGGCTTGTCTAAATGAGCTTTTGCATACAACAATTGCAGAAAGGGCTTCCTTCTCATCACCCTGCCATACAGATGTTCTTCGGGCAAATTGTGCTGACTGTAGAACGAAGTACAGATACACCATCTGCAGCCAGATGTTCTTGCAGGTCTTTGGAGGTGATCTGTGGGTTGCCTATAACCATTCTCACAATCCTCCGCATATGCCGCTCCTGTATTTTTCTTGGCCTGCCAGACCTGGGTTTAACAGCAACTGTGCCTGTGGCCTTTCATTTCCTGATTACATTCCTTACAGTTGAAACTGACAGTTTAAACCTCTGAGATAGATAGCTGTTTGTAGCCTTCCCCTAAACCATTTATGTCAGCTTCCAAACTTAAATATTTATTGTGTAATGCAATAATTTCACCCCAAATGCATCCTGATGGCCTTAATCTTTTAATATATTTTGCCCTAAGCCAATAATTTCTAAGAAGTCAAGAAGATTGTGCTGCAGAACAGGACTAGCTGCATGTCTAAGATTGTAATAAAATGACTATTTTCATAATAGTAAAAAGCACTATATACAAATAAAATTCTTCCACCCAAGTCATTCATCCAGTTACATGTCAGTGCGTGGTTTTCGTTTCAGTTACTGTCTTTTCATGAGCAGGAATTTCAAGATTCTTTATTTCAAGTTTCTTTTTCACTCAAAGCTACAGAGTCACCTATGACTGGGATGGGCACATTCGATAGGAGCCTGGAATGTACTTTTATCCTCTAAGCTTCTGCGTTCTGGACTAACTGCACCTACTGGATCTCCCAGACAGCAAGTTATTACAGCAGTCCAGCCTAGAGGAGAGAAAACAGGAACAAGCTTATTATTCATGTAACCACATCATATTTGTTAGCTCAAATAAGCTGAGATGAAAAAGGCTGTCCTGAAAATGTTATGTACACGAGGTGCAAATGAGAGTCTTAAGCACATTTAAAGGCACATTAACTTTTCAGCTGAAATATACGGAGATAGAAAATATGCATGATTGAAAATATTCCCAGTGAACAAACAAAGGCACAATTAGTGTTGCTTTCATGATATCAAGCAATAAACTGGTTTCTAACAAAAGCTTGTCGAACACAATCATTTCACTCCAATGGTGTCCTTCATTTGAAAGAGTATAGATGTGCACTTCCAGGCTCTTATAAAACCAATCTGTCCCAGTCATGGATAATTTGGCTCATATGTATTGAGACATGAGTACTGCCCTGTTATAATCAGCAATGTCAATATTCTTCACTTAATATTTGTTTGTCACAGAACATTGAGCATAAAAGGATGCAAGTGCATTTTGCAAGTATGTGCTTCATACAAAGCTATAAAGATATCTATGACAGAGTTGGACCCATTTAATTATCGTCCTCAGAGTTAGCATATATAAGCAAAAAAATGAACAACCCTGGAAATTTTATGGAACACTAGATGTTTTTTTAAGCGTACAGAAGGAAGCATTACTATTTACAAACTGATAAGTTTCACTTAGTGCCTTTTCATGAGCAGGAATTTCAAGATTCTTTACTTCAAGTTTTGTTCCAACAGGAAGCTATAGAGAAACCCATGACTGGGATGGGCACATTTTATAAGAGCCTGGAATGTACTTTTATTCTCCAATCTGCTGCATTCTGGACTGACTGAAGTTTGTTTATGAATCTACTGGTTCACCCAGACAGCAAGGTGTTACAGGAATCCAAACTAGACATGAGAAAGCAGGAAAATGTTTATAATTCATATAACCACATTATATGTGTTAGCTCAAATGATCCGAGATGATAAAATTTACCTGAAACTTTTATGTGCATGCGGTTCAAATGAGAATCTTGAGTATTTTAAAGGTACACTTTCCCAGTTGAAAGTTACAGAGATAGAAAAGATGCATATTTGAAGATACCCTTGAGGTTCCCACCCAAGCAACAAAACAAACTGAGTGTTGCCTGAAACTTTCACTCGAATGAATATAAATGTGCATTTCCAGGCTTTTATAAAATGCATCAGTGATATTTCAGTACGTGAGAATACTTCCTTCTTATGATCAGGCATGTCATGATTCTTTACTTAATGTTTCTCTGTCACTGAATATTGAACATGAAAGGATGCAAGTGCATTTTGCAACTATGTGTTTCATGCAAAGCTATAGAGATACCCATGACAGAGCTGGACCCATTTTATAATTCTACTCAGAGGTTGCATATATAGGCAAAAAACCAAACAGCCCTAGAAATCTTGTGGAACACCAGACTTTTGTATGCATAGAGAAGGAAGCATTACTATTTACAAACTGATAAGTCAGCTGAAAGCCCTCCTTAAACTTCACCAAAATGGTTAATTCTTTCTAGAAAAATATATTATTTATTATTTAAAGCCATACTGAGAGAAATCTACAAAAGCAAGGAGACACACAACCCTGACTGGAGACCAGTAGCACATCATTTATCCAGTCACCCAGGGTGCCTTTCTGTGCGGAGTTTGCATGTTCTCCCCGTGCATGCATGGGTTTCCTCCGGGTGCTCCGGT
>JAQQZR010000010.1:13853630-13890468 GCA_030068235.1 Notoglanidium macrostoma | reverse complement strand
CCTTAAGTTGAACATTGTAGTGGTGTTCAACTTAAATGCTTCTTGAGAAAAACAATAATATAATCTTAAAAAAAAAAGCTAAAACTCACCCGGTGAGGAGGGAGTCTGAGTAGATAGTCTAATTCCCATTTCTGTGTAACATATATTTACATAGGTGAAACCAATTGATCAATCAGTACATGACAATTTGTAAATTCATAAGAATACTTTGCAATACTTAGATGTCTTAGTAAAACCCAAAGAAAGTTACTTGAAATACACCTCGTCCTGCAAATTTTAGTGTTTTCTCTGCTCCCGACACACATAATCAGCTAATTAACAGCCCTTCCTGAGTCAAAGTGGATGTGTTAGAGCAGGAAAAACAGAAAAACGTGCAGGACAAGAGGTACTCCAGGACCATTTTTAAGGAATCTGTGGAATAACCCATCAATACTGACAATGCAAAAACATAAAAAGACTTAATGACCTTCACCTCCGTAGCAGTGTTTGTGTTGTGTGAAAGTGCACCTGACTGCCAGAGATTTTAATCTTCATGCAACGTTTCACATATTCACAAATAGTTTCACATATTGTTCAAACATGTTCTCTTGTGTTTTTTAAAGGAAAGTAGGCGCGTGACAATACATGAATTATGCTCCAGTGATGGGAAAAAAAATGTTGTTCTACTGTCACTCAAAAATAAGGCTCAGTAGGAAAAAAAAATTCAAATGTAATATTTGTATTATTGTTTTTTTAAATGCAATTTTACAATTTTTTTTACCACATTATGTTGGTTGTAATAGTTGTAAAGCAATGCTCTTAAAGGAGCATTTTTTCTTTGGTGGACCATAAACGTGGACCAGAAACTAAAAGTGCTACACGTGTCCTTTTTTTGTGATTACCTAACAACAACAAAAAGTTGTTTTTACCTGCTTTCTTATTTTCCCATTACATTCAATCAGGTCATGTGAGTGTTTATTGTCATACCAGCCATACACAATCCTACAGGAAGAGCTGTTAGAGAGTACCTGGATGCTGTAGTACTGCCAGATGGGAAGCAGAGGAATAGTCCACTGAGCGATGGGAAGGGTCTTCCAAAATAATAGTGTCCTGGAAAATTTTAGTTTTAAAAGCAGATGCCGAGAGTCAAATAAAAAGTATTTAATTAGCCCAAGGAAAATAAAGCAACAACCACACAAGACAATTGACCAGTAGCTCTTCTTACTTCTGCATCTGACTTCACTTATTTTCCTAAGAGTCAGCAACTGTACGGGTGAGGTCAAGTCCAGTTGGTCAAAAAAATGAAAAAAATGTTTTATGGGATGTTCTAAATCAACTATCTTTCAACACAGATTAATTTGTTAAATTTGGTGCAGCCAATCCAGAAACATTAGTGAAAATGTTAAAGGTATTATCATCTTAACAGAAGATCAAGTTTAAAGAAAATCTGATGTGTAAATTGAAATAAATGTCTACCAGCCAGATAATTATGATATTTAGTCATATATATATAGAATATCTACAGAATAATATTTTAGTGAATGAAAACGTTTTTATGGAAAATTTAGACAACATTTTTTGACACACTCTTGTTTCAAATCGCTGTATATCTGTATGAACTTTTGCAACACTGGTCCTTGTATGTATTAATATGCTAACCACATTTGCTCTAGATGAATAATGCATATGGGTTTGAATAATCAATAATAGGTTCAGGGCAAAGCTAGAGCAGAATAATATCCAACCAAAATGAGTTATTTAAATTACCTAGCAGGCTTGCACTCTTCCTAACGTCCTTCATTCGACCTTGTCTTCCATTCTTGAGACGGAGTCCGCTGACAGAATGCACACCAGATAGCGAACCTTATCACACAATAGGCCGCCTATAGAAGTAGAACAACCCAAAAACATAATGAAACACAAATGAACCACACCCATACATGAGCCGTACTGAGTCAGCAGTCTTACACCAACAGGCACTTATGGGTATTTTCCATATGCACGCGATTCTACATAATGACACAGATATCCTAGATCATACAATATGAAGTCATTGAGTTTTAAGGAATTTCCAAATGCTGGATAAGAGAAAGCTGGACATTCTGTATACATAAGTGACATAGTCGACAGAAAAAGAACCCTCTTTCAGTTTTAGCTCATTTTTTATTTACAAATGCAAGTTTGAAAAATGTGTAAATGTGTAAATGAAAATATATTTTATATTAGATGAATAAATACTGTATACCTAAGGTTCAGGAGCCCTCTACATTAAGCCCATTGCTGTATCACTGCACAACGGTGACTCATGTAACAGTACGGTGATTATTACGGAGGCTTCTGGGAATCACATGGCTTACTGTAAACTAATACCAGAATTTTTCCCACCCTCTCCGAATGGCACAAATAAATAATCAACAAAACTTTATGCATGATGTTATGCACTGCTGCCACGCTGATTGGATAATATGGTGGATAAATCCTGTTTGATTAAGGAGTTTAAAACAATTCAGTAGAGAGATTTTATGAATTCATGGTTGCAGTATGATATGGGAGAGAAGTGATGTGTAATTATTATGATGTTTATAACCATTATATCAGGTTTATTCATCTTATACCTGATTTAACCTTCGATCTTCTTTTAGATACAACTTGAACTTGAAACTGTTCATCATCATGATGTTGTACAACAAATGTACCCACTTTCAGTTTCCATATAAGTACAAGTTTTTATTCTGACAAACGCTTCCAATATGTGATGGTAGTGAAGGAGGAGGAGACTCCAAGAGTGATGCTATAAATCTGGAAAAGTGAAAGATGCTCTAACAGTGGAGCTGCACGTCTGTGAACCGTGAGTACGTCCCATTTACAGATTAATTAAATAACTGCTTTGGCATCCATTCTTCTTAAGTAGCCTGTTATCTGATTTTCTTATATCTACTTCCAAAGCTTTTACTTCTGATCTCAATGTAAACATCTACATGTATTTCATGACTTCGCAAAAAAAACCTAATTATAGTGGTATTCATTCCTGCTAATGAACTTCTCTCGTTCTCTTTAGCTGTGCATGATTTTGTGTCTAAAGGACGTGCCTTTGTCCGAATCCTTACTTTGTCTTATGTTGTTGTTACAATCACTGTTCACTTAGGGTTAGGGTTAGGGTTAGGGTTAGGGTCACTGTGCATGTGTGTACAAAAACTAGCAATGGTAATTATTTGTTATGATCTGTTTTAAAGACGGCTGCCGCGACTGTTCGGGATATACCACGTGACACTTTAAACGGCCTAATTAGCTGCCCAGGGATTTTGTGATCGCTTTTCGTAGTGTGAGTTGAAAGGGCTGACTTCAATCGTCAGCTAGAACTTTGTTTGGTCTTGATAATTCAAATAAAAACGAAGATATAATGAATTTAATAACGTAAGCTAAATATAATATTTTCGACTGCGCCATACCCATGCGGCCATAACATAGACTAGCGCAAAAACACTCGAATCTGCTTCTCCTAAACTCTGGGTGGGTGTGTTTGGGTGTGTGCGCATGTGTGTGTGTGAGAGAAAAGGAGAAAAGTTAACATGGATTTATGTTTTTGACAGCCTAAAATTAAAAATTCAATGTGATATCCTGTATTGTGTGCAAGTCTGTCTGTGTCATGCGAGCATTTTCACTTTATAGAGGAGGATTTAGTTACATTTTCTCTCAATTTTCGTATTTGCCATATTATGGTACCAGTCAATTTATAATTTGTTTTTTTTTAAATCAGTCTGTTTGTGGGTTTGACAACAACAACAAAAAAAAAAACAAAAAAAACTAAATTGGATTTTCTCATTTTTGTTCAGTTTTGGGTTAACTTTATTGAAATAGTTATGAAAAGTTAAAAATTGACCATCTCATCATATTTTCCAGGATGTGCTGAAAAAAAGATATATAACACTTGCATATTACACATTTTTTAAGGCTTCATTTACTAGGCTAAATGAAGACACGCAATGAAGACAGAAAATACAAAAATTGTCACGTGGTCTTAGAAGGGTTTTAAAATGTTGGTTTTTTTTTTTTCTTCTCCTCAGTTTGCTCACCTGCCATTCCACACCCACCAGCTTGCTCTCCTTTATCATAACCCAGGTTAGGAAAGGGCTAACATGCCTCTTCTGAGATACATGACGCTGGACAAACACTTTTGCAGAATGTAACTTTATTGAAAGCATACCAAAAAGTGCGCAATACTATCCGCCTAACTGAAACAGAGTCCTTAAATACTGTCTCTAATTCTGCATTGATGAGCTTCAGCTGGAGTCTGAGTAGGGGTTTGCTCTTTATCAGACCTCAGAGCAGCTTGGGAGATGAAGTTCCGCAGTGCATCGAAACCGAAAGTGCGCAAACAGCATGACGCAACCCGCAGTCCTCGGGGGCCACTTGTGGATGCCCCCGGGACTGCCTCGAAATCGAGTCCACAGTGCGGCACTCATGTTATATCACAGGGCAGAATAACACTTTTAGAAAAGCACTATCTGTGCACACGAGCTCACAGACACGCACAAAAAAACACATCTCAAAATCTTCCTTTTTAATATATGTGTATGCATCATAAATAGGTGGAATTATGTGTGCTACTTATGACATCAAATATATGATGAGACATGTTTGTTCTATGAAGCAGTTCATTATTTATATATTGATTGATCAATTGGTTGTTTGTCTAAAATTACTTAATTTTTAAAATACAGTCAGTGGTGTTGCTGCAACCCTGCATTAAACCATCTTTCTATATTTTTTGACTTTTCTCGACAGGATTGTTCATCTAGAGTCACTGAATTGAATGAAATGGGATCGTCTGAATCCAGTAATGTTGTACACATGCATCAGCCAGAGATGGATACAAGTGCATTCAGGGAATATTCATCTAGAGTCACTGAATTGAATGAAACGTTGAAGTCTGAATCCAAACGTGTCACACGTCAGACAGACAAGGATACAAGTACAGGTTAGCTTTTTATTATACATTATATACGTATATATATAATTATGCAGATACAAGTCAAGCGCTTCAGTTAAATTTCACAGAATGGGAAGGGGGGATGTCAGGAATCTCATCAACCTGTGTGTTTTAGTAAGTCTCTGGAATTTGCACATGCACAAAAATCTCGCACCGGATGGTGCAAAAAAGAAACGTACAGTTCTGTGGACCGAAACATCTGCTTGAAAGAGGGTAAATGGAGAATAAGCAGACTTATCACAGGAAGTAAAACACATCAAATTTTTAGGTTCAGGAATGAGCAGGTTTACCAGTCTTCCTAATTAATAGGTGTTTTATATATATATACAGTATATGTATGCATACCAATAATAAGAGTAATTCTGTCTGTTAGAATTTGATGAGCCATGGAGGATAATGCCTTGGCGGTAAGTGTTTTAAAAATCTCTATAGCTCTTTTGGTCTGGTCCTGTATGCCAGTGTTTATGTCCAGACTGAGCATTTCACATTTTCACGTATCCTGATTAATGAAGTTTCTTCTTCAATGTTAGTGATCCTTTTTTTTTTTTTTTTTAATGTTTTGCAACTAGGAGCAAAGACAATTTAAAAGGGACACTGAGGAACTTTGAGCTCAGCGTGCCTAACGTCAAGCATGTCCGGATTCTCGTCGCTGGTGAAGTCGGAGCGGGAAAGTCCAGCTTTATAAACTCGGTCAACAACGTCTTTCAAGAACGGATCACTTCCGACGCTCCTGTTGATGCAACATCTGGAACCAGTTTCACAAAAGTTGTAAGTACCTCAAGATATTCAGTGATTAGATTTGTTAACACACATTGCAAATATTCAGTATTTACATTCAATGCTGTTCAGGATATTGAAGGATATTGAGATCGCTCAGTGCAAAATTGATTTATTTTTTATGTTTTATATTTATGTTTATTTATGTTTATGTTCAACCGGAAAATTTTGTAGATCTTATACAGTGTGTGTCTTTATCTTACAGTATAAAACGTATTATATCAGGGATAAGGACGGCTCCCGTTTGCCTTTCGTCTTCAATGATATCATGGGACTTGAACCTGAGGATAGCCACGGCGCACATGTACAGGACATTATCTCAGCCGTAAAGGGGTTTCTTAAGGAAGGATACACAGTGAGGAGATTCTACATTCACCAACTGAAACAATATCCGACACTATGTTAACCTAGATACCATGTTTTATATACAGTAACATTACATGTTGGAATATCGCTTAAGTAATAGAAGTCACATTACATTTGTAGTTTCATACACAAACACACAAGCTGATTTTTGCGTAGTAGTATGCGACTAATATTTATTACATTTTTAAACAATTTTCAGTTCGACCCTGTCAGTCCCGTGTCTCCGAATGACTACAAAAACAACACCAGTTTTGGTGATCAGACGTTCTGCCTGGTAATCATCCTAACAGCAGACAAACTGTCACTACTGGACCAAAAGGTTATTAAAAAGATGAAACTGATCCGTAATGAGGCTGCAAAAATGAGTAAGTCTGATTATTACAGTTCATACTTTTCTCTAAATTTGACCACATCCGATGCGTTTTGTGCCAGTGCACCAATGGTTGAAAAAATGGCCCGTTAAAAATTAAACCGTTCATCCTGCTACAGACCTGCCTCAAGTAATCATCCTGACGAAAGTGGATAAAACCTGCCCACTGGTTAAAAAAGACATAAGAAAGGTCTACACCAGCAAGAAGATCAAAGAAAAGGTATGGGTGCAATTATTAATGCATTCACCTCTCAGATGTAGAGCTTACCAGTTTTCTCCACTTTGGCTATGGTTATGCATAGGCATTCTTTGTAATAGCCTTATATCTGGATAAACCTTCAGCGTTATTATCTATCGTGAACACGACGGTTGATGTAGAAATGTGGATTTTACGTGGTGTGGCTGTCAGATGACGCACCCAACCTCCGTCTGGCCACAGCCTGGCATAGACAGCCCTCACATGTAGCCCTCGCTATAAATTGATTGTTTGATTGGTTTCAGATGGAGCAGTGTAGTAATCTGTTAGGTGTTCCAATGAGCCACATCTTCCCTGTGAAGAACTACCATGAGGAGGTGGACACCGATGATTGCACCGATGTTCTGATCCTCAAGGCGCTTGAGCAGATTTTGAACCTTACCAGCGATGCCCTGAAAACCCAACTCTCTTGTGAAAACCGTGAGTGGGATGCCAGGTTGCGCTTTATTACGCATTTCTTTGCTTTCTAATAAATACCCCATAATTTAAATAGTAGAGGGCATCATGACGGTTTTTATTAAATCAAATACATTGTTCTATGTAAACAAAGTGTGCATCTGAATTAGACATTTTTCCCAAGAGACCAGTCCAGATTTTAACAAAGTTGATAAATTACTGACATGGAGTATTTGCTTATAATGTAAAACTACTAGTACTAACTTTAACTACTACTTTTGACTAAAGTTCTACTTTACCCCTTTATTTGAGCATATATTAAATATGTAATATTCAAGATTCTGCACTATTTCTAGGTCTGGCAAATGTGTGATTCCCATCCATCCATCCATCCATCCATCCATTCATTATGTACACTCCTGGACAAAAAAAATGAGGAATTTGGTATATACAGTATATATAACAATAACCCAGCGTTATTGTCTTTTTGTCTTTTAGAATTTGATAAGCCATGGAGGATAATGCCTTGGGGGTAAGTTGCACAGCTGTCGTAACTTCCATAAAAAGAAATGTCTATAACCTTGGATGTCTATTGTCAAGAAATGTCTATAGCCTCGGCTGAATTTGGCCCCCTTCTCCATACATATTTGCTGTCCAACCTGAATTGTTGCTCACATTTTATTTTCACATGTTCTGATTTTATTCGACTAAATCTATTTGAAAAAAAAAAAACCTTTCCTCATAATTAGTAATCCGGAAATCAAGATAGCAAGATATTACTTGTACGTTGTGAATCCTCGCGTTTCACAGGGACGCCGGCGAATTAAAACGGACACTGATGAGCTTTGAGCTCAGCATTTCTCATGTTGAACATGTCAAGATTCTGATCATCGGTGAAGTTGGAGCAGGAAAGTCCAGCTTTATAAACTCTGTCAATAATGCCCTACAAGAACGAATCACCAGCGACGCTCTTGTAGCTGCATCGTCTGGAACAGGTTTCACAAAAGTTGTAAGTACCTCAAGATATTCAGTTGTATGATTTCTCAATTTATATCTCAAACAAATATACCAGTGTTATTTCAACTAAGGTCATTTTCACACTTGGTGAACGCTGTTTTCCCTGGTGCTCTTGACGACAGTGGTCTAGAGCTCGGGACGTCTATTACTCATGCATATACACGTTTCTATGACTTGAAAGGTATTCCCTCACTTCCTGTTTGGACAACTTCACCTTCACGTTTCATGGGGGGAAAAAACATTTTGTTAAAGTTCATAACTTCCTGTTTGAGAAATCACATCGCAGAAATTTCTTAGATCACCAAGACTTGGCACCGTCAAGGGAATCGATAGAAACAAGAATATTGATTTGATGTTGAATTATGGTGCCACCTAGAGATAAATTTAAACCCTAAAAATGAGGTCCTTCAGTTATCTAAAAAGTTTGCTCAAAATATATCACACAGTTGCTCAGGTTTGCGCATTATGGAGGCAAGTTGTGACTCTACATTTCAGTGTGTCAGGTCTGATATGGTCCTTCAAGGTTATCTAATCCTTTAGCAACAATTTTTATACATAATGTACTATATGTGCCTTTATGTTACAGTATAAAACCCATTACGTCACTGGAAAGGACGGCTCCCGTTTGCCTTTCGTCTTCAATGATATCATGGGACTTGAACCTGAGGATAGCCACGGCGCACATGTACAGGACATTGTCTCAGCCTTAAAGGGGTTTCTTGAGGAAGGATACAAAGTAAAGACAACATTTTTCTCTCACTAACTGAACCAATATCTAATACTTTTCGCATTGCTAAACCAGATACTATGGTTTTATATAACATTACATGTTGGAATATTGCTCACGTAATAGACAAATATACACAAATTGCCTTTTCTATAGTGACTAATATTTTTTCCCACCATTTTTTAGTTTAATCCTGATAAACCTTTGTCCAAGAATGACCCTTACTACAAAAGAAAACCGAACTTCCATGATGAAACGTTCTGCCTGGTGTACGTCCTGGCAGCAGACAGCCTGTCACACATGGACCAAAGGGTTATTAAAAAAATGAAAATCATCCATGAGGAGGCTTCACAATTGAGTAAGTAAAATCTTCAAAGGGATAAAATGTACGCCATAATCTTGTAATTATTATAATACGACAGTGCTGTTGAACGCTCAGCTCTGATTGGTTGGGAAGGTGTTGATGATTTCTCGATAACAGCTGCTCAGAAAAGAGCCGGCATCATGAGGGAGGAGGATTATCTAGAAATCCTGAAAAATCTCAACCTCAAACCTTACGAATAATGTATTTATTTGTAAAATTCTTCACAGGAGTATTTACATCTGGCATTCATTTCGGAAAAGGTTCAATCCTCTGAGATGGAAAACAAAGAGGAGCTAAATTTTTTAGATCTTAAAAATGTTCATCCTATGTTACAGATCTGCCTCAAGTGACCATCCTGACAAAAGTGGATAAAGCCTGCCTACTGGTTCAAAAGGACATAACAAAGGTCTACAGCAGCAAGAAGATTAGAGATGAGGTGACGGTGAAATCAGTTTGGGCTTGAAAATTCCCACCCACTTTACCCCATCACAGGCCGGGTACCAACTAGGAAGGGTGTAAGCATAAAACAATGAGGTCTCAGACACCCACGATTGGCTAATGGCGCTGTGATTGGCAGTGGCGAGTAAGCCCCTCCCACTCATAAAGCAGATCTGCTTTTGCTCTGCTGGACTCCCGGCTATGGAATGACAGTAGCTCTCTAGACGTTAGTGTGAACGTTTTCCTATTGCGCCACTCGGGAACCACGTCTACGTTTTAACTTACACAAGTCATTCTAGGTTGTAGTGCAGTTTCATTTTCCCAACAAAAAAAAAATTGACATGCTTATTTCATTTAAGGCCATCTTCTATTTGGCTTCCCACACATAGGCAAACCCTGCTCTTTCCTTCTCACAAAAATGCATTGTTGCTTTTTGTTTCAGATGCAAGGGTGTAGTGATCTGCTGGGAATTCCAATGAGCCACATCTTCCCTGTGAAGAACTACACTGAAGAGGTGGACTCAGATGCTATTGTAGATATTCTGATCCTCAAAGCACTTGAACAGATTGTGAACCTTGCTAATGATGCTCTGAAAAGCCAAACCTCAAACAGACCTGAGGGAAGGTCAAGGGACTGTATATGTCCCATCCTTTAACATCACCACATCACAGGCAATGGATTTAGACTCATCTGGAAAAAAAAGACCGTTCTTAAGAAACTGCTGTCTTTCTGTGGGGGTGGAAATTTTGCCCTTACTCTTGAATGCATTACTCTCCCTCCGTACCCATGCTCGTCGATCCTGTTTTGAATAGTTTGTCGTCTAGCTGCGTCTGGCTTTTCTCATTGATGTCTGAAGCTAGGTCTTTTTGTCTGCGTTCATACATAAGACATTGTGCTTTGGTGAAGCTGAAGTATAGTCTACACACCAAAACAATAAAGCTCCCCATGACCATAAAAGGAACCCTCCACCCTTAAATGCATTAAATAAAACATTTAAAACATGCGATGTGCTTTTGTTCACTGCTAGTGTGGTGCTCGATGCTGCAAAAGTTATATGTGGGTGGGGGGAAAAAGGCGGTCAAGACCAGACCTGAGTACTACAACGCTAACTTGTAGCCAATAAAATGTGATTAAACAAACTAAAGGAAGAGTTAATTTTATGATCAAGTATGACAATTGTGATATTGCCTTGTTGACACTTTTTTTATTTCAGGGAAGTTCCATCGCCTCAGTGTCCATTTTATACAGTACAACGTGTAGGGTTGGCTTTCTCCATCAGGTGGCGGTATGGAGCAGCCATGACTCTGCTGTCGGACATCACGAAGAAGAGGGAGTATGAAAGGAAGCATGCGCGTGTTTCTCCTCCTCTTCACTGCGTGGTCCTTCAGCATGTGCAGCTTTGCGTTTCTCTCTTTCAGCTTCACAGCTTCGTGTAAGGAACAACAACGCCGCATTTATTGCGTTATATAACCTTGTTTTAAGCGTCTGTCTAGTGCACTTTATGTCTGTTTGGGACGCAGCCGTTTTCGGCCCAAAAGTGCTAATCTGATTTATCGATGCGTTATTTATATCAACAAGTGTTTTTATTCTTGTTTTTTTTTTCCCTTTATCTGGTAGTGATGAGGATACTAAACTGTTTAACAGTTCTGTAGTAGAAATAATATGTATAAAATATATCTTCCTCCACTCCTCTAGGCTCACGTGGCATGGACAACTGGAGTGACACGTGATCCCGCCGTCTGCGTTGTGATTGGTTGTCCAAACATGGCGCAGTCCTCTGATTGGACGGTTCTGAGACCGTAGTGATATGAATGGAGTGGACCACATCTGAGTTCTTCAGGTACAAGCTTTCTGAGTTTATTTATTGTAAAGACATTCCTGGACCGCTGATGACTCCTCTTTATTTTTCTGACACCTCGTATGAGCGCTGCTCAGCAGTGCCTGATTTCTAATTTACACTCTGAGGTTCATTATCTTGCTTTAAACCGTAGTGTGTGTTTTTTAATATTGGCATTGGGGGACTAATTGCTTTTGTGTCATTTGTTTGAAACCAGGATGTGAAGTCTCGGACGTTATTGCGGCGACTCTTCAGCCGTACCGTAGGTGAGTTTCAGATCGCACAAACACGCGTGTGGTACGGATTATAAGTCGTACAGTATACGTGCGTCTGCGTAGCTGTGGAATGCAATGATGAGAATTAGTTTGTCTGGTCCTTATGCTAAAGGGTTCTGATGATAAACTCTCTCCCTGAAGCTTTAACAGCTGTTTTTTGCCCCTTTGTATTGTTTGTGGAGCTCGGAGCCGCTGGATTTTCAATGCGTTGTCTTTAATGTTTCGTTTGATGTTCCTTGTTTACAGATTTGATGCTTCCTGTTTGGCTGAAGTCCAAAGTAAGCTGCATTCTGGTATTATTCCGTGTGTGTGTGTACAGAAGCCACTGATGACTCTCTTAAACATTTTCTGACACCTTCTATGAGCGCTGCATTGCAGTCTTTGATTACAAATTTGAACCTGAGGCTTGATTTGTACAATGATATTTATTTATTTATTTATTTTCCCCTGTCCAAAGCGTTAACGTGTGTTGTCCTTCTGCAGGTGGAAATCGGTACGCGTAAGAAGTCCCAGATCTTGCTGCGCCCTTTGGGGCATCCTTACATTGCTTGTGAAATCTGTCACGACGTGCATTTCGTCTTTTTGACCTGCATGTTTATAATGCTTTATGTATAACGGGAATTAAAATGGATTTTGATGCAAAACTTGACTTGTTCTTGTGTCTGTTAATCAAGCGAGGAATAAAACATGACCAGCATTCAGCACTGTGTCCTGTCCATCACGTCACCCTCATTGTTGTGTTTTTCTATAACTATATATATATATATATATATATAATTAGAGAAACCTTTTTAGTTCTGTTTTTTTTCACTTGTAGCAGTGCCAGACTTTACTCATGGATTAAAAACACTTGTTAGTTCGTGTACTTGTATCACTATTTGGTGTGTATTTTTTGTTTTCTGCGTGTGTCAGTCCAGTAGTGCTGTTTTCCATTTATCGACAGCGCCATCTATTGCCTTGGAGGATGGCTATAAAAATTTGACTGAAACCTAAAAATGTGTTTTCTAATATTCTGTCCTTTTTAGTAGTCTGCGTGTTTTTTGAACTACTTCAGAGCTTATAACGTCGCACAGACTCTTGCTGACGCTGATTTGTTCATGTAAGATTAATATTTTAGCAGAAGTTTCCAGATAAATTGTACACCTTTGTTAATCTTCGGGCTGAACTAACAGTAAAACTGGAAGTGTGTACTTTTGTTGAACAACATCCTTTTTCCTTCCTTCCTGTGGTAACCGCTGCTGTTCTGCGTCTCAGAATGGCGTCCGCGAGAGCACTTTAGTGCACTAACTAGGGCGCACGCGCCACTGTTTCCTGCGGCGCGCGCCGCGCTTCGGCTTGAAGTCGAGCCCGGATTGAGACGCGCCCCGTGACTTCCGGCTCCTGGGTGACGCTGAGTCGACTCGCTGAGTGATGCTTTTCTTTTAGTGATGCTCACTGCGAGCGTCGGCGGCTCGGAATTAATGAATGTTTCCGGAGACGAGTAACCGAAGCTGGACCGCGCAATCGTGTCTGGATTAAACAACACGATTATATATTTTATATATAGATATATATAGATATATATATATATATATTGGAATCTTCTTGCAACGTATTGTTTAAATGAATCTTGTAAGGTAAGAGGCGGGATAATGCGAGTCGCGCGCTGACTGTACACATTTCAACATCTGTCCGTTTTATTTACATTTTATAAATGTTCATTTCTTGAAGGTTCGCAGTGGCTGCGTGACGCGTGTGCGTTGTTTTGTACTGAAAACGAGTCGTCGGTTCATTCATACAGATGTGGGCTGCTGTGCATTGTTACCTCGATCGCTGTGCACATCTGGATTACATAACTCGTGCGAATCTGGAATCGTCTAGAATTGCTTTATCCAGCCAGTTAGTTTATTTGTACACGTCACTCATGCTTTATTCCAGCTGCTGTGCACATCTGGATTACTTTATCCACACCTGGATTCCGTCGTCCGTACATTCTGATATATGAATGAAGAGTTTGTCATCTGTGTAGCTGTAGATCCTGATCGCTGTGTCCAGAGCCTATACACATCTAGTTTGTGTTTCTCAGACTGATTTACCTGGATCTTATTCCTTACACATCTGGATTTCTTTTTTATCTGTTTTTCCGCAGATTGATTTCTCCACACATATCTCAGATTGCTCGATGCATCTGGATTAAGCCGTTTTATCCGAATACGTCCGGATCTTTTCAGTCTTACACATCTGGACTCCTCTATCTCTATGTCTTGAACTGTTTAGCTATACACATCTGGATGAAATTGTCCATTCAGATCTGGATCGCTTTATCCAAAGCCTGCGTTCTTTATGTACATCTGGATTACTTAATGTCTGGATCTCTTTATGCTTATACATCTGAGTTAGTTTATCCACATATATCTGAAGCTATCTGGCCTTACACATCTGGATTGCTTCATCCACATATTAGTGAGTATCTTTCACACATCTGGATTGCACATCTGGCCTTTTTATCTTTCCATTTGATTAGGTTTTTTTTTTTTATCTGAATTTCTGCTTTAAAAAAAAAAAAACAATGCGTGACCCATACACACATAGATCTCTTTAGGTACACATCTGGATTGCTGTATCATTATACTGTATATCTGGATCTGTTTATCCTTTCTCCTCCTATCTGAGTTGCCTCCCTGAAACTTTATCCGTGCACATCTGAATTATTTTATCCACAAATACCTGGATCCCTTTTGTCTGTTATAACAAATGCACACGTACTTTTATACTTAACACATCTGGATTGCTTTACTAATATACACATGGATCTTTTTATCCATGTAAATCCAGATCCCTTTATACTCTGCAAACGGGATTATTAAGGCCTACGCATCTGGATCGTCTTGCGATCCTCTCAGCTGTGCACATCTGGATCGCTGACACATCTGGCTGTGTGTTATCCCTACAAATCCACACTTTTTCTGTGCACATCTGGATCGGACATGCATGTGTAATTTATGCGTTCCCGGTTACAAGAGGAGAAAAGTACCAGGTATAATCGGAGTCAGGCACCTTCAGGTTCGCTTTACCAGGCCGCCTTATTTAGGCTGCTGTACTGGGTCACTAAGAATAGAAATTAGAGCATGTGTATGATGCTCGGAGTCTGGCCTTTCTGGGGTGTGAGCTTCCTGATTATACTTCTCATTAATGTTTACGCTAAACCCGGAGATCACAAGCTCGAGCAGATGGACTGTAGATCGTCATACTTCTGATTCCTGAAAGTCTGCGCATGAGAACCACTTAAACAGTCGGATGTTGAGTCAGTTAAAGACTCTCAAATGACAAATGCAAAGAGACAAAATGGTGCCAAAGTGGTGTACTAGGAGTAATGTGACACCACTATCTGTCTCGGTATCAGTTTAGTGCTCCATATATCTGCACATCTGTTCATATTCAGAGTGGAACTGGAAGTGGGCGTGGCCTAAGTGGAGCTTGTTACTATAGAAATGATATACACACCATATACTGTATATATATATATAAATGTATACACCTTCTGACCAATCAGCATGCAGAATTCAAGAGTACACGCCGCAAGTGTGTTCACTGGAATCCCACCACGCTGTTGCGGTTCACTTGCCTGTAAGCTGTGATACTTTCACACTGTATACATTCACAGAGTGCAGCGAGCAGTTAGCATGGAGGAAGTTAAAAGAAGGAAGTCGATGACCCTCGTCCATTCAAAAAAAAATACAGTGCGGAAAAGGATTATGGGGTGCGTTTTGCGTGCGGATTTTCCCATCACACTCACTTTCTGCCTCAGTGTCTGCAAGTCCTGTGTTTCCATGGTGACGCTGACATCATGCCCACATAAAAAAAAAAATGCAGACATCCTCGGTCATCCTTCTCCATGGTTACCAGCTGTTGCCAAGCAACTGTCAGGCAGTGAGCAGCAGCATCAGCTTCATTCAACTAGTGATCAGTCACATGACCGGGTGGTTCGGTGATCACACTCACACACACACATTTAGTCCTGGAGATTCCTACAGAGTAGCGAGAAACAGAAATCTTTGCAGTTTATTAGCATTTTTATTCTCGATTGTGATTGGTCAGCTCTGAGTAACAGGTTTATATTAATGCGCTCTTTGGTGAATGTGTTGCTGTAACCCCAGGCCACGCCCCCAGGAGTATCAAGCAGGGGTGTGAATGTCAGATTTCATTCGACTGATCATTTTCTTTCTTTTCAGATTTATGAACAGCCGGGCACCAGCTAATAAGAGGTATCAGCCGACAGAATATGAGCACGCAGCTAACTGTGCTACACACGCGGTGAGCTACGTGCATGCGCTCTTCATTTTTTTTAAACTTCTTTGCTCCAGTTTTTTGAACGCCAACAAACCACTTGAGGTAAATTGTATTGTTCACTGCGTCTTCATCATTCGGAGGTTCGGGTTCTCAAACTCTTTTGGTAAAAAGGCCACGTTACACTTGGGCCTAAAGCCCGGGTAACAAAAAACATCGGCTTACTGGCTTACGAGAGAACACGTCAACCGGTTTTAAATGTGCATGACATCGCAAAAGTAAAATTTCCAGTGGTTTTGGGGAAAAAAACGCAGATACGGATTAAAATTTTTAGATTGCTGATGAAGAATGGGAGTTTTGCGCTATATTGCCCCCTAGTGGACCAACAGAGAGCTCTTTTTAGAATCATTGGTCCACATGATGATTTTAATTCACAATTTCATTTGTCGGACTGGATTAGAACCTTTATCTTTATGGGCTGTATGTCTGACCCCCCTGATCATGGTTTTAATTCCCGTCATCTGTTCTCGTAGCTCTGGATCATTCCCAGTATCGTGGGCGGACTTTTGCTGTACTTCCTGTCTGATGACCACTGGGAGGAGATTTCGGCATGGCTGTATGGCGCAGGCTTGTCGAGTCTCTTCATCATTTCCACGGCCTTCCACACCATCACCTGGAAGAAGAGCCATATGCGGTACACACACACACACACACACACACACACACAGTCTAAACAAACTCATTAGTCTCATTCTGCCACTAGTTGACTGATACTTTCACTACTAATGCCATACAAAATACGTTGGAAGTGTTTATTTATTCTCTGCATGAAGTGTTTGAGTGCGAGCGAGACTGCTGAAGGAATTCCCCTTGCAGAAATGTGTCTTGTCCCTTTAAAGAGAAATAAATCCCGTGCCGTTCAGAGCCGCGGGTTGCGCATCGCTATCCAGTCCAACTAGTTTAGGACAGAATTTTAAAAGAAATTGAAAATCTCGCTTCAATCCCGGATGATCTCTGTTGCACCGTTTTCTCTTTCTAGATCTGTCGAGCAGTGTTTCCACATGTGTGACAGGATGGTGATCTACTTCTTCATTGCCGCATCCTACACACCCTGGTGAGAGGTTTTTGTACGTATGCAAGGTTTTATTGTAATTAAAGAGATCTTTCTGATCTACAAATCACCAGGTAGGGTTTTTAAAGCTCTTTAGACTGGACAGGATTTTAAAAAGAAGCATGGGAATCACTCTGTGTGTGTGTGTGTCTGTGTGTGTGTGTGTGTGTGTGTGTGTGTGTGTGTGTGTGTGTGTGTGTGTGTGTGTGTGTGTGTGTCAGGCTGACCTTACGGGAACTCGGTCCGTGGGCCGCTCACATGCGCTGGGTTGTCTGGGTGATGGCCTCTGGAGGAACTGCATATGTCTTCTTCTTTCACGAAAGGTCTGTGTGTGTGTGTGTGAGAGAGAGAGAGAGAATGTTCCTGTTTAATTATTATGCAAAGCCTGTGGTGTTGAACTTACATGAAAGCACGTAAAGCGCTCAGAAAATCCGATCTCCAATTACCACGAGAGATTTTCGGATTAAAAATAAAATATGGCCTGAAGAAGAATTAAGGCATAAACGTGTAAGGAAATAAACCACTAAATAAATCATCTCGATAGTATTCATTCATTTCCTGTATTTATTACTGCGCTCATTCTAATACCTTATCGTCTCCATAGTAACTGCACATTTACAGGAACCCGTAGAGCGGAGGCTAAAGTCGTGTCGACGATTAGTCAAGTCTTCTGTAAAGAGACGTTTTTACGGAAGGCGTCTCCAGCATCTCTGAAAGAGGTGGGAAGACTAAATCACGTCTTTACCTCTAGAGACTGCGTTTTAAATATTTACAGTAACCCTATAAATAATCGTGCGTCACGAGTACACATTACAGAAACAGAAGGTTAAATGGATTCTGTTCGAAAGCTTTCAGTCGGTTGCAGCGAATGAAGCTGGAAATCGTATTAGCATCACCTCTTCTTGGACTGTGTTGCAGGTATAAAGTGGTGGAGCTGGTCTGCTACACAGCAATGGGAGTGTTTCCAGCCATGGTGATTCTGTCTATGGTGAGAAAGTATCCGCTCGCATGACCAAAACATATCCCGAACAGTTTCCCGGAGGAGTATGAACTGTCGTTCTGTCTGTCTTTCTCTCTCGCTCTCTCTCAGGCGGACAGGTCGGGTGTGTGCGAGCTGTTGGTTGGTGGCGGGTGTTACGTGTTGGGGATGGTGTTCTTTAAAAGTGATGGAGTGGTGCCCTTTGCGCACGCCATATGGCACCTGTTTGTTGCCATGGGGGCGGGCATCCATTACTACGCCATCTGGAAGTACTTGTACACACCTGGCAATCAACAGACCAGCACCGCCCGGTGACACACACACACACACACACACACACTACACCTGTGTGTAGTATATAAAGGTTCAAACACTGTAATCTAAAGGACAAATTTTTATTGAGGAAGGAAAAATATTTCATTCCAAATTGGTTTACATGCTGCTGGTGGGAAGCACAGCTACACACAATGCCCTTATTAATCAATCAGGGACTAATCAATGGCGACTATAGCCATCCGATCTTCATAAAGTCCTCATTGATACATTTTACATTTCGATGTCCGTCTACAGAATGAGCGGCAATTTAAAAAAAAAAAACAAAAAACAAGAAAAACTGTTGCTATTTAACAGTGTTGATTTCCATTGTGGTGCACCACAGAGTTATTATTACACCTAGTGGTTAAAAATGGGAACTGCAACGAGCATTGTTGGGGAAGGAATTCTACTGCCTCATGCTCGGGGGCGGAGCGGCAGGTTAATAACAGGGTTGCCAGATTTTTTATTTTCAATTCGTCCGAACAATTAAATGAAGATATCCGTGAGTGCAGACACTGCGTCCATGATGAACAGAATCATTTCTGCCGTAAGGTATATTATAAAAGAGCGAAAAGGGGGATTATGGACTGGATAACGTCTGTACAGAAATCGGAAATGCGTGCGCACCACGGTGACCAGTGCAAAGGCTGAGAAAAACGTGTCTCCCTTTTCCTGGGCTGAATTTTTATTTTTATTTTTTTTCTGTCTGGAAATCCTTCTGAAACCTGGCAACCCTGCTTTATTTATATGAGCTTTTCTGTATTCCTCTGCTGAATGGAACACAGTTGAACGAAGGTACGTCTAAGTCTGCGCTCAGGAGCCGCTGCTGGGATCAATCAACACGCCATAAAACGTAACTGGCTCCTGTGCACGTGCGTGAGTCTGAACAACAACGAAAAGCTGATTCGATACTGGTTTTGACACGCCCTTGCTGACTTCCGCCTGACTGGAATGCGCTCAGGAGAACCGCAGAGGGGCCGGACTGTAGATTTCAGCAGCAGGACCGACCCAGAGCGAAAACATCCACATATTAAGGTGTAATGCAATTTCTTTTTCAGTACAAGCTCAATAACAGCTTGATCTTTTTTTTTTAAATCAGTTAGGGGTGTGACACAATGACGATCAGCATCTGCCTAGGGTTCCAAACAGCAATAACTTTTCAGTTTTACTAAAGCTCGTACCTCTGAATTTCTGACCTCCGACTAAGAAAAACCAAAGAAATCACCCCGTCAATTTGAATCTCCTGTTGCTGTTTTGCGAACGAACGTAAATGCACGTGATTAGCAATTTCAGCCAGCTTGTTTCTAACGAAATACACGTCGTCATGGAGACGGCCATGTTTTCATGTAGCCCGAGCATACGGCTTGAAAATACGTGATTCAGACTCCACGCCTTCAGAATAAGTCGGTTGCGGTATTAAATCTGAAGTGGGCGTGGCCTAAATGTGAACGTAAGTAAAAAAAAAAAAAATTTTTTTTAAACGGGAAATGCTAACACTGCCGACGGAAGCATTTTACAAAAAATCCCGTACAATATTTTAAAAGTATTAAATGTTTGGCTCGATTTAAATTGAAAATTGATCGTGATCGTGCGTGGAAGGCGTCAAGGGCGTGATCAAACGCGGTATTGAAAACATCGGCGTACTCTGAATTTAACCCCTACAGGAACATAAGCCAGTGTAACCTGCGAAAAAAGACACATTTTAAAGAATACGTGTGTGACGGCCTACGTGTCACTACCCTACAGGTATGCATCACTACAGCTATAAGAGGACTGAGTGCGAAGACCTCAAGCAGACTCTGTTTGCTCCAATGACTCCTTCCTACATGGTCTTTACTAGGCAAGGTCAGGAAGTAGACTAAATAAAACCATTTGTGTCGTTTTTGTAAAAAAGTGTTTCTATTTGCCTAAAGTCTCAGCGGTGTGGATCGTCCTGTTTGAGTACGCGATACGATATAACGAGTAAACGAATCGATTCGGTTCAGCACCGATTCAGGTCTGATCCGATTCGATTCACGCTTGGACGATTGTAGATCCTTTTTTTCTCTTTTGTATTCAAAGCTTCGAATCTTTTCCCAGACTGCCGCACAAACAGTAAATAAGACGTGCGTTCGAGAAAAATGAATGCAGATTAGACAAGTACAAACGTACAGTGTGGTAAAAAGTACAATCGCGATATAACGATACTTGAAATGTGTATTCACTCTTCCTGCCACTGCCAAAATCGCAGAAAAAAGCAAGGGATCTCTCTTGCATTACCGTTTACGCCGCGCTGTTTGCTGTTTCTACGCAGTAAGACGCGAACAGACGTATTTACAGCATCTCACGGGTGCATTCTCGCGTTTCAGTGTTGTGTCTGTGTGAAATGCCAAAAGTGCTTCGGACACTTAGTCTAGTTTTGTGTCTTTCCGATTAAAATCCGACCCTCCGTCCCGTTTATCCGTTAGTGTTAAGTAGTGAGGGTCTAATTGATTCGTCCACGTCTCAACACGGCTCCTCGGGATGACTGATAACTCTAACGATTAGCCGGACCACATGAAGTCACATGACGTTTTTGAGTGGATGAAGGGGCCAAAACTTTGTTCTCAGGGTTGACACGTTGTCCGGTGCCATCGCCATCTCTCCAAAACATTCCAAAAACAGAAACATTGCTAGTAGATGAACATATCAGTGTTACGTAAGTTGTTTATTATTATGATTAGCTGTAATATTTAAAGTGAACCTGTAGTGAATGTATTCTTCGCATGGTCTGAAAAATCACGCCGATGAGCTTTCGTTTATTCGTCAGCTTAGACGCTCGGTCCAAATCTACCTGTAACCGAAATCATCAGCCGATTAATGTGTTTGAGTTGTTTATAGTGTTACCGGAGTTGTAGTCGGGAACTGCTTGGTGGCAGCGCCGATCGCAGACGTTCTGGATGGTGGGCTTTTAACCTACTCTCATGGAACGTAGATGCTAGAACAGGACCGATATTAATAAACGTATTCAAGCTGATGGAGTATTTCTCCCTGGTAAACTCTGCTCCTGTTCAAGTATTGCCACCCAATCAGCAATGTACTGCTCCTCATTGTCCTTCCACCGCTGTTGCCTGAACATTTAATCCTGCTCAAGTTTGCAAATGTGTATAAAACGACACTTTATATGAATGTCTCGCTTTCATCTCACGGCCGGCGCTCTTTCAGCCTTGACATCACCATGAGGTTTTTTTTTTTTTGTTTTTTTTCCCCCCCCCATTCTTTTTTAAGGGTACACATGGTGAGGAGGCGTCAAAACTTTTGTTCCTTTCTACTCCGTATGCTTGCTTCAATTTCTATTCCAGATTTTATGAAAAAATAGTGATACGACGATGAAAGCGCTTGAAATGTTGTGTAGTTCGCTTCCCTTTTAGCGCATCTGCGACGTCTACTTACGTACGCTGGATTCTTATGTAGACATTTATATATATATATATATATATATAAACGTATCTGAACACTCTGACCTCAGATTTTTGGTAGAATTGAAGAGAATTTTGAAAATGCATCTGTTTGTTTGTTTGTTTGTTTGTTTTTGAGATGGCACAGATCCACTACCCAGTATCGGTCCAATACCAGCAACAAAAAAATAAATTGGATACTTGGGAAAAGACATCGGATATCAGATCCTGTAACCAACAGCACATGATTGGAACTGTATTCGGAAAAGAAATGAATTTCCAGAACTGAATTGTTTACATGTAAAGAGACGACTAGTTTTCTGTCGTTAGCATTGACTTTATTATAGTCGTCCTTTGTTGTTTTTATTATTTTGACCATTTTTGTGTGAATATTAGGAGAGACGAGTGTCAGTATTGGCTGAATAAGGAAGGTTTTCGTATCGAAAAAATGAACAAGTGGTATTGTGCCATCTCTTATTTATTTATTTATTTATTTATCTATCTATTTATTTATGGATAATTGGTCTTTTTTTTTTTTATTTTGTTTGCATTTTCTTGTTCTTTTTTCTTTTAATCATCACTTTTAACGTGTCTAGATTTCTCAACAGCTTTCACTGCCATACACATGAAATCTCCCTAAATGTTTTATTATTATTTTTTTTTTTTAATTGGGCAAATTCAGGTAATTGTGAATTTATTGTTAGGAAAAATAATCAGAACACATATAGAATAAAGTTAACGGATAAAACGACGTGTCGAACATGCCTTATCGCTCGGTCCTACTTCAGGCTTTAATGGAAAACTGAATATTTTGTCTAGATTTGAGTCTCTGGGATTGATTAAACTTGGATTTGTGTCAAAGCTTATCGCAGAGGTCATTGTAAATATCATCTGTGCCTTTTTCCGGTTTCAGCTCCTCTCAGAGCAGCGTTGTTTGGGGTTTTTTTTTTTGAAGTTGTTCTAAGCTTTGTAAAGTGCGTCATCCTGCCAAAACTGCACATTATGCGCGTTATAAACGTTACCGACGATGTATAACTTTCCGATGCGATCTGTGATTGTTTCTTTGCTGCAATGTTTGTATTTCTATCTATTTATGTATCTCTACGTGCGCATTTTATAAATCTTGTCATTTAACCAAAAAATACATTTCATGCTGAAACCTGCCTCCTCCTTGTGTCATTATTTCTGATCATTTATTAACTGATCATTTTCCTGTAACAGCACATCCTGGAGTGTTTTATTTCTCTTCACCCGACAAATCATATGTTTTATCCATTTATAGTTACATTTAACGTCTGTGAAAAAAATGTATCATGCTATAAAGAGTGCATTTCTTTACCTCTTGCATTGCTGAAACTGTCCAGCAGGGGGCACAAGGTTTTTTTTTTGTGTTTTTTTTTGTTCAGTGAGTGCTGAAAAGATAACATGAAGGAAATCATTTTAGCCCTAAACACAATACGGCTAATTCAAGAATATTGTTTACAAAATGTACACGTGGCTAAATAGTAGTTTAAATAAGTAATTTATTTGAAAATGTATATGATATGGTATCGTTATGATTTCATTTAAAATGAATAAAATCAGTGTGTCATTTTAGCTTCCTGTAGCATTAGTTTCGAATCACTGCTTCTCCAAAGATATTCCTTCACCCTGGATATAAATAATAATAGTAAAAAAAAATAAAAAACAGCTCCCTACAGATTTTTTTTTTGAATAACCCTCCATCCTACAACACATGACACTGAAATATTTCTGGGGCTAGGTTTTTATTGCTTGGTGCTGTATTGTTGTACTTCCTAAAAACAAGTTCTTATAATCATTCAAATTCTTTTGGAAGTATTACAGAATGTGACATTCTGGAGAAAACTCTTGATGTTTATGTTTATAAAGAATTAATTACTCTTTTTTATTATTATTATTATTATTATTATTATTATTTCCTTCCCTCTCCTTCTTTCTGTTTCTCTCTCACCTGTCTGTCTTTTTCTTTCTGTCTACCTGTCTGTCTGTTTCCCTCCACACTCAGTAGTCTCTCTCTCTCTCTCTCTCTCTCTCTTCGTCTCTCTTCGGCTGTTTCCGTACACACTCGGCGCGCTCGCGCTCAGTTCTCACACCGCGGCGCGTGCCCCATGGAAACGGCAAATAAAACGGCGATAAAAAGCGATAAAATGGCGTCGGCGGTGTTGATGAAAGACGGACATAAGCGCAGAGTGCTGTGAAATCCACACATTTGGGCAGGTTGTGAGGCTGGACAGAGCCGCATCGCCTCAGCTCCAGCTCAGAGAGCCTGGGAATGAGCCCCGGTACTGCAGTCTGAGTGAGTACTAACCTGAACATTACCGTGCTGCTACAGGGTTAGCACTGGGGCAGGCTGATTTCAGAGATATAAAGAAGTTAGGTTAGCTTGGTGGCTAACTGAAACCACAAACTAACCAACTTCTGTGGGATTTTAGTGCTACATTCTCTTCACAGGACAGGTAGATGAGACTGCCGCATTCCCTGAGCTGGAATTATAACTGTGGCTGAATTAGGCAACAAAACTAGACAAGTCTTGTTTATTTTATTTGTAATTATTAAAAAGAATAGGCTTTGTGAGGGATCAGACTCTGGCCGCTAAGACGCAGAAGCCGATTAGGGCTCACGAGCAAAGGCAGGGTAGCTTTTTTTTTTTTTTTGGCCCCACGCGCCGCGTTGCCATTAGCGACAGGACCGCAGTATAGAAGTGAACCTCGCGCGCGCACGTGCCAGGGTTTATCCGTTTGAGAACGGTTTAAAAATGAACGCTTTTTGTTATTGTGATTGTCGGGAAAGAAGCGACTCCACGTTTAAGCAGAAGTTGACCTTGAAACGTTCTTATCAGTTACACCAGAAGTTACATAAAAAAACAATTAAAAGCTTTTTTTTTTCCACCAAATTCCTTTAAGCCTTTCACAGATCAAACTGTTGAACATTTCACTTGTAAATATATTCCACATAGGCTTTACACGTGTGTGTTTGGAGGTTCATTTTTGATATCCTCAAATGAGCCCATGCCAAACTCAAGGTGTGTGTGTGTGTGTGTGAGTGTGTGTGTGTGTGTGTGTGTGAGAGAGAGAGACGCTAGAGTAGTTCAGGGCCGCGTCCCAAATACTGGCGCATTTCTCACCTACTAATTAGTGCACTAGGGTGAGATTTTACACTTCTTCAACTCAGGAGCAGATGGTCACTGCGTACATTCTATCTGTCTGTCTGCCTGTGTGTGTGTGTGTGTGTGTGTGTGCTTATTTATTTAACTTTATTTTGTTTTAATTTTTAATATTTCAGCTCGATCTCATGTCCCAGATGATTTGTTTATTGATTTGTCAGTAAGCATGATGAGAAGAAAGGAAAAAAAAATCGCTCTATGTTACTTAAATTGATTTCATTTCATTTTGTTTTGTTCTTGTTGAGCTCAGATCTAGAACGATCATTATCCATGTCGTGCACACAAGCGAACGTCATCAGTTGATCCGATTTGATCTGTTCATTTCACTGGCTTTATCTCCCATCAGGCTCAGGCGGTCCAGGAGATTTTTTAGACTGTGGGTCCGTGATCCTTTAAAAAAGAACATTTTGAATTAATGAATGAATCTTATTTTCTGTCATATAAGGGTTAAATAAAAGAGCCCTAATAATAATAATAATAATAATTTGGTCAAATTAGGCGAATCTTTCATCCTGAGTTTGCGGGCAGTGTCCCGGAGCGTACTCTTTTGGTGCGTATTGCACATCTGTAGTGTTTCTGCTATCGGACACTTTATTTTAGACGAGCAGCTAAAAGTTTGTAAGAGGTTGAAGCGAATCCTGCGTCCAGAGATAACAGCCGCCAGCTCTATTATTCTCATATACATGGTTTCCATTAGCTAGTTTTCCATCAAATACTTGGCAACATCCTTATTTGCTTTCAGACAGGCCCATCCTGTCTCCCGCTTCCCACTGTGCGTGTGTGTGTGTGTGTGTGTGTGTGTGTGTGTGTGGGAACATGAAAGTCATTTATGCAAGTCATATATCACCAAATGACACCCATGAGATTAATTCATGGCAAGACACTACGGCTGAATAGGGAAATTTTCAAAATGCGGCTTTGTCTGATTAAATACGCATAAATTTGCATATGTAATAAAAGCAGATATCTAGACTTCTGATGTCGTTAGGATTGAAGTCTTTTTTGTTGTTGTTGTTGTGACGATACTCTGAAGAGGAAAAAAAAAACTTCACCAAAAGGTTTGTTGGAAAGTCATGATTGAAAATATATATTTGATGCCATTTTTCAGTCGAAAAGAAAAGCTTGTAGAATTTCATGAATTCAGGTCATCTTGAAAAATTTTCAGTCTGATATAGAAACAAATACTATTTTCAGAGTTTCATATCTAGAAAACTGAGATGTATGACTTAACATAATAATAACCTATTTCTTATAACAAGCTTTTCTGGGATTGCGGAGTGGGCGGAGCTTTCTTCAACAGTTGCTAAGTTTCGATGCAGTAAAATAAACTTTTATCCATAAATGTTTGATATTTTTATGACTGCACATTTGACTGTTGTTGGTTAGGGGGTTAATTAGTAACTTAATTAACTGCATTTATTTAGTATTTATGTGTTTATACAATATTTAAACATACGATTCTCAGATTAGTGCCGAAAATTCTATCCGTGTTCATTGCATTCAAACACTGGATCCGAAAAAAAGATGTACATTTTTCGGCCCGAACGGAGTCGACCTGACGGATTTGGACTGTTATGTCTCACCTACGTTAATTGAAATGCTAGCTAGCATCAGCTAACACCACAAAGCTAAACTAGTCTTAAATCCAAAAAAAAAAATGAAAAAGCCAAAAACTGATTCAAACATCTCGTGTGCTTATGATTTCTGAAAGATGAAACTAATTAATGCAACGTACACGGCCCTACCTTGTCCTTCTACTTGAATTTGACAACAATCCAGAACACTGGTTCCCAATCCCAATCCTGGAGAAGCCCTGACCGTCATTTACCCCTATAATCCATCAGATCCCACCCCCCCATATGAAATTTATTTGATTGAGGTATTTTAGGATGGTGCAAAGGGGCCGACATTATTCATGGAGATCTACAGCAGAGCATTTTGCTTCCAACACACCTGGCGCTAAGATCTTGCTTCAGGTGTGAGATTAGAGCCGAAAACAAAGTCCGTAAGGCCTCGAGACCCGTGAGACTGGGATTTGGAACCACTCTGGCATATTTCTTCCTTGATTAACCTCTATTTATCCCATAGTTTTCTCAGTTCTAGTCCCTCCAACCTGAACGTTTTGGCACCATGTTCTACGGCTCCTCTTCGGCCAGCATGTCACTGCCTTCAAAGAGCCGTCTGAAGCGCCAGAGCCGCACCATCTCTCAGGTCCTGTACCGGACTCTGAGCTACCGGGACCGCCGCTCGGTTACCGACCTGCCCGAGCAAGTGCGGGACGACCCGGCTGAGCTGTCCACGCAGACCTCAGTTCCAGGTGTGCTCAAGATCTTTGGAGATGAAATCAGCGCCGGGGCCAACTACAAGAGCGTCCTGGCAACTCCACGTTCCAGCGCACACGAGCTCATCAAGGAGGCACTGGAGCGCTACTCACTGAGCAAAGGTTCAGCCAGTAGCTTCGTGCTTTGCGATGTGATCGGGCGGTTCGAGGGTGCCGAGCGACGGTGGAGGACAGAGTGCTTGCGGGCCCTGGGCAGCAACGAGAAGCCTCTCCTTCTGCAGGAGCTGTGGAAGCCAAAGGAAGGATTCGCGAGGCGCTTCGAGCTCAGGCGGAGGGCTGAAGTGGAGGAGCTGGCAGCTAAAGAGAAAGACACGGTAACTGCAGGTAACTGATATGCGTGGACATTTTGAAATAACAAGCAAACAAACATTTGGCCACCGATTCTCTAAAGCCGGTTTTAGACTGCACGATTTCAGCATTCGTTTAAGATTATCACGTCACACCGTACGAGACGAACCGAATAAAATCCGTGCCGTAATGTTCCTCCGCGTCCGATTTGCCTTCGGTAGCGTCCTTATCTAAGCGACTAAATTCACCAGCCAATAAAAATCAAGTGGGCGGGGCCATAGCAGTGCTCTCGCCGAAGTTTTCTTCGTGACGATTTTGTAAAAAATCTGAAAAAAGACATGCATTAGCCATTTTGTGGTAAAGTTCTTTTTTTTTTTTCTCTCTCCCTGCTAGGATTTTCTCGTTTGCAGTGTCGGCACCTCTGACCTCCGACCCCGTCCTTTGTGCTGAGCAGGCTTGTGCGTTATTGATTCTTTTTTTTTTTCCCTGCTCGCGACTTACCATTTAAAACAAATTGAACTCATCAGAAAGCGAGACCAATTTTCCAGTCCGAGAGCATATAAGATGGGGAAGTGGGCGGGGCTTCCAGGCGCTGTTGGTTAGCGAGTGTTACGCGAAGCATTCCAGATTTATATGTCGATTGGCTCGTCTCTAGTTTTAGACTGCTTAAGTCTGTACTGGCGTCCTCCAACGTTAAGTTGCGGTAAGATTGGCAGCTCTGGAGATTTAATAATATGATCAAAGCACGAAGCGTCACTGGATGTGTAATATCGCGGAGAGAGAAGAAAATATTGCACCAGCTTAGAACTAAGAATCAACATTTTTTTGTAAGATGTTACGTGAACGTTTTACTGTGTGTGTGTCTCAACAATAAAACTACAAAACCTGTTTCCCAGGAAAAAAAAAGAAGGACCACGATCCAGTTTGTAAGTGAAGTTTATTATAATGTGATAATATCATTGACTGCTTTTATAAAGGGCTTTGCTTTTTTGTGTCAGGGTGTCAAACGTGATGGAACTTCTGAAGCCTGAAGTGCTAGCTCTAAAGTTTTTGCCCTCTCCTCTATACATTTATTCCTCCCCCATTCTCTCTCTTCCTCTCTCTCTCTCTCTCTGTCTCCTCAGCTGTATTGTCTGCCTCAGCATTCGCTACAGACACAGCGAATCTCCAGAGACTTGTTTGCATTCGGGCAGGAAGAAAAGCAGCAGCGTAGCCTCCAGTCTTCATTTCTCTGCACTCCTGCCACTGTTTGCACCATTCAGATACCCAGATTATTAATGCTTCATCCTGGTTATAATAACCATATAACACAAATATGGTGAATTTGAATATTCGGATTTATGTGCCGTAAAGAATAATTCCTTATTTTCATACAGAAATAAGAACGTAAGCCTGCCTGTTCTTCCGTTCATTGCGAGATGAAGCATGCGTCTGTCTTCGCTCCCTCTCCCCTTCCTTTGTTTGCTATAGTGCTAAATTAGGAATTTAACAAGGTGGCCATTGAGCCAAAACACAAAGTGGAGGTCAGAATCAATATCCACAGCGTTACTCAGGATAATTTATCCTCGGCTTTTTCTCCTGGCCCCACAAAGCCTGCGTGCGTGCGCGTACGTGCTTGTGTGTTTACGGCGACGGTCTCTGGCTCGGCTGCTGAACTGATAAACTAGAATTACGCTCAAGGAAGCTTCCGGATTTGTGTAACTAGACTCCGTTAAACCAGAAAGTTGGAAACTCCTCATTATATACTAGCCGCACTTGTTACTTGATATTTTCATTGTTCGGTGTTTGGCGATCCAAAGAACGCAGGTTCCTTCGAAAACAACAGGAATTTGCCATGGAGTTGGGAACGTTTACGGACGAGCGTAGATGGACGGAGAGATTACACTTGAGGCTTAATCTGCACGTACACACCAAACACGCATTGACAGAAGGCAGGTGGCAGGGATACGCAGTACTGAACTATTTAACAGCACACACTGACACTACCGTCTCATCAACAATGTATGACCTGCTGGCGTTTAGACCGCACTGCTCTTGGATCCTCGAATCCGATTGGTTGACTGGAACAGCAGGATGGTTTAACATGATGGTTTATATTAATGCGCCCAAAATAAATATACTCGAAGGCTGCTGTTCATAGAATAAAAAATGTTTCGTTAGCAGAGTAAAATAATCCTCGACGCGGTGTGATTCTCTGTAAGGCGACATTTATTTATCCTTTATGGAAGGAGTTTCCAGTATCAGTGCTTTTTGTAACGGAAGTGATAATACGAACGATTTCCGAGAACGTCTGGCACGTTTTCTGGGTGTTCTGAGGAACTAACGTTTCTACAACGTTGCTGCAACATTTCCAGAACGGTTAGCAGCTTGAAAGTCGTTCTCCGATTATAGGAATGTTGTTTTTTTGTAACGCCGAATTAGTTACTAAGCGTCAGTTAGCTGGATAACGAGACAGTGTCAATTTATGCGGTTTATGTCCAGGCATTTGCTGTGGAAAGTGTCTATAATACGCGTGCTGTCAGTTGACTTCCTGTCCTTGGACAAGCGTCTATGCTAGAATCTTGGCCGTGACGGACTTTGTCACAGACTTTGTATCAGAAGGAAGGACTGCCAGGGGACAATGTGTCAAGTTGAGGAGGACATCATTTCACATTGCCAGGAAATTGCCAGGCTTCATGAAATTGCCGAGTGTCACATTCAGAGGCAGGACACATGCATTTCAGCAGGTTTTTTTTAAATCGAGAATAATCCAGTAATTATTATCCGTAGTTTAGACAAAACAAAGTCAGGAAGGCTAGACCTGCACGGTTTGGTTGCATGTTCCCGTTCAGCTCCTACTGTTTGTGGTGTAACCATGCAGGAGTTTTGACTTTGGTATACATATCCACATATTCAACATCATAAATATCAATCCTCCTTATTAAGTGCATGAATGAAATTTCTTTACTGTTTTATTGATGTATCTACTCTGCTGTGTTGTGCACCTGCCCCCAGGGCCTCACACACACTCCCCCGTGTTAACGTCCACCCTGAGTAGGGGGGGACATGGTAAATGCCAGCGGAACTCCCCCCGGGGGTGGCGTATGGTACTGCCCAGCACTCCGAATCTTAAAGGTGGGGAATGTGCTCAGGTACTGTGTCAACCACCAGCCCCGCCAAGCCCTGCCTGATACCCCACTGCATATCCCACCTTCACATTCCACCACAGTCATGAACAATATTGATTGCAGTTATATCAATGTCATTGTGGTCATTAAATGCTGCATTCCATAGGAAAAAAAAAATAGTCCGTGCACACTGGAGATTTCTGTAAAGCATTCTCTTGCTTTTTGTTAAACTTGTCCATTAAGTGCTAAACACCGAACATGCTACATTTCAGGCAAGTGGAAAATTAGCTTTCTCCATCCAACCATCTGTTTAATTGAATTGATTGCAGTTGTATTAGTACAGATGTAGTATGCTGCGTACCAATTTGCACCTACACACCAATATAATTACCCAATATACCTTTATTTCGTGCAACCCTTGTTATTTGCATTACCGCTATACAGTGCCTTGCTTCAATATTCACAAGATGTCAGTGGAACTGAAGTAGACTTAATTGAGCGTGAAGCATGGTGGCGGCGGCATCGTGCTTGCTTCTCTGACTAATCCACTGTTCGGGATTTTATATCATGAATCTACACAAAATATCCCATACAAAAACATCTATATAGTTTTTCAATATCATTTATAGATAAAAGCATGAGAGTTTTTTTGCGATTGCAAGAGTATTCCCCCCAGTTGCCAACAGAATGCACATAATTAGTTAAACGGAGAACGTAGAGATTCTAAAGCCTAAAGCAGCAATCAAAACAAGTCTGGGATCAAGTTCTAGAAACATATCAGTCAGGGTTTGGTTATGAAGCAACATCTCAAACTGAAGATGGTTCTACCAAGTATTGACCCAGGGGTGTGAATACTCATGCAGCCGACAAATGTCTGTTAATCCCAATTAAGTCCATTTCGGTTCCAGGTCGTAACACCAGAGCATGTGGGAAAAGTTCAAATACTTCTGCAAGACACTGTATTTTGGTCTTCTTATAAACATTTCTCCTTTCATTTACAAGCGTTATCATAAACACACTATATCCCAGTGTAGATATGTGAGTAGATAAATAAATACAGCGATATTTGCTGTAATAAACACCTAGAGCCGACTCACCACGCTCCATTTCCCAAACCATCAAGGTAAATAACAGCTGAGAATTACTTGGCCTTCCCAGTGTCCTTCACCAACAAGCGGGCAGTTACTCACCTGTAAAAGCTGATAAAGCACCATCATCTTCAGCAGTTACTTTGTCAATGTTCAGTACACATCTTACGCCAGAGCTCTCAGAGCAGGTTCGCAATAAGGTAGGTTTCTGAAAGGCAAGCTGAAAGAAATCTCTACGTGTAAATATTTATCTGAAGCCTTTCTCTTTATTAATATTTAATAGCGCTATAGCCATAATGTGTCAAGATACACGTTCAGCAGAGTATGCTTGTACAGTTCTTCTGAGACAGCAGGTTTCACTGCATTCAGTGTTAGAACGTAGGGATAGAGATGAAGCGGGAGAACCTTTGCAGATTATTGGAAGCATTTTTTACGTTTTTTTTTTTGTTTGTTTGTTTTGTTTGGTTTTCAAATTAGGCTAGGTTCACTCATGGCACTTTTTGTTGGAGTTCCTTTTTTTTCATAAATTGTCATCATCTGCAAACCACAGCCTTGTATCAGTGCATTTGTATATGTTGAGAATGTTTAAGTGTGTGTTTGTGCATTTTGTCTGCACCATTAAGGCTATAAGCTGACAATCACCAAGGCTACCTGATACCCTTCATTCTGGCCGGATCGCGCTCTCCATATGATTAGTACCTTGGTCATTATCGATAAAGGAAGACGATAGTTTGACAACAGATTCTCTCTGTTAGATATAAATGCGCAAGCGCGGAAACTTCAACGGAACCGGGCTAAAGGGACGATGACCCCGCATCACGGCTCGTCCTTCTGCCGCAGCCTCAGTGAGACCAGCCTCAACCTGGTGGGTGTGACGGGGGAGGAACCGAAGCGCTACTCTACACTGCCCGGGTCAGGCCGGGCGCGCTCAGACGGACGCAAAGAGGGGGGCGGAGTCAAGCATTCCCTCTACCAATCACCACATTTGCTGCTCCTGCAAGGATATAACCGACAAGTGAGTGATGTAGTTATGTAGGTGTTCGGACCTCAGATGTAGCTACAGACTTGAACGGGGTGGAAGACTCATGAAGTTTTGGATTGAAATACAAACCAGTTCAGAAAACTGGTGTAATTTGTTTGAAAAGATGGTTTAGCTTACATTTGGTGTTGTATTATGTATCCATTTATTAATTCATCGTGCCAACAGGACTGCCTGGTGTATCTGCTGAACAAAGAACAGCACACGGTGGGTCAGGAGACGGCAAGCACGCGGCCAAACATCTGTCTGTCATCTCCGGACATTCTCCCGCTCCACTGCCGCATACGCCGCAGACGCTCGTCTCCCTCGTCCTCGTCCTCCTCTTCTTCTTCGTCCTTCTCAGACCATCGGCTCTTGTTGGAACCGGTCGGCCACGGCACCGTGCTGATCAACTTCACCCGTATCGAACGTCCTACTCCACTCCGTCACGGCGACCTGCTGTCATTTGGCGCCCATTACATCTTCCTATACAGAGACCCACTGAGCGCCAAGCCGCTACCGGGCCACACCCTGGCCCGCCTCCGTGCCCTCGGCGCCAAAAATGAGGAGGCGTGTCCGACGTGCGGCGCCGCCCCGCGGGAGCAGACGGGATTTCGCCAAAGCTCAAAGAACGCAAAGGGGCCAAAGAAGAGGAAGCTGGCGCTGGAGTTTGAGCGAGCCCAAGAGGATGCGCTGGTGAACCGGGTGCTCACGCTGATCGAGCCGAGTGGCGACGATCACAAACTCACTCCAGCGTATCTGCTGTGCCTGTGCGTCCAGCACTCGGCGCTTTCATTCCCACCCGGCAGCTTCGGGAAACTGCTCCTCAAAATCGCTAAGAAGATCCAGAGCATTGCATGGGTTGGTCCTTCATTCTCTCTTAGGCCAAGTTAACAATTTTATGACAAATTTTCAAAGGATTTTCCATTGCTTTGGATCGTACCTATTGATTTCATAGAAAATCATACTTTATGCCATAATTAGATACAATGCTCAATTTTGACCCCCATTGGCCATTTTTCACTAAAATGTAACCGTTTGAAATGTGCCGTTTCGACTAAAATTGAAAATCTTTATAAAAGTACAATCCCATGATAATTTAAAATGCACTGTTTTAACCTGCATTCAATATTTCTCACAAACATGCAATCCAGTGGTAGTTTAAGGCATGCCACTCTGACCCAAATCGAACCTTTTTAGCAAAGATACAATGCCATGGTAGGCTAAGATGTGGCATTTTGTGCGAAAGTGGAGCATTTTTGCCAAATATACAGTGGTATTGTACTTTAATGCGCAGCTGAGCCAGATCTAACATTTTAAACAAAAATACAATTCGATGGTAGTTTAAAATGAATAATTCTGCCTAATCTTTGTGCAAAATCTTTGAGTATAATGAGATCTTTGAGTATAATTCACCGTTTTGACCCGAATTGACGAAATTCTAACGAAAATACAATCACGTGGTAATTTAAGACAAACCATTTCGACCTACAGTGAAGGTTTCTCACAGAAACATAATCCTACTGCTGTGTAAAACACTCCATTCTGACCGGAATCGAACACTTTAAACAAGAAAGATCATTCTTATGGTCGTTTAAAATGAGCCATTTTGACTCAACTTTGAACATTTTTGACAAATCTAAAGCATGGCGTTGTGTGCCATTGTGCCACTGTATTTAACTAAAGATAAAAAGGGAAATGAGCAGTCGCCCAGAGGGGGCCGGATTCTCCTCTGCGAAGGTCAGAAAGGTGCCTCATCCAGCGTCTCGTCTTCGTTCCCCATCGGCGTAACATTTACCTTTATGGTCAGCATGAATAGCGCAGGAGGAAGGGTGTCGCGTAATTTGGGAATCGACCAAACGCCTGTAAAAGCATTTAATGACCGCTCCAAGCCTACTCCCTTAACTGATTAATTATTAAAATCCAATTACAAAGGTCAGTTTTGTTCGGGCTGAATATTAAGCAAAGTGCTGTGCAAATAAGACAGTGAGAGAATGAGTGGAGGGGAGAGAGATAGTGCTGAGGCTGAGGTATTAATCCTCCCACGTGAAGCTATTCACAGCTATTCAAATTTTAATGACACTAATTGTTGTGTGTGTGTGTGTTTGTGTGTGTGTGTGTGTGTGTTACAGGAGAAGACAAAGGAATTGGCACAGAAGCAAGCTCAGCAGTGGGTATCATATTCCACCTTGTAGCAGTGTACGTGTGTGTGTGTGTGTGTGTGTGTGTGTGTTCACATGTCTTCTCATGGTCTTGTATTTCTATTTAAACCGCCATTCAGCCATAGCTTAATCGTATTATTTGCTATTTTTTCCTCCGTGAAGTAATCATGTTTACAGTGATTGCGTGTGTGTGTGTGTGTGTGTGTGTGTGTGTGTGTGTGCAGTCAGGACCCAGCCTCCCTGTCACTGCTTAGCATCTCTGACCTTGTGCCGGATCTTCAGGTCATTTTCTTTTGGATGGCGAACGCCATCGAGATCCTGTACTTCATTCAGCAGAAATCGCCTATGTACATGCAGAACATTGAAATGATGGACAGCAAAGGTACACACACATGATACACAACAATATAAATCCCGCAACAAGGGTGACTTTCATCTGTCATTCAGTGGCTTTCTAACAAATTAGAGAATCGATAAAAGCTGTGAAGCAGAAAAAAAGGTCAAACTCTGTCAGTCCTTTATCTCTTGAACACTCGCTCTGTCCCCTGATTGGCTGCTGGCTCTTGGCTGTCACTGCATAGCTGGACTTATTTCAAGCCAAAATCTGGGCTGGGATGTAATCTGTATGAATGCATATGTGCAAAATTCTGACTCAGAATCTTATAAAGCATTGTTTTCCCTCCTCTGATTCAATAAACTTGTTTCAACTTAAATGCGTTGGTCACTCGAGTCCATTTACTCTGTTTCCCTTTCAGCTGGGTCTAAAGAGTCGCTCCTCTCGGCGACAATATCAGCCAGTGAAGAGGTGATGACTATTCTGGAGGAAGTTATCATGTACACGTTTCAGCAGTGCGTCTACTACATTACAAAGGTAAAAGAGCGCCGTAGCTGCTGCTGATTCTGTGTGTTCTGCGGTTTGCGTAGTAAATACCGGTCGTACGTCTGACCTTGGGGTCACTGGTGTAAAAACAATCAACCAAAGGCAAAAGAATATGTACTAGGTAGGCAGGGATGTATCAAAGTTTGCCTAATTGGCATGAGGAGGTACTGTAAATTAGCACCATAGCCAATGTTGCCAGGTTAGCAACATCTTTCCTGCTATTCTGGAAGATTGTTTTTGTTATTTTATCCCTTATCATAGCAGAACAAAAGGTTAAAAGGTCACAGCCCCGCCCACCATTTATATCAGCCATCAAAGCAATGTTATACTCCGTACTCCATTCTAAATTTCATCGAAATACTAATTACCTCTTTTGAGTGACTAGCAATTTTTAAAAGTGTCACTATTTGTCATGGTATCTATCGATTGGTGCGCCATTCCAGATGTTGCGCAATAGTAGTGCATTGCCTCATTTAGCTCTATCGCGTTATTATTGCACCTAGTGGTGAAAAGTGGGACTGCAACAATCACTAATAGAAGCCCATTGGGGCGGGAATCATGCTGCCCCGTGCTCAGTGGACAAGCAGCTTGCAGGACAGTTAATGACAGGGTTGCCATGGTCGTGGTTTTTACACCAAATCGGGCTGGTTTAAAAATACTTTGCACCCAACAAATCATGTTTTCTAGCAAAACAAAAAGCAGGATTATATCTAATACAGTTCTGCGAACAAAGGCAAAGTGTAACCAAATGTGATGTTACTCAGATTAGGTGTGATCATCTTTCTCATGAGCCTTTATTTCTTCTCCTCCATTGTCTGCGTATTGTGTCTATGCGTTTTGTGTCCTCAAGGCTGTTTGAATTTGTCAGTCAGTGTGTGTGTGTGTGTGTGT
>JAQQZR010000010.1:13838135-13853530 GCA_030068235.1 Notoglanidium macrostoma | reverse complement strand
GTGTGTGTGTGTGTGTGTGTTGTGTTTTGTGTGATTTTCCTCCAGTCCTTGTACGTGGTGTTGCCAGCCATGTTGGACTGCAGCCCATTTGGAGGCGAGTCGTCGTCGGAGGCTTGCCGGCGGGCGACGGGCGCACGGGCGTGTGCGTGCAGTGTGTGTGCGATGCCCGAGGCCGTGCGTCGGGCTCTGTGTGTTTTTCAGACCACGGCTGATCTCATGAAGCAGTATCAGGTCCATGCCGAGATCCAGAGCCAGATGTTCGCCTACCTGTTCTTCTTCACCAATGCCTTGCTTTTCAATCTACTCATCGATAAAGGTGCAGGATGGATGGATGGACAGACAGCATATATATATATATCACATTCTGTCTGTCTGTATCTTAAATAGCCTAATAAGACAATAACTTAACAAAAAAATTCCAGCTCATTATTGCACCACCACAAAACTTTTACATGATAGCAACCTTACAACTTTATCTTTATTACAAAGCACTGAAACTGGAGACTCCTTCCGTCAATGTTACATACAGGACACGTCTTTACAGAAAACATCACAATATCGACGATTACACTTTTCTCCGCAAGTTTACGTTTCTCATTTTCTTTCTTTTGTACGTTTTACAGTAAACTCTACCCTCAAACGGGCTCTCACACACACGCCACCCACAAGCACACTCTCGTGTATGTGCTAGGCCATATCCTCACTGTCATATGTCTTCATTAAGCACGTAGACAACAGCTGCTCCAGCGATAATAGAAAGAAGAGAGAGAACGAGAGCAGTAGGGCAGGTAGCATGAAGGTGAAAGGGACAGACTGGATTAAAATGGGAAAGTGGACGTCCAGGAGAGAATGGAGACTGATGAGCTGCGGCAGGGGTTTAGCATGACCTCTAGTGTCGTGTGCCACAACATGCAACAAAGTGGAGTTGCCAGTAAACTCATTTCTTTCCACACACACACTCATGGGGTGTAAATGAAGCCAGCAGAAACAACAGACAAATAGACCGTGTCTGAAATCACGCGCATACTCACTCGTTCAAGGTTGTATATAGATCGGGGTCACCACTTGGTGATCCGTGGTACAGATGCGGATTCAGCGAAATATTTGAATGGAATGAATGGAATACTGCATCAGAGCTGATAAACATGATAAATGTGGCAGCTTTGCAATTTCAGAAACTGCTGATCTCCTAAGATTTTCACACACAGCAATCCCTGGAGTTCAGACAGAATGGTGAGCGGCAGTTCTGCGGATGGAAACACCCCGGTGATGGGACATGTCAGAGGAGAATAGCCAGACTGGTTCAAGCTGACTAAAATAACCACTCTTTTCAACCGTGGTGAGCAGAAAAACATCTCAGAATGCACAACTCTTGAGGTGGATGGACTACACAAAAAGAAGATCACCTTGGGTTCCAATCCTGCAATACAAGAACTGGACTCTGAGTCTACAGCGGTCACGGACTCAGACATAACCCGAAACTGGACAATTAAACCATTTATTAGTTGTTTAATGATAACGTAGTGTGAACAGAGGTGGATAATAGCCGCATTAGGAGCTTGGTTGGGAAAGACAAATACAAAGATCTCATGGTTAAAGCTTTGGCAGATATCCAGCACAATAATTCCCTGCTCCATAAATTCCAGTCCGCCCAGCCCGTCCTTCTTCCATTGGATCAAGGTTGAATGAACAGCATGCATGATGGAAGAGAAACACTAAAATCTCCATAACAGTTAGTAGAAAGCCTTAAATTAAAGCCATTATTGTTGTATGTGGTATGGAAGACACTCACAATCACTCGCAATCACTGCCTGACCTCCAATTAGCAAGATGGAGCATCTTCTACTTCGGTAGTAAGGACCACAGCTGCAACCAGAAGAATCTGTAAATGGGCCAAGTTCTCAGATAGTCTCTCATTGATAGCGTCTGATTCCTATAGACAGGTAAGTATGTTCAGACTGTTCCTGGGGAAGAGAACAGAGAGAAAGAGAATTTTGCAGACCTGGACCTTTCACTGAAGTACTGTAAGGTCTACACCTAGAACAGGGGTCTCAAACTCACTTTTTGTAAAGGGCTACATTACATTTCATCTGATGTTTAAAAAAAAATCATCTTAGAGACCAATAGCATATTAACAACTACTCTTATGCTTATTCAGCAACATTTAGCTGATTTTTTTTTTTTTTTTTTTATGGGAAAGGGCATGGTTACACCACCAACTTGGTAATGAAGAATTACATCATAAGCACATTTTGTGTGGTAGTCCTCCCTGCAGAAGGTCAAAGGGTGATTGAACTCTTCCTAAGCCTAACCCTAACTCTAACTTTTAGCCATAACCCATGTGGTGCTGTAGAACTCAGAACAACAAATACACCTGTCCACACAGGGTTTTCTCCACCTCCAGAACTTCTGGTTTGAAGCTGACCAGGTTGGAGGGGATGGATCAGGATCGACTTCACGCCCTTGACTTTTGGTTCGACTCTGATAAGGTTGGAGGAGATGGATCAAGTTTGACTCCACCCCCTGGAGTTTTGGTTCAACTCTGATGAAGTTGGAGGAGATGGATCAAGTTCGATTCCACCCTCTGGACTTTTGGTTCAACCCTGATGAAGTTGGAGGAGATGGATCAGGTACAACTTCACCTCCTGGATTTTTGGTTTGGCTCTGATGAGGTTGGAGGATCTACATCAAGTTTACTTCCACCCCCTGACCTTTGGTTTAACTTGAACCAGGCAGAAGGAGCTGGACCAGTTTTTGATTCAACCCCCTGGACTTTTGTTTCAACTCAGACAAGGTTGGAAGATTTAGATCGGGTTCACCTCCACCCTGGACTTTTGGTTTGACTCAATGCAGGCTGAAGTTGCTGGACCAGGTTCGGTCCCCCCCTGGACTTCTGGTTCTACAGTGAGGGTTACTTTTGTCAGAAAAGATTTTGACCTTGAGTTTATTTTGCTACTTTGCCCAGTATTGAAAAAGACAAAAATCTTTAAATATTTCAACTAAATTACAGTCCATGATACAATTTTAATTTAGACAAGGTTTCTAAAGTTATTTGGTGGCCTGGATACAAACCTGTATCAGACCCGCGGGCTGTATTTGACATCATTTGTCTAAAATCCTCTTTTAATCATACCTTATTTTCTCCCAATGAATGTATTGTTAATTTACACTCACTAGCTAGTTCTACACTATCTCAACTATCAAGAGCTGCCAGCTACAGCTGCAGTCAAATACAGAATTCTTGGTACCCTTCAGAGAACATGCAAAAATTATTGTTTAAATAGATCACGGTTTGAAAATGTTACAGTTCTGATAGTTCAGGAAGTTGTGTGGGAGTCTTGAATCAAAGACGTCCTTGCTGAGATCATCCCAGAAGTTCATAAACAACCTGTGAAATTTGAAAAATGAAATGTATCTGGGTCTGAATTAACTTCCCACTGAAGAATCCCTACCCCACATTGGGTGTCCGGTGGAATTACATCACGTATTTCCTTTTCTAAAAGGGCAGCTTGGTGGCATATGTTCTGCGAGAGGGCACCGTGAGGCCGCAGTTATTTTTCCAGACGCCCATAATCCTCTTTGTGTCATAACAGACAGGACGGTTAAATACTTTGCTTAAACACACACACGCAGATGTTCAAACAGATAACACAGCAGGGTAAGGATTTATTTTGTCGCCGTAATACACTGTGTCAGGCGCAACCATTTATTTAGTTCAAATCTGGAACTAAAAGAGGAAATGTGCCATTGTTTCTTTTACTCTGTGTGTATAGGTCCTGTGAGGGGCTGGTTCCAGCATTCCCAAGCGCTGCAGATACAAGCTTGTTTGCAGATGCTCTTAGACTGGGCAAAAGGAGCAGGACGGGCTCAGATCGCTCAGAAGTTTTTCGCCAAACTATGCAGCGTGGTTACCATCCTCATCACACCCAGCCCACAGCTCGCACAGGTTACACCAAAATCTGTGTGTGAACTTGTAGATGTAGAAGTGTAGGCCTCAGTTTCAAACGCAAACCATTTTAGGAGCCCTACAGGGTGATGTGTACTGTTTCAGGACACTGTTTCGACAATTCTGTCTCTCATCAAGTGTAGCAGGAAAACAGTAAACCTTGTAGAGAATGGGTTTTGGTGCTAAAATGGAAATAATAAATTTAAATCCTCGCAGCAAGTCTCTCTGTTTTGATGAGTCATTCTAGGTGAAGCTATTTTCCACACTTTTATTGTATGTTTGTGTGTATAGATGAGTTGGAAAGTCTTGCGTGCAGAGCATCCGTCTCTGAAACCTGTCCAGCTACACAGAATCCTCACGCAGTACAAGATGACCGGCGTGGTGGGATCTGTTCCAACCTGGCAACCAAGCAGCGAAGACGAAGCTTATGTTTACAGAACAGGTGAGGGATCGTCCATTGTGTCTTTTGTTTTCTTAAGAATTTTTTTATAAATATGTTGATTTTCCAACAATGGCATCCTGACGAATGGGATTTTTTTTTTTTTTTGTAATTTGTAAACATTTAGCATTTGATGTTAAGAATATCACTTTCCGGCAACTTAGCAGCAGCCATGTTATCAAGAGTGCTACCGGAGTAAATGACTGATCCCGCCTTACATTCTGCTTTGTGTAATTCAGTGGACGTTGGTGCTTTGGCCAAAACGTTGAGGTTAAAATATGTAAATATTCAAAAAAGTGAAATTCCTTTTGCCAGTTCTAAAAGGTTTAAGGTGGATTTAAGGTGGCACGGGTTTGACGAATGTTTGTTTTATGAATTTTGATGGTTAATATCTGGTTTACAGGACCTCATATTGTATATTATGTTATATTTGCGTGTGTTTGCGTGTTGCAGTGGATCTTCTGGAGAGCTTTGATAACCACCCTCCCATCGTGTTACCCAGCGCCGGGTTTAAGGTGGACCTGGAGAGCGAGTGTGTTGACGACAGCATATACAGGCAGCTGCTTTACATCCGCCACTTTCTATGGGGTCTCCGCACCAAGACCCATGGCGGCACAGACAGACAGGAAATTCAGGTGTGCGCCCAAGTGACCTGCTTCAAGCCTTCCACATCAAAGAAAAAATCTCTTGATAGCCAATAGTTAGAAGGAATTTTCTCTGGATGGGGAAGAGCTGCATAGCAGCTGCTTTTTTTTTGCTAAATGAACGTTTCATTCCTTCTGAGGTGTAAAACATCAGCCTCATCTGAAACTGACTGCAAAGTTCGTCCATTTCTGACATTACGTAAGTTTTTTACGACACCTCTGGATTAAGCCGGTGTCTGCAGTCCTCTGCAGTTCCCTGATGTTGTGTTGTTGTTGTTTTAAAATATAATCCACCATGAAATGATTTGCTGTAACCAGTTACACACGTCACTTCGATTCCTTTTACAGACTTTGTACGCATTTAAGGCTCGTGTTCCGCCTTTCTGTTTCATCCTGCAGTTCTGTGGATCATCACGAGAGTAGTACTGCGTCTCAGTACCGCAGTTGTTCTCGCAGTTCTTCGTATTTCTGCTGTGATGGACCAAAGAAACGAACAAGGATTTGCACGGACACTCATTTTTACTAGTCGATTGATCATGATTTCTGTAGTTTAAACACTACAAACACTAAAAACTACAAATTTACATTTCCAGCGTCATTGTTTTATTCTGTTACACTGTTAAATAAATTGGTGCACTGAATGTCCAAAATAATAATTCTGTGTATCATATTACACGATTTATGCACGCGTGTGGATTGTTGATTCTTAAATGAGAGCTGATGACGGAAGGAGGATGTGACGTCTGCAGCAGCGTCTGGGACGCTGTTTAACTCCAGCTTCGGTGACATGAGTCTTTCAGCCCGTCTGCTGAACCGATCTGACGTTAAACTAGCTAAGTTGGACTGGATAGTGATGCGCAACCCGCGGCTCTGGAAGTACTTTTGCATACAGTTCTGGTCTCTTAGTGCTAACAGTCTTTTAAAGCAAAAGGATTATAATTAAACGGAATGTACAGTGATTTAGATGCTATTTATTTGCAGTCAGCTATTTTTTGGCATAAATTGCTAGACAGGTTATTGATAAATCTGATTAAAGGATTAGTGCTGTAATACAGTGATGATCTGATAGCAGGATTATGGATACCACATGTGTGTGTGTTAATCTCTTTTAGAGATGCAGAGATTATGCAAAGCATGGACATAAGATGTTCACTCGATTCTTTTTCCAACTGAGTTTGGGCCAGTATAGTCAGAGCAAAGCATTAAAACACTTTGTTGTTTTTTTTAATTATTAAGAAAAACTCCTCGGCCATGAAGATGTCGGAAAAGTCACAACGTTTTACCTCTGACTGTCGCAAAGCCGCGCCACCGGAAACTCCTTCCATAAATAAATGTCTTGTTACAGTATGAGTAGTTTATTAAGGAGGCACACCGCAGACTGTAATATCTGTATAATGTAAGCTTGTGAGTCTTTAGTAAGATGATGTAGTGATATGGATATACTTTTTCCCCCCAGCGTGGAGAGGGAGAAGGAGAAGTACGCATGTCTTCCCTCGGAGGACGAGGAGAGGGTGCAGGAACTGAGGAAAGGTCAAGAGAACGAACTCACACCCATCATTACAGAAACGGAACCAGCGCCCGGCACGCTCCGGATCCGTCCTGCCTGACTACTCCACCTAACACACCCCTGTACCCGGAATTCACGCCCACTCCGTATGCTAAACACTCCCAGCAAGAGCGCGTCCAGGCCAACGGGTGTACACGCTCCACTCCTGAGCACAAGAAGATCAACGGATACATCAGTAATGGTACTGAAGGTTGGCCGCAGACACAGTGTGTGTGTGTGTGTGTGTGTGTGTGTGTGTGTGTGTGTACGCGTGTGTCTTTCATTCATTTCACAAAGTATGTTTTATGTTTGTGTATATATTTGTACGTGTGTGAGTGTATAAATTCTGCATGTGTGTGTGTGTGTGTGTGTGTGTGTGTGTGTCCTTCTCCAGGCCCTCTTAATGGTTGTGGCTTTCCTTTCCCCATCCCTCTGGCCCAGACCCTGGGCAATAACTCTGACCCTGTGTGTTCCGTCTTTGTAGTGGACTTGGACAAAGGACCCTATGGCCTCGGAATGGGACTCATCGACGGACTCGTAAGTGCTACTCTGATATAGAAGAATGCCATCAGAGGTCACATGATTAGTTGCCGTGTTCAGTTCAGGTGATCTCAGTATAAATTCACCTGTTCCGGTCAGAGCGCATACCTGAACAAACAGCATCACGATGACCAAAGGAGTCAGGGACAAAGTTCTGCCAAAGCATCCGTTTAAAATATATCCCAAACTACGATCGTCGTCCCATAGTCTCATCAAAAACACGAGCATTTCATCTTCTTGCCTTTAAATCCTGTATAAAACCACGGCTGTGTCCTTTACACGGTACGAAGGCATAAAACATAAGCAGCTCGTGATCATAGATTTTGGCGGAGCAGGATGACATTAACGACGCAGCCTCGAACAAAATGAAGCACCGCACCAGGGTTGCCAGATTTCAGCAACATTTCAAACGTAACTACGTCTCGAACCACACAAATGTATTGAAAAGGGGAGACACATTTCTCTTCTTTTTCTCAGCCTCGAACAAAGTCACAGTGACGGACACTATCTACTCCGCAATCCCTATTTCCTTCTCCTACGCTTTATGGTATATCTTAGAACAGAAACAGGGTTCCGTTCATCGCAGACACACTTTTCACTTCAGAATTTATTCGAACACATTCAGCAATAAAATCTGCTGTTCCTCGTCCTCTGAAAATGTTTATATAGCACATGCATGGGGCAGCGCAATACCTGCCCCAGTGGGCCTCTATTCGCATTTGTTGCATTGAAAGTTGAAGATCCTTATTTATATCTCATCCTTTAGTTAGTAGTAAACTTTGTGGTGCTAATGTTGATCCTGAAAACTTCATACGCTTGACCTGTGCTCCCAAAACCTCTGTGTACAGCACACGCCTCTGAATTCCCCGGGGATTTACATCCGCACACTGATCCCCGACGGACCGGCCGCTTCGGACGGACGGCTGCACATCGGAGACCGGATCCTGGCTGTAAACGGAAAAAGCCTCATCGGAGCCGATTACCAGAGGTTTCGCACGCGTCTCTCTATATCCTTCATTTTCACACACGTTTTAATAAAGTCGCGATCCACAGTGTAACGCATCAATGGTGTCTGTCAATCAGCAGCTGGAAATCATCCGTATTCTATAGCAGCTCTGGCGGCTTCTGACGTTTCTATAGCAACAACTAAAGTTTTTAGTAAGGAGACAGATTATTCGGCACTTATGGAAGGAGTCGCCAGTGTTTACGACGTTTTCTGACGCCTTCACAAAAGAGGAATTTACTCTTCTTTCACACTCCATCTTTCTCTTTCGCCCCTTAGTGCCGTGGATCTGATCAGACTGGGCGGAGGACGGCTCCGCTTTCTCGTGGCCAAGTCAGACCCCGACGTGTCGGAGAAGATCAGCGCCTCTTCCTGCTGAGACAGGAACGACGAGGTTCGAGTGTGCACTCGGGCAAAACAAGTCGGACCGAAACGCCGTCTCGGCGTCGAGAGAATAAGCACATATAGAATAAGAACGCTCAGCGACTCCTGTCCTTAACCTCGCACTGCACTCAGGAGAGAGCCTTAGCACAGCGACGAGAAGTAACCATCGCAGCGACGTCCTCTGTTCTTCTCCTCCTCGCCTGGCGCGTTACGCAAATCATCATGAAAGTGTTAAGAGAAATGTAACAAAAGACACAATATATCCTGTTTACAAACATTTCCGTCGTATCGGTTTGGACGAATCCTAAAAAACCTTGTATATGAACACGAAGCTCGCTGACCTGAACCGTAAACGTGCGGCGAAAAGACAAACAGCTGCGTATTAATTATCGGCAGTTACGCCGGATGAAACTTTCTCTTCTCTTTGCCTCACTTCTCGTTTTTATTTGTTCTTCACTCCTCTTCACTTCCTATGTAGGTTGTTTCATCTGTTTTCTCATCACTTTGTTCCTCTCCTGTCTTTTTGTCTCCTCTCTGTTCGCTTCATCTGTTTGCTCTCATCTTTTCTTGCTTTTTGTTCGTTTTGTTGCTGTTTACTTTTCTCTTTATTTCGTTTAGTCTGTTTTCTTGTTCATATTCAGTTTTATTCCGTTTCATTTGTTCTCTCTTTCATGTTCTATTCATTCCACCGTCCACCTTTTTATTTTGTTTCGCCTGTTCTTTTTTTTAAATTTGTTTTGTCTGCTCTCTGTTTTGTTTATTCGTGTTCATTTGTTTCGTCCGTTATTTTATTTAGTTTGACTTGGTTTTCGTTTCTCTTCTGTTTCATTTTGTTTTGTTTCACCAGCTTTCTCTTCTCATGCCTTTCATTTTTATATCGTGTATCGCCTGTTCACGCTTTTGATGAGATTTTCTCGTCTGTTATTGTATTTTGTTACATGTCCTCTTCTCGTCTTTACAAATCCTGCGCACTTCTTTCCTGTTTCATACGCTAATGTTGTTTCTTTTCACATATTTCGCTTCTAGTTTTCCAGTTTAAAGCCCGTCTCAGGGATTGTGTGATCAGTGCCACAGTGGCCTCACTGCTGACTTCACCACCTACCAGCACTGAACGTTACGCTCGCTTACCATTTGTACATTTCTGATGGAGTAAAAGTGGCCCGCTGTGTGGATTCCTGATCGGCGCTTTAAATTCAGTCACATCACGCTCCTGACAAGAGCGTTCACGGAAATACGCAAAAAGAAGGAAAATAAAAATGCCATTAATTACGTTTTTTATTTGTATTTGGGGAAAATGCACAAGTTGTACAATTATGCAAAAAAGAACTTTTATTTCTTCTACATTACTTCATGTTTGTATGTTATCTGTACCGATTTACTGCATAAAGGCATTTTTGTTCTCAACTGAACTTTAGATCATTTATATATGTAATATTCATTACAATTAAAGCGAATTCTGAGAAAGTCAGCGTTGTCCTTTGATCACCTCAGAAAGAAATGAACGAAAAAGTGATCAGACTGCGGATCGGCGTTCCACCAGGAGATGGCGCTGCAGGTCTGCGGTGGTATTAAAAGACATTTTTTTGCTTAAAAAAAAAAACAAACAAAAAAAACTCAAAAGTGTACACGTTAGTTTTTCTCCTCACACAAAATTTACTCTCAATTTGCATCGCTTAAATCTTTTTTTTTTTTATTAGTAAATGTTTGATCTTTTTTTAAAGAGTTTACAGTTTCTCTGTAACACAAGCTACACTTTTTGCCTTATTATTAACTTCAAGAGAGAAAATCCAGAACGACTGTTTATAGCTGCTATAATGTAAGTGATACAATAACGATGACCTTGTACAACTTTAAACAGAATAAGAACTGTGATATGTCGTTATAATGAATGATTAGATGCAGTCATTGGGAAATTGTTGAGGTATGAGACGAATATAAGGTTCGAGGATGTGCTGTTCACCTTCAGGCTGACGGGCGTTTTTACTCTTTGCTAGTTTATTTGTTTGGATTTATGCAGCTTTCATAAACAATGCTTTGCGATTCTTTTGTTCAGAAACTGCGCATGGAAAGAGAGGAGTGCAAGGAAGTGGTGAGAAGCCAGGAGGTGAGGAGTTTTAGCAGGCAGAAGGCAGGTATGTGCGAATTCGCCTGTAAAGTCTCGAACCTTTAAACCTTTCGAAGGGTTTCCCAATTGCATTTTTCATTGAGATTTAATGTAAAAAAAAAAATAAAAAAAAAATGTACAAAAAGAAATTACCACTGAAAAAGTGAAAAATCTGTAAAAAAAAAAAAAAAAAAAAAAAATTATGTAATGTTTTTAATTATGTACAAAGTTTTAACATCACATCATCTGCTTCAAGTTAGTTTGGAATTATAAAAAAAAATTATAAATAACACAAATTAATAAGAACATCACGATACCCATAATGTATTACAAAAGTTTGTTGTATAATTTATCATATATATTTTTTTATTCATGATCTCTTATTATCAATATATCACCAGGGCAAAAGAAGTGCAAACGATTCAATTTCAGAAATTTCATAGCAATCTCTTTCTGGCTCCAGAGGATTATTTAAGCGCAGTCACGCACCTTATTCACGATGGTTATAAATCTCAGTATAATCCAACAATAATTTAAAAAAAAAAATGAACATACGTGAATGATCATCATGATTCCTGAATTATATAAAACAGCATGAAGTTAAACTTTCTCACAACTAACTTCAATGCACGGAAATGAAAGCGAACCTTTTCAAACATTGTCCACCAGGGGGCAGTCTTGGTCTATAAATGTACCGTACGATCTGTATATTGTGTACAAAATTGACCTTCCTGCCTGTTTGCATATTAAGCAAAGTCATTACAAATCTCTTTAAGCGTTTTATCTCTTCCTGTTCTCAAAAAAAAAAAATCAAAACAGGGTACACAGAATATCAAAAAGTGTTTAAATGTCTCTGGTTACTTTGAACAATAACGATGATTTGCATGAGACAAAACATGGCAGGGAGATGGGAATGCTTTGTCTCGGGTACAATAATAATTTAGTAGTCTTGCTTTGAAGCAAACTAAAAACAAATACAGAAATGGAGTTGTTTGATTTGATTTGTGCCGCCGTCCACGCGAGCACATCACAACAAAGATTTTTCAAAGACCTTCTTGACAAAGTGTCCGTTTGAGATTCTAAACCGATAAAACACACAGGTGTGAGGTGAACGTGGTCTTGGCAGCCCGTCTGAATATCAATTGAATCTCCCCGAGTCGCAAAAAGGGCTACCTTGGCTCCTGGCTGACAGGTGTAAGATTAACTTTGTTAGGCGCGGGCTCGTCCGTGCGCAACAAATTAAATTAATGGAACAAATTTCCCCTGTAATTAAGATAAAAATTCATGTCAGCTATAACCTTGCTGAGCGCTAATTATGTACAAATGATTTATCATCTGTTTCGGCCGGAATATTAATCTTCGCCTCTTCTCCTGGTGTTAAGAGATGAGGCTTGATTAACACTGACAGTTTTTGGTAAAGGGAAGAACGCAGCGCACAGCCAGGCTGTGGAGGATTGCCTCCTTAGTCCAAGCCTCACTCAATTAGCAGCTAGCGCATGTGCAGGCAAGCAGAACCTTTCTGCGGTGACTAAATACCCGAGCTTTCATACACAGGCGCGTTATAAAATTGTTGCTGTTGTCGGCTTTCGCACGCGAGCTTGCTGAAGAGAGCGAAGAAAAAAACAACACCGCGAGCTCTAAAATCGTTGTGTTGGAAAAATAATGGGATTAAAAAAAAAAAACAATCCGTGTGCTTTAAATAGGAAAGGAAACTCTTAAGTGGCTGCTTTTATAGGAGGAGAGAAAGCAACGGTACATTAACAACATGAAAAGGAACGTTTTTTAATTAAAGTATGACACTGTAAATGTTGTGGAATGTCTGCGGAACAAGTTCTCGCTTTCGTCGTAGCAGCTATAAACAGGTTAAAGGAAACTTGTAAGTATACGAATAAAGTATTGCCATGTTAACAAGCAACCGTGACGAGTAAACCCCCCTGTCCTGAAGATGTCAGAAGGAAGTCACAAAGCTCTGACACTGGAGACTCCTTTTGACATACGTTAGACATCTAACCGAAAACCTCACCGTAATTAAAGACGTTTTTAAATTTGCTTATGTGGAGCGTCTGCTGTACTAGTCCACGTATTACTATGGAAACGACAACGCTTGTGAAAGATTGCACCGGTATGAACCTTGCAGCCGGAACTACTGCGGTGCTGTTACACCTTCTGACCAATCAGAATCGATACGGTAACGAAGGTATTGTACTGTGAAGTCCAACCAACAAGGATGGCTGCATTCCAGCGTTTCCTGACCCTTCGACGGAATCGGATCTTCGGTGTGAAGTGTGAAAGCTGTTTTCGAGCCGCACAACCAAACCCTAGTCTCCTTGGAAAGGGTGATCTGGGGCTCGCATCAGTTTGCTGAAGCAATCCGACTAACGTGATTGGCCCGACCGGTCACGTTGCTTCCTGTTTCGAGTTTGTTATGGTCAGCGGAGGAGATGGAATGCCTTTACTGATATATGAAACCACTTTCACTGGACTGGTGCGCTGTAATTAGCTCCCCTCTGTGGTGCTAAATCTTTTTATGCGAGGGCGGCTCCTGGTTTGCAGGTATACCCGCACGACGACACGCCAAGCATCCGAAATACACTGTTCTTCAAGCAAATGGATAAAGCTAGTGGCTCTCATTTTGCAAGCCTGCGTGCACAAAACTGACGAAAAAGAATTGCTAAATCAATCCACGGTTTGGAAGGTATTCTTCTATGTGCAAGCAAGCCTGTGATTATTATAAGCCCAACCCCCGACCGAGCCCAGGATCGGTCCGGGGTGCGGACTCGGGCCTATCTTGCGCCTTCATATGAGTAGGATCAGTCTCTACGACATCATGAGTGCGCCTGTCGATGTGTGATGTTAGCAGAGAAATCACCAAATCACTAAACTGTATATGCTAAGAACAGGTTCAGTGCGTTTAAGCTCACTCTCTTTGAAATACCTTTGTTTTTTTGCGAGCAACCCTTTCGTGAAGCAGGATCTTCAAACATTGGTGCTCATTCCCAAGTGGGAGGGGGTTTTTGACGTGATGATCAGGCAGCGCCAAGGCCTGCTAATGGCGGATCAGTTTGAGGCAGAAGGAGATTTATTCAGGGCTGCTGACACTCGCTCTATATACCGCTGATAACAGCGGAGACCCTGGATACTGCGCTCAGCAGTGGATGATGAATGGAGTGCCGAGCTGTAATTACTTATCGTTTCAGCCTTTTCTTCTCTTTCCCCGTCCCTCCTCCTCCACCTCCTCCTCTTCTTCTCTATGACGGAAGCGATGTCTTTGCCCTCCCTTTTTTTCCCCCACCAGCTCTCCTTTCTCTAACCCCCCCCCCCCCCCCCCCCCCATTCTTAGTAGTAGGACTTTGGGAATTTGCGATTACAGCACATTGTCTTGAGGCACAAATTAATTTATGGAGGTCCAGTGAAAACGGTGGCATATCGTACGTATTGTATTCACGACTTGTCATGAGGCTTAAGAATGGATAATTGTTAGGAAACGGAGGAAGGAACTTAACTTTCGCTGGTGCACCCTTGATTTTAATTTGCCCCTTGACGCAGTCTGCTTTCGCTGAAATTCCAAACATTTGGAAATGTTACTGCAAATGGCTGGTGTTCCTCCAAGCTGGTTATGATCAGCGCTTTGGCTGGCGTGACCTTTCCTTTCAGCGTTGAGAACGTTGGAAGTTTATTGGCATGCACTTCAAGCAAGAAGAATCCAATAAAGAATACAACAATTCCCAAGAAGAAACCCTGTTTGGTTTTCGTTAGTTTTCCTTTGATTTACAACCGAGCGCTACACTCCAGTTGGTGGCCGTTCACTAGAACGTTCTTTACTGTAAACATCAACAAAGGGGAGGACTTGAAGGTCTTATGATCGATAGGACCAGATTGACGTGGGGTGTTGATGGGAGTCTGCGTAGACCCTCGACAAAGGTTGCTCAATCAAGTGAAGTTTGAGAAACAGGTTCGGAGTGAGTTAGTAAGGTCATCGCAAGACCTTTGACGGTGGATTCATATTTCACGTCATGTAGCTACAAGCACAAGCGTCCCATGAAATCGGAATACAACCGTAAGGTTTGTTCATTATTACTGCAGTGGGCTTCCTGTTTAAATAAACCACGTAAATGGATTAAAAGCGCCGTTGCAGCCGTTGATATGGAGAAGTTAGTTTAAGATGTTTTGGAAGGAGTCTCCAGTGTCAGTGGTCATGTTGTAACTTTACATCTTCAGGATAGAGGACTTTTCTCAGTAATAGGACAAGCTGTGTATTTTTTTTTGTGTGTGTGTTTGCTGTATTAGAGAGATAAAAGAGAGGCTGGAGAGGGAACGACTGTTTACCGCTGCTATAACGTAACGGAAAACAGGAACTAACTTGTTACTACAACATGAAATGTAACTATAAATGGATAAAACGTGTTCTTTAATCAGTAAATAGTTGTCATTACTAGCATAGTCAACTATATACATGATACTGTTCTCTGTTTAATGGACACCAAAATGCAGAACACGCCCATGATTCCCGGTTTGTGAGCGTGTTCGGGATTGTGTGTGTGTGTGTGTGTACATGTGTCATAGGGTGAGGGCACACACACGATCAGGAGGGTGACTCGTCTCCTGCCGAGGGTGAATAAATCCATTTTTAATGACAGTTGCTTGTAGTAATAATCCTCCCTGCAGCAGGTAGACTACAGCATATGGGGTGAGGAGGACAATCTTTCCAGTCACTGAGCGTGTGTTTGTGTGTGTGTGCGTGTGTGTGTGTGTGTGTGTGTGTGTGCGTGTGTGTGTGTGTGTGTGTGTG
>JAQQZR010000010.1:13826301-13836310 GCA_030068235.1 Notoglanidium macrostoma | reverse complement strand
TTATTATTTATATTATGTATTTCACACACACACACACACACACACACACACACACACGCACACACACACACACACATCCACCATGCCAGCATTGTGGTGCCTTTCATTTGAGTATAATTGACCACCAGTTATATACATTTTTACACCACAGGGCTGCTGAATTCTGGTTTCTGATTGGTCAGGAGGTGTTGATTAATTTCCTTTAACAGCAGCTCTGACTGTAGCGCAGCTGCAAATCACAGCTTTATATTAATGTACAATACCGTTTCTATAGTAACAGCTCAGGGACTAAGGCTAATAATAAATAGATTAGGAACGCGCTGTTATTTAACAACGAATACGTGCAACCGTTTCCGCAAGGAGACGTTTATTTAATATTTACGGAAGGAGTCTCCGGTGTCAGAATGTGCAAAATATTTGAAAAAAGATATAGAATGATAATAAAATCAATAGTTCATAAATAAAAACAGTAAGAAATAAAATAAAAAGCTTCAAAATGGTAAAATAAATAAATCAACAAACAATACTAACTAGGACATTCTGTTTGTAAAAAAGCAATATGGATTTTTATTTATTTATTTTTATTTTTTTTAAGAAATGAGAATGAGAATTTTGAAAGCAGTAAAAAAAATTTTTCAAGCGTCACGTGATAATGATAACGATATTTTAAAACGCAATATGGAGTTGTGTTTTTTACTGCTGTTTAACGCACAAACCGTAAGAATAATAAAGCGATAATAAAAATATTCATTCATGTAAAAAAGGCAAAAATTAAAAAAAAATTTTTTTTTTTTTTAAGCGAAAATTGTAATAAAAATAATTTTTAAGCAATATCTTTAGCAAAAATGATACTTTTCCTGTTTGGTAAATGTGCCTGCTGGTGTTAGTTTGAAAAATAGCTTTAACCTTGCAACAACAAAAAAAAAAAAAGAAAGAAAGAATAAGGTATTTATTAATTGTTTCGAAAGCAATAATTCCTGCAGGTCGGATTTATGCTGTAAATGTATAATGGCAGATTTTGCATGTCAGGCATGTGGCTTGGCCTCAAAGCATGTTTGTCCTCGCTCAAAAGGATTTTCACACCCCACTACACTCCAAATCTCTATAGATACCCCTTATTGAAACTACAGCCTGGTGCTCTTTGTTCTCTCTCTCTCTCCCTCTCGCTCTGCCTCTCTGAAGGATGGGAACGACTCGTGGAGATGAAATGAAAGAAGAACTCGACATGGTCCAGTTTAATGGGGTGACAAAATGAATCACGGTTCCTCCAGGTATCCATCACCACCAACAAAAAGGTGACCACAAATGATTTGTGAAGCAGTATATATTGATTACTCGTGTAGTACAAGTGTCGACTTTAATGTTCGCCGCGCGCCAGAAAAAGGGGGGGGGCTAGCTCGGACAGCTGCGGCGCTAACTCTCCTCTGATGGATTTTAATGGTGAAATATTGATTTCTGTCTGGCCAAGGTAACCAGTACGGGCCAGTCATTTTTGTAAAACCGGACACCCAGTTTACGGGTCACAATCAATCATCGTGGCACGGTGCGGCGGAAAAAAGAGAGCGAGCGAAAGAAAGTCACAAAATCTTTTTATTTAGTCGGAGAGTAAGCCCGATTCCCTCTTCGTCGAGTCTCGCACTGGTTCATGAAAGGAAATATAAGAGCGAGTCCGGTTTATTGAGTGGAGAGACACGAGCAAATTGCACGTGACGTGTCAGATAGGTGTGGAGGAAAGAGCGAGAGAAAAGCGAGAGAGAGAGGAGAGGAGAGGAGCGACTATGTTTTATTTAAACATCCTTCGGGAGACTGGAGGCTCAGGTAATCTGTTGTGTTACAACTCAGTGCTCCTCGGTTCCCCTCCGTCCGCCGCCGCAGACTAATAGGAAGCCATCAATCACAATAAGCTTCCAATTTCGCCCGGTGTCTCCTCGCTCTTGTCTGCTGTTTAACGCGCTCTAATAACGCTGATAACGTACTCCTACAGCAGGAGATAGCACGCACACGTACATGTGAGAGCACAGCCCTGCCTACACGTCGCTCTCCGGTGAGGGAATCTCACCTGATCCGAATTGTTACGTTATGGTTTCTTATATCACATCACAAGAAAAGAGCTAAGGTGAGGTCACTTGATCTCTGAAGAACGAACATGAACGGGTTCAAATATGAGACGGTTCCGACGTGTTTTCGTGTGTGTGTGTGCATGTTCTTTAAGTTAAATTACACAACTATTATGTGTTTAGATTTTTCTTTAAAAATCAGTCGTTCTAAACAAACCTATTTTTTATTTTTTTAAGATGATGCAAAAACAACACAATGTAAATAAAAGCAATAAAAATTTAAAAATACTAACATTAGGAACGCAATATGAGGTTATATATTTAAATGTTTTTTAAAACAAAATTGTTTTTGCCCAACAACAAAAAAAAAGGCAACGATAACTTAAACAAGACTACAGAGATCATTAAACGATTTAAAATAAAATTTAAATTGAAAAATAATTTAAAATTTTATCATTTATGAAAATACAGTATGGGATTATATATTTCAAAAAAATGATTTCTGATTGCTTTGAAAACAGTTAAAGCAATATATAGGGTTATATAAAAAACAACAAATGAAAAAATCATGAAACTGTTTTTACACAGTTTTAATTTTAAGATTTATAATTGATTTATGAAAGACAAATACTAAAAAAAAACAACGTAAATAATGAAAAAAACATTCTACTGGTAGAAGTTTTTTTTTTTATCTGAAAAAAAATATTATTTCTGAACGCTTTTAATGTACAACATTTAAAAAAAAACTGTAAAAACGTAAAAAATATGAGAAAGAAATAGATTTTTATTTTTTTTACTGTCAGTAAATGTGATTAAAACATTTACGGTAATAAATAATATATCTTAAAAATCTTTTGAGGCTCCCAAAAGAAAAAAAAAAAAAAAAAGAATCTAACATTTATTTATTTTTGTTTTTAAAATCGGAATAAATTATATTTTGTAATAGTTTTGAATACAATTTTTTTTCTTTCTTTCTTTTTGCTTAGCTTAGCGGTTTGCAAAATAAAATAAAAGTTTGCTTTCAAAAACAGTAAAAGTTTCTTTTTAAAAAAATTCATTATAATTAAAAAAAAACTATGATTTCTTAAACGTATAGTGTCCTTTAGCAAAAGAAATAAATAAATAAAAATGTAAACAATTACCAAAAGAAATAGGCAAAACATAAGAAAATAGTTCTGACCTGTTTTGAAAGCATTAAAATGATTTAAAATGATACTGAAAGATATTTCGAAAAAGATAAGGTTCATTTTGAAGAAATCTGAAAACATTTATAATCATTTTGAAAAGTGGTAGAAAGTATAAATACATGTTAAAAAAAGCAGCAGCTTTTCTGATACCTGTCTTTCAGCATTATGAGAGCAATATACTTTTTTGATCATTATTTTGTCTTTTTATTTTTAAATTTTGGACCTTTATTTGATGGAAAATAAGTTGGCAAGCGTCTGAGAAAGAGACCAAGGTAGAAAACATGATGGAGAGAGAGAGAGAGAGAGCGAGAGAGCGAGGCGGATGCTGCGTGAGCTGAGCACACAGATGGAGTTGGGAGATGACCTTGGGAGAGAAGCTCGGTGTTGCTGATCTCGCGTTTCCTGACGGTGTTTGCGAGTGCGAGTGCGCGCGAGTGCGAGGCCGGGACTGAGGCGCTGTATTAGCATGTCAAGGCCCTGCTCAGGTTTCCTCCCCGGGCTTTAAACAAGCGTACGGCGTGGAGCTGCCTCGCGGACAGAGAGCTCGACGGAGAGATAAATGTGAAGTGGCTGGGTTCGTGGCGCCGTAATGAACACGCCACGTCCGCGAGGCCGACACACTCACAGCGCACTAATTACAATTCTTTATCAACCTGAGCCGACGCCATGCCGGAAGAAAAGCAGCCCTTGTTTTTTTTCTTCCTTTTTTTCCTTATACGCATAATTACCCGTGTCCTGTTTAACCACACAACAAATCTGTAGCCTATAGGGTGTTAATTACGCTCCTCTTCTGCTTTTCACAAAGCAGCTCCTGATTTATAGGAGCGGCGTCCGAAAAAAAACGTAAATAGAGTAAAAAAATATATATTTTTACTTTAAAAAAAGATCCCAGCGGAAACGGTGATTCGCTGAATCCTGCTTTAGAAAAGAGATAAAGCAATCAAATTTTATTTATTTTTTTATTTATTTATTTATTTTGCAAGGGTGTGTTTTGGCCAAGTGACAGCTTGTAAAATCGATAACTTTTCAAATAACAGAGAATATCATTTCTTGATTATCGGATCCGTTCTACATCCTTCAGCAGCAGCACAAAGAAATGCGTGATGAAATTTTTGCACTCGCAAAACTCAAACACACTACGGGTGTACTGTATGTTTTTCACGATCTTAAACCGTTTGACCGATTTTTTCTCACCGATCAACCGTTTCTGAATTTAAACAGCAAACACGGACCTCCTTTCATAAACAACACGTCTTACGGTTCAGCGGAAGACAAACAAAAATCTGAGGGAAAGGATATTTTGTAAAAGTGTTTTAATGAGGACTTGCATGAATTTAAAAGGGAGAAGCTTAAAAATTTGTAAAAAATGAAATAAATAAATATTTCAAATGAAAAAGCAAAACAAACCCGAATAAAGGAATAACATAACGGCTATACACGTCCCAATCCGCCTAAATAAAGCTTTTCTTTTCTTTTCTTTCTTTCGGTGAACTGTCTCACTGCACTCCAAAATAAAGTTTACACAATTTCTGATTTTTTTTTTTCTTCTCCATCCCACACAATTGTCCAGCAGGTGGTGCCGGATCACCTGATTTCCAAGATCTTTCCACGATTTCCCCAAAATAAAAACAACACAAAAGGAAACAAGCACAGAAATGACAAATAAATCAATGATTTTATTTTGTTCTTGGAATCGTATCATGCCGCGCTACAAACGACTTCGGTGAGACGAAGCGACGAGAAATCCCGTTTACTCTGGACACGTCTGTGGCAGGAGCGGCTTCGGCTTTGTTCGGGACGTGTGGAAGAGAGCAGCTCGCCCGGAGTGTGCACGGCGATTTATCCGTACAAAATAATCATAATAATAATGAGCGGAACTGGATATTGTGTGAAATGAAATCGTCCAATCAAATAAATCTCCCCTGCTTATTAATATATTATTATTATTATTATTACTATCTCTGAATTTACTTTATGAAGTAAAACTGCCTTTCGGAACGGCATAAATATATGATATTTATTTTATTTACTTATCTATTCGTTTCTAAAAAAAAAAAATCTACGAAACGACAAGTTTCCTTCTACTGGTCCTGTTTCCGCTGCTGTTGAATTTATTCTTTTTAATTTATATAAAACACACCAGTTTCCCCCCCCCCCACCCGTCAGAAACGCTTCTCAGAGGAAGTAATGTTGCCGAATCAGAAAAACAAAATTAAACAGTGTTTGAAAAATAATTATGATACACGTATCGTATTCAACGTCAGCTTTATGCAAAGTTTCCAAATAATTCCAAAAAGTCACCCTGTAAATAAATCACCAATGACGAATTCCTTTATCATTCATTTCAGAGTACGCGCACTCGGACCGGCGATCCTCCCCCGAGTAAGCGATGAACCCGGGTATTGAGTTAAAGAGTGACAGCCGAGCTTCGCCTTGCCTTTGTAGCGCCACACGAAGGGTTTCTGGAGCTCTGAGCGGGACAATAAAAGGGTCGCGACCCGACAGAGGATTTCACGCCACCGCTGAAAAGACACTCGTCCCTTAACCCCTCGTCCTCCGTTCACTACTCAGCAATGGGTCTCACCGACCCGACGCTCCTCTGTAGGTGTTTACAGCCTTTCTGAAACACTCATCTCAATAATTAGTCGTATTTATTAACAGGAACCACATGCATTTGGTCAGTTTCCGTATTAAAAATAAACCATCAAGACTGTAAAATGTCAGCATTCCGTATGCATTTGTTAAAAACTTTAACGAGTTAAACATTCTATACGTAGTTGTAGTTTTGCATCAAATCTTGCGCAACTGTGTCGACGCAGTCGCGTACTACCTGTAAAGCGGAGAGTTCAGAATAACGTGCACCTGGTGTCTTTCTGTGTTAAGTATGTACTGAAGTTTACAACTTGTGCATACGATATAATTACCTGTTCAATTCTGCGTAATTACGTCGATTGGAAGTTTTTTTGCGTAAGTCACAGCGCACTTCAAGAACGCTCTGTTAGGTAGTAATAAACACGCAAGGAAATATTACACGCTAGCTTCCTCCCAATTAGTTAAGTTACCTACAGTCTTTTACTTCGATGCAAAAAGTAAACAGTTCAATAGTGACACAAACCGATGTCATATACTACAACATAACGTTTTGCAGTCTTGTAAATGTGTCATTATTGTTTTATACAAGGTTTTGCTTACAAACTCTGAGAATTTGCTATATCCAAGATTTTACTTAGCAACCCGAAGAAAACCGGCAGCCATGTTGGATTTCTACGTTCAGAATTAGTTAGCCGAAGATAAATAACATCTTTATTATTGTCATCAGTTTGCTTTCAAGACGTGACGTGGCATTCCTTAGTAATCACGGAAAGAAATTAGGACAGGACGTGGAAATTGTTAAGCAGAAGTGACATTTTTTTTTATATAAGCTGGGTAATTCTTTGCCTGGTGGCTTTTCTGAACGTTTAGCGTTTTCGTTTTCTTCTAGCATACGTCTTGTTGACGCGACGTGATGAGGAAACGTAGCGTTTTGTTCGTAGTAACCCGCACAAACCGACAGAAAAAACGTCGCAGTCGAGATCTCTTTCAGTCGAGGAGCTCCAACCCGTGAAGTACAAAGTTCTGTCGGCGAAGCGGTGTGTGAGTGTGTGTTTGGCAGAACAATGCTCACGGTCACACACGAGGAAGCTGATCAGTGTAGCATGGCCGCTCCAGGAGGCCCCGTGGCCCGCAGAATCACTGATTTATCACACGAACAGATGCCGCGTACAAAACACACACACACACACACACACACACACACACACACACCCCAGACACAACAAAAAACAAGATGTTTTTTTTCCCTCTCTTTGTTCTCTACTTCGTGTGTAACCGTATCGATGAAAAAAGTTTCGGAAACTGGAAAAAGAAAAAAAAAAACCCAGCACGGACATTCCAGTGGAAATGATTTTACGTTACAGAAAGCTTTTTTTTTTTTTTTTTTTTTTTTTTGCCTGTAAAAATCCATAAATAGTATATTTTAAACGAAAAACAATGCATATTATAATATTAATATAACAATACGTTTTTTTTTATAACATAATATGAATATTTCTTTCAGTAGAAACCGAAAAGGATAAACTGAAAGTGGAACAATGCAAAACGAAAAGTACAACTCATGAAAAATGAAGCTGTAAGGGTTGGAAAACTGTGGCGTATAGTATTATTATTAGTATTGCTTCAAATGTTGATAAAAACTTAAAGACCGCGCCTACTTAAAAGCAACGATTGTGCATTGGCGTCTCCTCTTATAAAACGTACGGCTTCTAAAAGATGCCTCGAATTCCTTGAATCTCGTCGTAGCGCTGTGTATTTTTAGAGTTAGGACAGCGAAGCCGGACAGCTGTGCGCGGGGCCGATCAAACCCGGGGCGCATCGCCACTCCGCTACACAGGACGGGCGAGATGTGGGATGGGAACGGACGGCTGCGAGACAATGACTGGATTCAGGCCTGGCGCATATGGCTTTGTCGTTAGAGCGTGATTTGCAGCACTGACATCCATATAACCTCCGCGATGCCGCAGTCTTGGAGGTCCGACAGAGGAGACGGATTAAAAAAAAAAAACAGAAGTCTAGTAGAACGTCTAGGAGAGAAGTGAAGATAATGCGAACCACCCCGGCTTCAGACCTCCTAGACGCTCATTATCTGCACCGTGGTGCGCACGCATTTCTGATTTGCTGTATCTTGGAGGGTTGGAGATTCGGCTAGGCAGGGAACGTCTTGCGCAGGCGTGGGTGGCTTTACATTGGGGTTAATGTGCAGTGTGTGTGTGTGTGTGTGTCACAGAGGGTTATCTCTGTAATGCCACCACCCACGGATACGAGTCGTCGACAAGTAGAGCTGTTTAACCCTTAACCTGCTTGAACAGCTCCTGCAGGGGCTCCTGAATGAAAGCAAACACGTCTATTGGCTAAAAGCCGAGAGTAACCGATTCTTTAATTGATGATGAACAACAACGTTAAAGCCAGCACGCGTTTTTAAATAGTATAATTCCACGACGTGTGATCCGAGGGCTGGAAATCACGTCGCGTGTTACTTCCTGAATAAAACGTAAACGAGAACAGCCCGTCCTTTGGATGGTCGACAACGTTAATAGTAACTCTAAACGGATAATGATGCCAATCGGCGGAATAAAGCGCTTAGACTTTACATAAACAGATAATGCATAATCAGCTCTGACACCTTCCGTCAACGTTAAATAGAAATCGTACACGACGTCGAGTTACGTCTGCGTTTAAAGCTGGTCGTTGTACGTACCTCGCGTAAATGACGTGGACGTTTTTTCAGGTGAAATTTTATAGTTTCGCTCTAAAAAACAATCAATGTAGCTTTTTTTTTTTTCTTTTTCTTTTTTAAATATCCCTATTTACTTGCCATGTAATAAATCGAGAAGAAGCGGGATTAGGGTTAAGGGTTACATTATAATCTGAGCTTTAAAGGAGAAAAGAACGAATAAAGCTACAAATGAATATCCTGATCATTCAAATCTGTTTTCTTTCTTTCTGTGTGTGAATTTTATCTCCTTGCGTATGTTTGAATCAGGACCCCAATTTCCCTTACACAGGGGTCCTGATACAAAGGTAAAAAAGATGGCTTGGGGTGGGTGTGGGAACACACACACACACACACACACACACACACTTTCTCTCCTGAGCCCGGGCCTCTTAAGGCTAGACCTGCGATGTAATTAGACAGATAAACTCTCTGATCACTGGCTTAGAGATAAAACCCCTTGGAGAGGAACACACATACACACACACACACACACACACACACACACACACAGTCCATTTATTTAATTTATTTACACACACATAATGTAAACAGAATTAATTTGTCGCCGCAACGTAATAAGCCGGCAATCATTTTACACCGCAGATATTACGTGCATTAAACATTCATGCGGTCGGGAATTGTTTACTCGCCGCCGGCCATCAGTAATAAACTCTTTAATGATATGCATTTAATAAAAGCCGTCAGCTCGCTAACAAACAGAAAGAAGCATAATCGAGCCCGGAGAGCGTGAGCCGAGCCGCTTTTAAACCAAAAAACTCATTTTGACCTTTCTTTTTATTTTCCAACATCGAATTTAAGAAAACGAAACAACAATTTTTAAAATTTGAATATATAAAACTCGTCAAATAGACAAAACGCGTCTCACTAGCATTTATGCTAATGCCATGAGAGCTTTACTGACGTACTTTCAAAGCGCCACCTTTACTTGAAAGGCCTAAACCGAGTCTCGTCACCGCAGAGGTCCGAGACGTCAACACGCAAACCCAAAAAGTGTTCTTTACAATTTTTTAAGAATGTTATCGCCTGTAACAATACTAATAATAATTACTCATTTTACCCACGATTTTTACTATATAATAAACGAACAGGTCAGAAGTTGCACCTGCGGGCCGCCCATCATCTCCCAGAATGCACCATGCGGCCCGTGGGCGGAGCCAAATAACTCCCCTGGTTATTTACGTTCAATAAAAGATTTCCATTTTCGACTCCACTTCTGCATCTGTAAATACTTCATAAATAACTAAATAAATAAATAGGCTGCTTATACAAACAACAACAATAATAATAATCTTTGTTATGATGTTATCATGTCAATAAATTAAATTGTTTAATAAAATTAAAGAAATTAACAGTTTATCTTCTGAACATAATAAATAGTGAGTTAGACATCTGGATCGGGTCACAGCATGAAGAAACAATAACAGACACTCCTT
>JAQQZR010000010.1:13801468-13814529 GCA_030068235.1 Notoglanidium macrostoma | reverse complement strand
CAACCTGAAAGTGATGACCTAAACAACGAATCATGTGTGTAAACAACATGCGAGAATAAATGGATCGTTTAAAAAATATGAAAATAAATAAATCTCGGGCAGGGGAAAATGAATCGGATGAAAAAGTCGCATGGAAGGAAATGAACCGTTTGGAAAATAAAAAGTTAAGGAATAAAATGTATCAGGAAGACCGAATCACGTGTGAAAAACGGTTGGAGTCGCGTAAAAAATTCGCATGCCAAAATGAGAAATAAACACGTTCGCGAGGAAACGTTCACGCTTGGGAAATTAGGCGTAAGTTGAAAAATCACTGAAAAACTCGTGAAAACAAATTACTCGGGTGAGAAAAAAATCGTATGGAAACGATCGAATCTTAAACACAAAACAAAACAATCATTAGTAAAAATCTAAAAATGGATGAATCGTTCGGATTCAAATGAATCGTCCGAATCGACCAGGTGAAAATGGGTCGTTAAAGAATCACACGTGAAAATAAATCATCAACGCGTCTTAAAAGAAATCGCGCGGCGGTTATCGGCTTAATGTTATTTTAAAAAAAAAAACGTTTAAAAAATATGTGCGTACAGGAAGCGGTGAGGCGTCATATCCTGTTTTGACAGTTTGCGTTGAAACTATGGTGAAGTGTGAACACAACAACAGCAGAGTGTGTATTACAACCGCGGTGCAAATGAACGTGACGGGAATATTCCTAAAAACAAAAGCGCTCAAAAAAGGAAAAGAGGAGGGGAAAAAAAGCCCTCTGGAGGTAACCTAATTAAATTATAATCAGTACGGATTAATTAATCTATAATATTTATTCCTCTGTTTGGAAGAGGAGGCAGCGTAATAAAGGGTGTGTGGGGGTTTTTTTTTTGTCGCTCTGCACCGCATTGTCTTAATAAAAACGCAGCGAGCTCAACATGGCCCCCTTGACGCCTCTGCCAGAAGGTTATTGCTGATACGGAGCGCGCTGAAAAGCACTTATCACGTGCGACAAATAATTAAAGCGTCCGATAATAAGGAAATTAACATGGGCTTTGTGTGCGTTCGGGGTTTTTCTGCGCAGGACTCGGCTCATTGTGACGGAGCCTCTTAGGCGAGCCGGGGAATAAATTACGCAAAGAAAAGATGTAGTCATTAGGGGCGCTGATAAGGTGACAGAGGGAAGGAGAGAAGGCTTCCACTCTCTCTCGTTCTCTCTCGCTCGCTCGCTCGCTGTCCGCCATTCAGGAGAAAATATTGGAAGCCGGGGTCGCAGATGAAACGATTTGGTCCACAGGGAGCCAAAAAAAAAGACTAGACGAAAAACAAATATCCTGCGCAAATATTTGCCAAAGAGGAGTGGCTTCCATTCTGCAACTTTCCCAAAGCGATGCAGCACCAAGGAGTCACGTGTTATACGTCAGAGCGTCAGACGTTTTTCACATTCAGTTTTTCACAACTCGGATCCATTCACGTGATTCGCACACGATCCGCTCACTCGAATTCGCTCGACGCAACTCGTTCGTTGGAACTCGTTCACGTGATTTGTTCGCGTTTGCGACTTTGTCACCCGAATCATTTCTTTCCACTCGATCCTTTTCTCCTGACTCGTCAATCATTCACATCATTGTTCCCGATTCGTTTTCCTTCGCATGGGATTCTCACACACGATTCGCTTTGACGTCTGATGAAATGACTCGCTCGTCTTTCACACGCGAGCTCGTACATCTTCATGTGATTCTTTCATCGTGACGCGAGTCTTCCCCGATGTTTCATTTTCACGTTTTTCGAGTCAGTTCTTTCACATTTTTTTTGGACACATGATTCAGTCACGTTCAAGTGATTCGTTCATGCTGGCATGCCAAACTTTCACGATTCGTGTTCACGTCTGCTTATATGATTCCTTTATCTTCAGAGTATTTGGTGTTTGGGTTGTTTTTTCACGTAAGATTAGTGTATTTTGGTGACTTGGTGAGTTTCGCACCTGAATCCCGTCTTTTCACCTGTCGCGTGACTCAGTTCATTTCGCAATTCATTGTTTTTATATAAATTTCTTTTCACATGTGATTTTTTTACAGAATTTCTTCATTTTTATGTAAGTTTTTCACACAACCCAGTCATTTTCACATGTTTCTTTTACTTGATTTGTTTTCTTGCACATTAATTTTCAATCTTTTCCATTTGGTTCACCGTTTAAGAAACAGGTCTGTCTATGTTTAATATGTGTTTTTTAACGACTGAACAAAAACTGTTCTTCACAGTTGCCCTACTGTGCCTATCTGTATTTACAAGATCCACTCAAATAATTACTTTCAGTGCCTGAGCTAAGCCCGTATTTACGTTCTGACTCACGCCAGTCATGCTAGCTACACGGACAGGAAGTAGCAACAGTGTGTGTTACATGCATCATCATGATTAGCCTTGTATGGTACTCATGGTACTCTTCCGTGGCGATGCCCCCTATAGTCCCTCCCTGGCTTTTTGACGTTTGACCTCGGCTTGATTGGCACGGCCGCTGCTCACGCCAGGGGGAAGCGCCATGGCCTTACAAGTTTAGGAAGCATCGGTGACAGCACATTGTCCTCCAACAAAGACGGTGGACGAGATCTGAGGGGGGGGACCGAGGAACAATGGCGGAGGAAGAGACACGCATGAACGCTCGCCGCCTCTTTTATGCTGCAGGCCGTCTAGACAGTGATGTTCCACACCAAAAGGGTTTTTATTATCATTTTTTTTTCCCAAATCAAATGAAGGAATGATCCTTCATCCTCCATGCTAAGGGTCAAAACGTTGGCGTCCAGCTCGGTGCTAATCAGCGCTAATAAATTCTCGTGCTGACGTGCATTTCAACATTCGTTCCCAAGTCTCGCCAATTTCCCGTCTGCAAAGAAAGGCTTTGTGTTTTTCACGTAGCCTGAGAGCTCTAGTGAAGGACAGGTGGTCCGACAAGCCGGAGTGAAGGCACCAGCGGGAGGTCTGACAGCGCACGCTAAAACACACACATGTACACTCGCTCATACGGGACCAAGCGTGAAAGAGCCTAAACTTCACACCCCGGCATGAAGGAAGAGCTCCGGAAGCTTTACATGGGACCTGCGTGGAGCATGGCAGCTTGATTTACATCACATTACACCACGTCTGGCACCGCGATGCATTTGGGACGTCTACGCATATAGCTGACTGTAACGTGAGAAGAGTTTGTTAAAGCTACTTCACACGTCCCAGCAGCTGGATTCTCCAGTCTGATTGGCCAGAAGGTGGAGTTCCGACTGTATGACGGACAGATTTAAAATTGTTGCCACGGTGAGGTTTTCTGTACAGAAACGTTTGTGTAACATTCATGGTAAGGAGTCTCCAGCCTTGCAAAAGTCTTCAGGACAGAGAGGTTTTTAAGCAAAGAGGCAAGTCTGCGGAACTGCTTTAAGATAAGTAATAAGTTGTTAACAAGATTAAATGTAGCAATAACGGGACGAAAATAAAAGAAGAATTATAAACCACCGAGCTGATTATTTTCCAATAACAGCACGTCCGGATGTCATGTACTTATCAACAGTAATTACATATTTAATTTATTATGTAGTGGCGCGTCATGCTTTGTAACCACTACATTTAATGTTGTGGAACATTACATTACATTATAGCAGCTATAAACGGTTGTTCCCTCATCAATCTCGCTTTTCACCCATTCTTTTGACATTCATTGGGCAAAAAAAAAAAAACCCGCAGCTTGTCGTGTTACCGAGAAACCCTGGAGCGTACATTCCTTTGTCCTGTCACAGGAGACGCCGTCCATAAATGTTATAAAACTTTATTTGTTGTTAAATAACACCAGTCTTGGGCCATGGGAATGAGCGGTTGCTATAGCAACGATAACGTATTCCATCGAGCACGTTAACACAGCAAATTGATGTTACAGGTGGAACTGCAGTCGATAGAAAATGGATGAGAATTGGACAAGCGCTGTGGTGTCATGGATAACAACGAACTTTCGGGGTGGTAACAGTAACTCGGCTTCATCGCGCACATCAACACCCCGTCGTGTTTTATTCCATACTTAACAGCAGAGGGCTAGAGTTTCTCGTATTTATGCTAACTAGTTCGTTGTAACAAACCCCTCTGCAGCGCCGGGCTGTAAATCACGCAGCAACTGTGCTGGACTCGATGCCACCCACTGCGCTGCCGCAGCATGCAGAGAATGGGCATGTCGCATGCCAGCGGGGCTGGAACTCAATAGGCCTGTATGTTTCAACCCCCCTTCCTCGTCCCAGCAGGTCAGCTGTGTGTGTGAGTGTGTGTGTGTGTGTTAGAGGGATGATATTGGAAAGAATCATAGTCGACCCCCCTGCAGTCTCGGAGGCCACTGTTTCTCCACTGTAACCCGATATTGGCATCCAACCGCTTCTACATGCGGTGTCACTGGACTCCATTTTGAATCTGTTGCCGAAAACTGCAGAAAAAAAGAAAAATAACGCTTGACGCTAGCAAAATGAAGGAGCGCCACGAAACGCTCCACTTGCTGTTTCCCTACCAGACCGAAAGCGGAGCGGCTTCGCTTGCCAGCGGGGGGTCCGTGGCCATGGCAACGCCTAAGTGATGCCTGCATAATTAGGGAGGTTAAACGGTAGCGGAGGCACGTCCTGACTCTTATTTGGACAGCCTGAGGACCATATTTACATTCTGATGTTCAAAAACAACCAATTTAACCTGCCCACTTCCATAAACACACACACAGAGTTTTTTTCTTTTGGGGGAAGTATTATTACTCGGGGCCTTTATTTTCAGCAACAAAAAAACCCCACCATGTACAGCGATGATAGTGAAGAAGAAACAGCGATTCCACCAACCACCAATTAAAGGAAATGTTTCTATAGATGGATAAAGATAAATTGATGTTGACTGAACACAGGATGAGCTTCTGCAGAAAAATAATTCTGGTGTCGAGTTTGCATGTCACCGTTTTCCTGCAGCATGGCACCACGGGTGTTTTATTCCTGACTTTCTGCCAGTGGTCTCATCCCAAATTCAAGTACCCTTGACTCCTGAGCCCTATTGAGCTCTGTGGTGGAAAAAAATATTACATAAAAAAAAGATTTAGTGTTTATTCGAAAGCTGAAATGTATTATCCCTCGCCTTTCTTCCAAGACGAACACTTAAGACGTGAATATTTGACCTCGTGTTGTTTTGATTTGTGGTCTTTGCTTTGAAAGTAGATATTGCCCTCGTGTATTAGGCCAACAATACCCCCGCCATCTTAGTTCCTGTTTGGATCAGTTCACGCCTTTCAGTGGCTCCATGTGATCCCAGTGCACATTAGCATAAGAAAGTGTTTGGTCCTGCCTGGTGGCCGGGGAGCCGCAACAGACATCCAGCTGTCCATTCAGTCCGATTTCTCCCCCCTTTCTTTCTTTTTTTTTTTTCCCCTTTTCTGCGACGGCCTCGGCTAGAATCAATCATGTTTACCCAGCCCCGGTTTCTACCCTCCTCCTTTTCCCTCTCATCCTTAACCGCTTTTTAGTACACCTCGACGGATCTTTGTGTTGGACGACATCACACGCACCAACACCCAATCCGAGTCCTCCCGCCGGCACCACGTGACTCCGTCCACCATCCGTCAGAGCCCTGACAGCTCTTCGAGTGCTGATTTATCTAATTAGCAATCAATTAGCTTGTTACAACTGGATGCAATTACCTTTTTACAGAGAGGGCAGCTGGTGGAGGTAATAAATCGCCCCGTAAGTGGCACCCCCTCCATCCTTTCTACTACCCCCCCCCGGTTCTCCTCTTCATACGAGTGTCGGACAGAATTACAGGGCCGCCGCTGAAACGCAAACACCGTCTCCAGGGACTACTTCGCTCCCCCGTGCTAATGTGCTGAAATCCCACTTTAATGAATATTGGACGAGTGAAAAGAAAGGAAAATGGGAAGGCTCTTTCATAATAAGGCCAGATTTCCGCCTGGTCTAATCCTTCGACAAAAAGCCGGGGTTGTTTTACAGCTGCCCCACACGCCGAGGTGCGCGAGGGGTCAGCGAATAATTTTCTGCATGGTTTGAAGCCATTAAGAGTGACCGGTGGCTGAGCGCACAGCCTCGACTCGCTTTTGTGAGAAACGAAACCCTGCCGAATTGTTCAGTACTTTGAAGAAGACCGTAAACGGACAGCTCTTGGTTCTTTGAAGGTCATGACTGGCTCCCAATGGCTGTGGGAAATTACACCCGGGTTATTTTTACAGCTCGGTGTGTTGTCACGTTGTCAGTTTGACGTGGCACGCTCTTGGTTAATAAAGGATTCGTTTTCTGGAATTTTCCAGATGGATACGAACACCTTGTTAACTACGTTGTTTTTGCGTAGCTTTGTTTTTAAGCTCGCCAGAGAGCTTTATGTTAAATCTAGGCACGAGCATCAGGGCGATTTTTAACTTTCATACAAAGCTTGAAAGGATTGAACTAGGCAATAGTTGTTGCAGAAAGTTCCACGGGACGTCTGGTCGTCTGGTTTTCTGTATACGAAATATACATTTATACTTTTTAACCTGAACTTTTTGAACGCATATTTCTGCGCTATCGTGTAGGCATAAAATCTGTCAAACGTTAAAGACTGCCCAGATTGCTAGTTAGCATGCTAATCCAGTGTGTGATATTAGACGTTGCTAATAACGCTGTGGTGGTTTTGCCTATGAACAACATCGTTCTCGTTTGTGTCAGTGGTCTCGGAGAAATCCAGCGACCTCTGATATTTTGTCCTTAAGATCCACGTGATTAAAGCCACATTCGTGGCCGAGATTCATCCTTATTCCCGTTTCATGTTACGATTCACTCGCGAAGACTTTCATTCGTCTTTTAATGCAGATTCGCCCTTTGGGATGAGCGGAATTGGCCCTTAACCTTGCTGAAGGTGTAGAACAAAAGTCAGATGGCTTTACTGGAGGTGGAGATGAAGTCAGACCCGTATACAGTATATTAGATTTGATGTAATTACTAAGTCACTGATCTTATACCTTTTCGGCTTAACTCAAAGCACTGAATTTGCTTGCTTGAGAAGCGTGACCTACAAACTCTAGGCACATTTCTCTACATGGAGCACACTGAAGGTATCTCGTGGTATGCCGTGTTTTCCGCTGGTTTCAGTTCTGTCGCAATATTAAGAACGTTGTGGCTTTTTTTATTCAGTTGTTCTGTGGAAATGTCAGTCTTGCATAAAAATGTGCGAGTGGAAACCACAATACAGACGGTCATGACTTCGAGCGGTATGAATACTATTATAGTATTAGTGTTTTTTTTCATTGGTTCCACTCAACTTGCAAGATGTTTCCAGGACTTTGCTTTTTTTTAGAACCTTTAATAATGGCTCTTTACAATTCCTTCCGTGTGTATTCCGTCTCCCAGAGCGTGCCGTCTTTGCCTAATCCTTCTCTAGAGCTTAGCCGCGACCAGTGAGATGAAACTCAAATCCAGGTACGTCTGAATATCTCTTTTCACCTGCTCATGGTGCGCCGGTGTGACAATGGCGGCACCTGACAAGGCAAGGTTAATCCAATACGCTGGCGTATTATGCAGGGTCAAACTCCATATCGTGCGTTTAGCGTATCATTAATTTCCAAACCTGCGGCCTGGGGTCCCTAGGCACACAATGACTCGCTACATTAGCTAAATGGCCGGCAGGCTGTAGCCTGTAATGAGATGAGTCGCTGGTGTGGCCGGTCGTTCATCATCCTGCTCGCTCCAATACAGGCCTTCTTTTATCTAGTCCCTCTCGGAGCTGATGTCATCATGGCCGACATTAATCAGCTGTCATGGGAGCCGGGGACTCCCATAATGCCCTATTAGCGTCCCTGTTCCAAAATCATTAGCCGCAAATGAATGGCCAGAGATTGGCCACTGTGACCAGGTCTATCAAAGAGCTCGGGTCTCCGGCTCAGGAAGAGTCTAGATCTGAAGCAACACGATCACACGATCTACTAGCACGCTACTGACTAGCTCGCTAGGCTACTCAAATGGTGAACTATCTCTGAACCTCAAAAAAAAAAAAAAAACAGGGAAATAAAAACTCCCTTTCAAGCCTGTTCCAAGGTTAGCGATGTCATTTCCTGCCTTTTAAAAAAGCAGTGTAATTTGGGAATCCCATTATTAGTACAAATAGGATTCAAAGACTGGGAAGCGTTTCCCATGGATCCCAGAGAAGGCTAAATAATCGTACACATTGTCGGATATTTCTCCCGTGGGACGCCATAAACGCAGGGCCTGTTAGGATTAGGGTTCTTGCCTCCCACTTTGAGCATCTATTTCAATAAGGTAGCCATATGTCATGGTCCTGCAACACACGACACCAGGAAAAAGTGATTACTAGCGCTTAATAGGTGTCACCACTCCATTGTGAGGAACAGGATTATGGGGGTCAAGTATCATATTAATCAAATGCCAATTTGCCGATTCATTCAGCGTTGTTTGGCCCTCTCGCCTCCAACACGTCCACGTCGCTCACCCCTCGCGTGTATTTCAATTACTCGTCCTGACAGATGAGCTTGTGGACATTAGCCGCTAATAAGCAATGAATGACAGAGCGAGGACTGATTGTTCGCTTAGCAATCTGAAAAACTCCAAATAAATCAATAAACAAAAATGGAAAATCGTAGCTTTTAAAATGAATTAAAATGTTCATTTTACATATGATTCGTACTTTCTCATTCTTGTACGATTCCTAAACATGATTCATTTATTTTCTTATTAATTTTACACAATTCATTTATCTCAAAATTGACTTATTAATGCTCAACAGACTTTTTAGGAATGACTCCTATGATTCTTGTACATGATTCGTTTATTCTCATATGAATTTTTTTACAAATGACTAATTTATTTATATATAATTTCTGCACATGAGTCATATATTCTCATATGATTCTCACATACGGATCATTTATTTTATTTTATTTTTATTTTTTTTTACATTTGGTGATTCATTTGATTTTCTGACTTTTATTTTCGCGTTTGAACTCCTTTATTTTCGTTTGTGATTTTTTTACACATGATTCATTTACTGTATTGTCACTGTATTAGTTTTTCACACTTCAATCCCAATTATTGCCATATTCACATGTTAAAAATATGTGATTTTATTTTTTCCATCGTTAGCATGTGGCTAAATCACTAATAATCGCTGTTATAGCGCATGTCCTGACTGCACATCGCTCCGTGCTCTTCTCCCTCCACTTCTGGACAATAAACCCACTCGGCATTTAAGAGGCTCGTATCAAATTAATGCCCTCATTAAGTGAACGAGGGAACCATTTGCAGGGGTGGGGATGAATATGCAGATAAGCCTGGGCCGGCCTTGTTAATGTAGGGGGTGGGGAATGGAGGGAGGCTAGCAGTTTAGCGCTACGAGGCTATTCATCAACGCGGGAAAGGAGCCATCAGTCTGTCAGAAAGCACACTGTACTGAATATAGAGTGCACTGTTTGTGCGGCGTCCTGGGAAAACCCTTCAGCTGGTCAAAGTTTGCACATATAAATAGATCTGAAAACAACAGGCTTTACTGAAATATGTTCTACACTGAGCAACTTCAGTTCCTACCTGCACTTACTTCCATTTACATACAAACACGGGGGAAAAAAACCCTTATAACTGTTGTTAAATATTGTTTTGTCATATACGCCCTCTCCTTAAATGTTTATAAAGACAAGCTGGAAAGGAAGTACTACAGATCTCTGTGCCTCTAGTGAGTGTACGTGGCTAGTACAGTTAGCTTGCTAAGCTATCAAACAACCACTTTTCATACTGATGACTGAGGTATTTAGTATATTTGTTTTTAACTAGTTAGCTTTGGAATATTTGTATAGCTACTACTGCTATATATAATAAGAGCTAAAAAAACACTGGACAGGCTACAATTCTACAATTGTTCTTGCTAGTGCGAAGCTAGTCTCATCTCCTGAGGTAAATGTCATGGCAAACCGCCGCCTTCTCACTTTAAACGATCTGGATTCATGCTAACGTTGGTGATGAAGTAATTGCTGATTCATTCGGTGAGTTTTATTTATCTGTTGCGTATTTTTATCCCCTTTTGATTAGCATTAATTAAATCTGTTAAGCTTAGGCTTGCAGACTGACTGTTTTACAGCTGTGTTTGTTAAACTTTATTAAACTGGGTCGTTAGTTTAAGCGTCTTCCTCATATCACCGAGCTAGATTTGGGAATAATTTAGTAGAGATTGCTATCCAGTTAGCATTTATTATAATTCCGTGATAAGGGGGCCAAGCACCAAATGTTTCCTCCTTTTTTCGGATTATTATTATGCTTCCACAGTGCATAGAATGCTTTGGACGCTTTTTTATTTTGGTGTACGCCCCGTAACACCAGCAACAATGTTCCTCTGATTCTCCGGCTCACGCCGAGTTCATTGGATATCGTGACGCTGATTTCCACCGTTACGATATTCTCCGCCATTTTGTTTTTGTTGGTTTTTTTGCTGTTCCGGTACAATCTCGGTCCTGTCAAAACGAAAATTGGCTCACGACGTCATAAGAGGAACTCAAACCAAACACAGTTCTCAGATTTTTGATGTGTGGAACCACTTTTCCATAACGCCCAAAGCAAATTTGACACGTTTGCTACAATGATGAAACAAGTTACAAAACCCAATTCTGTGGAATATAGGAATGTCTGACAGAATTCCGGTCTATCGATGTCCTACCCTAAAATGAATTCCTGACATTTAAAACGTGTCCGAACCAAAGAGGACGACTTGATTGGGTTTTGTTTATTTTCATACGACCGAAGTTGTAACAAAAGCTATAATCCTCTAACCCTGATATTAAGCTTCGCAACTACTCATATTAATTGAGTCGCGCTAATAATTAACCAGAGCTTTCCGTGTTTCCGAGTTCCTCGGCGGGGAAAATTTCCACTTCTGTCCAACTTTTTTTCCGCACGAGACTTTTATTAAAATGCCTTTGAGCACACTGTCGCTTAGCATAAATATGTATTAATAATTAGATCCATTAGATCGCATGCGTTTACAGACTTATGAATATTCAGATTTGTACCTTCGCAGGATGAGTTAATATTTCGTTTCATTAAATATGAGCAAACACTCGGCGCTGATAGGGCTGCGTTCCCGATGCAAATCTTTGTTTATGATAACCTGAGGGTGCGAGGAGCAATTACGGCACGTTCATAAACAGAAGGACAGCGCACGCAAGACAAGCTGCTCAAATTATTGGCTTTCTCTTTTTGCTCGTTGTCTAATTTTATTCATTTATTCCGGTATCTACCGGAGCTGAGGAAATGTCATCAACAGGGGTTCGATTTCTGTCTCTCTCACACTCCGTCTCTCTATGTTTCTTTCTCTCCTTCTCCGTTTGTCCGCTTACACACTCTGCTCACTTTATTAGGAACATGCACGTTTACGCAATTATCCACTCTGTTCTGCTCAGAATTTGTTGTCAGTCGTACGAGTCCACGGACAAACCCTGCACCGCGTTGATATTTCAGGCTGGTGGTGGTGTAACGTTGTGGGGAATGTTTTCTCTGAACATATCGAGGTATCATTAGCGCATGATAGAGACGATGAATCGATCACCTTTGGGATGCGGTACGATGTGAGATTTGACGTCACCATGCGCTAGAGCGTCAGGAACACCTTGTGTTATCCACGGCACCAATAACTGAGATCAAAGAGTGGTCGTACCGAGTGATAGTATGATGTTCCTAATAAAGTGGCCAGTGAGTGAACAATATGGTATCTGAAGAGCAAGAAACAAAAGAGGTCCCATACTTCCACACATGCTAAGCCAGAGAACGAAAGAAAGAAAAAAAAATGATCCAGCTGACTGGAGGCAAGCCAAGTACACGCTGATGCTCAAACAGCAAACACACACTCATACACTCAACACCTGTCTGTACCACCTGGCTGACCCAACCTGTGTGAGAGCCAGAAATGTGTGTATGTGTGAGAGGTGTGTGTGTGTGTGTGTGTGTGTGAGAGAGACAGAGCGAGAGAGAATGGAGTATTGACATCAAGAGTATCTTTGTTTGTGTTTTTTCGGATATCTGTGTGTGTATGTATGTGCTCACAGACGCATTCTTGGCGTTCTCTCTCAGTGTGTGTGTGTGTGTGTGTGTGTGTTGCCTGATAAAGCTAGGGCTATCAGCAGCCATGCACTCCCCTTTTCATGCAGTCCAGCATCATTTGCATGCTGTAATTGGATCTCGTCGAGTGCCAGATAGGCAGTGTTTGGTAATGAGACGCATTTTTATGTTCCTTTTTTTATTATTATTATTATTATATTCTCTGAAAGCTGCTGCATATCATCAGGCCAGATTTTGTAATAATAATAATTCATACGCTAAGGCCAGAGAATGTGTGCATTGCTAATAGCAGGTAGACACACTGAAATTATACTAGCATTTATTATAATGTTGTAATTAGGGGGCCAAGCACTAAAGGTTTTTTCATGATAATGATGATTATTATTATTATAGTTTGTAACGGTTGAAAATGACAAGGGATAAAACTCGTTATGTTTCTGAAGATTTATTTGGTTTTATTTGGCATTGTGTGTGTTTATGTGGCTCAGTGGGGAATTATACCCTACCGTATCGTCTCCACAAGTAATTAATCTATTTAAATCAATTACCTTGTAAGTATGTAATTCTTTTTAACCTAGTAGAGATAGCAGCATCATTTAATTTAAATACTGCATTCAGCTCACATCAACGTTACTGGAAATCAGTGCCAAAAAAGTCAGTTCTCTGGCTCTCTGATTCCCTGATTCACTGACTCCGTGATTCACCGGCTCTCTGATTCCCTGATTCACTGACTCCGTGATTCACCGGCTCTCTGATTCCCTGATTCACTGACTCTCTGATTCCCTGACTATCTGAATTCCTGATTCCCTGATTCACTGACTCTCTGATTCCCTGATTCATTAACTCTCTGATTCACTGACTCTCTGATTCCCTGATTCACTGACTCTCTGATTCCCTGATTCACTGACTCTCAGATTCACTGACTCTCTGATTCCCTGATTCTCTGACTCTCTGATTCCCTGATTCTCTGACTCTCTGATTCCCTGATTC
>JAQQZR010000010.1:13724548-13748939 GCA_030068235.1 Notoglanidium macrostoma | reverse complement strand
ATCCCCCCTCCCTGCACGTGCTCAATAGGAATGATGATAAATGAAGCAAAGAAGGCCATCATCATCATCATCATCATCATTATCATGATCATCATCATCTGCGCGTGCTGGTATTGACTGCAATTCTCGCACGTCCAAATGCCCAAATACCCGAGTGCTTTCTGCAAAAAAATAATAAATAAAATAAAATTAAATTAAATTAATCGAAAGTGCATCTTTCTTTCTTTCTTTCTTTCTTTCTTTTTTAAAAATTGCATCATGGTCTGGACGGCTTTAGAACTCCGTTAGTGCGTGGAGCATGCAGGATTACGCGCATCACGCGCAGGTTTGTGTGCATTGTGGGTAGGATTAGCCTGTGTACAATGTTCTGCAGATTGTGTTTGCACGCTCGCGCAAATACAATCATGGTTTTTTTTTCCCCCCAAAAAAAATATGTATTGCTAAAATAATTTCCAGAGTCAGCTTAAAGATTCTTTCAGGCTGCAAAGTGTTTTCTTTTAAGCGTTTTCTTAAACATGTATTCCTGAGATGCATTTATTACAACTCAGAAAAAAAGGATTCAATTCATCCACTCACAATAACACACAGGCTTTATTCTCAAGTACCTCATTCAGTTAATAAAATATTTCCATCCAAGGAAATATCTATGATTAATGAAATTATTAGACTTTTAATTATCAGGGGGAAAAAATCAGTGCAGAATGATGATAATGAACTGTAAGTCTTTATAATTACATGATAGCCTGTGTATTGTCGTGGCAAGCATACATGAGTTAGAATGAATCTGATCTGTGTAGTGAAGAGTTCCAGACTTTTTATTAATTCTTCGAAAAATAAATACAACACAATATAACCGAACGCATCATTTTTGTAATTGAGAAATTGATTTGTATTATTACAGTGAAAAAGTAACGTTTAAGTAATTCGGAATGGGGTTTTTTTTATTATTATGAATTTCATGGTAGATCAATTTTAACTTCATCTTATTAGTAGTAGTTTTAATTTTCAGACTCACAGTGTTTATTTATGTGCGAAAATAAAGTGCAAAACGACGTCATGTAGCAGCCGGAAGCTTGCAGTGAACTTTGAATTCATTTCAACGAATTTAAAAAGGAAATCGACGCAGATTTCAACTTTGCGAAGAAGGTGAAAAAGCAGTTTGAGATGATCACCGACTCTTAATATTAAACAAGATGATGTGGAAAAAACGTGTGTCATATCTGACTACTCACGCGAGACCAGCACGTGCATACCTATTGATATAAACACCAATAAACACCCTAAATAGGCTTATTGTGGTAAAGCATAGAGCTGGGGGGACAAAAATGTCACACGAGCGCCTACTGGCGGATTTACAGCGTATGGCACGTGCACTCTTAGACAAATAATGTATGTATGTACATATGGATATATGTGTAGTATACTGTTTATACTTTATAGGTTTGTTTATATGTATGTATGTGCTTATTTCTTCCTTTCTGAACTCATTCTCAAACCTAAACTTAACATTCTGTGCGTTTTTGCACCCTACAATATTACTTATTGCCTAATATTATCACTGACCGGATATTAAATAATCTCGAAGAAGTTTAGCCTCCGCCGCCATCTTGTGGACGAAGAGGTGAATGACGAAATGTAGTGACGTCACAGGGCACGATAAGCCAATCGAATCCGGCGTTGCTTAAACTTTTTGCCGCTGTGATTGAAATTATTCTAAAAGTTGTCAGAGTAAAGTGGTATTTAAAGTAAAATTAAAAAAAAAAACCCGTCCATCCAAGTGGAGTTTCCACTTCAAGTGGAGTCCACCTTTCAGAAGCGGAAAATGAATTAATTATTGGACAGAGCTGGCAAATACGCATTCTATCCAATAGGGAGCGTCGAATACGATCACGTGGTTTCTTTACCCCCGCTAATTAACGAGTGCTTTGCTTAATTAAAGTTGTAAGGTTTCTGACGGTGCAGCAGTGACAAACGGTAGAATGGCTTTTCATTTTAAAGCTAGAAGTGGAAAGTGAAAGTGAAGAAAGAGCAAAGGGTGAGAAATGGAAACTGCAAAGAGTCTACAATAGGAATTGTTTAGTTTTACACCTGTTATTAACTAGTTATTAACACTAACATTTGTACATTTACTTAAGTGTTATTGCATCATAAGACCTACTCAAAAAAAAAAAAAAAAAAAAAAAAAAAAAAAACAGGTTCTCATTACAGTAGTCCTGAATATCAGTACTCGTAAATCTTTAAATATTATTGTCTTTTATTCAGGATGCCTCAGTTGCCTCCTACATAAACACTAATATATTAAAGTCTTGAAAGTGAGCCTTGCAGTCATATTTGCTACCTAGTTAAGTTCTGTAAATTAGCTAACAACATTAGCATTTTTTTAGTCATTCAGGTGTTTGTTTTTTAATTTAACCTATATATATTCAATATTTTGAAAGGATTATGGGCCCCAAGCTACTTTTAAGTGGTGTAATTTTTCCATGCGTGGTGTAAATGTGAGTAACATTTCCACTATAGTGTTTGAGTTGAAATGTAATGAGCTGTAAAAGCTAAAAAGACATAAATAAAAAGGTTCGTTTTCTGGCACGCACATGAATGTAATTGCTGTAACATTCCCATTAAATAAAAATGGCTGTTGGAGGCTTTAGGTGAAGTAGACACAAATGAGGCAGTGTAGGAGTGGCTATGCATTTTGCAGGTATGCTAATTTGAAGTTTACATTGTGTCATTTCTGGAAAAAACTAAATATTTTGATATTTCGTGATTTATTGATATTCTGTAATGGCTTCAATACACCAGTAGATGGCGACATGGCTCTCTGTTTTGGACCAATAGCCGCCCATTAGTTACACATTTAACCAATTTCATTAAAAAAAATAAAAATAAAATGGTCTAATAGTCTTTATAGATGAAAAGAAAGCTATCTAATAATAGTAGGAGAGGGTGAAAAACTGTTACACTGCGTGTACCCCATTCCATCCCAACATACAGATCAATGGAGTACAGCTCTTACAAAACAAGCTTCCTGCAAGGCGAAACACAAATCCACATCATCTGACTTTGTAAAGATTGACCCAACCGAAAGCTTGGAGTTCAGTGACCTCTTTAGTTCATTTGATTTAGAAAGGTTGTATTTGCACTTTGGAGACTTTTTATGAGGAAAAATAAGTGACTCGAAATGAATAGCCGGGTTTGGCGGGACTGGGTGTGGGCGTGGCTCCACCGTGAAGTTGTCGCAACTCTCCAGGAACTGGAATAGAAATGAATTCCTGTTACCGTCTTCTTTTCTCCATGGGGGGTTGGTGTGCAACAAGCTGAGAAGTTCAGCCCAGACTTCTCTATCCTGCGCCACAGAATTCCAGCTCCTGCTGGGTTGTTTGATTTTACCCAAAGTAGCTGTGATCTAATGTAATCAAGTGGGATGAACCTCAAACATCTCTACCAGGAACAAACCTGGGGAACATCCTTGCAAGGAGCTACCAAACTACCACTGGTTCTTCTTGATCCAAAGCCTGTCTCGGATTGTCAAGCTCCTCACCCTGTTACGCAGCGTGAACCCAGCAACCCTGAGGAGGAGCATCATTTCTGCCACAGAACTTATTCTTTCAGTACAGCTCAGGATGATCCTTGAGGTTCTGGATGTAGATCCACAAACTTTATCCACTTCAGCAGACACACTCTTTCCTGGAATAAACAATTTACTGAAATGTGTACACACTTCATCTTGACCACCAGATGGAAGCAGACCCAAAGCTACCAGCATCCTCTCATACAGTCAATCTCGAACGAGCAACCGCTTTCATCGCTCGTACCTTTTTAAAGATAAGAGCGATAACACCTCAAGGACAAAGATGATGAAATGGTATGATATTCCAGGCACAATTATACATCAGTTCCCCGACATGAGAACAAAGTAGAGATCATCAAGATTGTCTCAGTCGTGCTCTTGTTGCAGAACTCTAATCAGGTCTAGTCGAGAGCCAGTTAACACTGACTCGAGAGATCCCAGGGAAGAATAAATAAATAAAGTACGTTGGTAACAGGTAAGTGGGTAAAAATACCTTGGAAGTTCTCCTTTCCCTGTAATGTAAGGAAATGCTCATGGGCATGCTGGTACAGGAAACTAATCAACGACCGGGTGATGTGATGTGGCCTGATGTGAAGTCACCGTTCATTATTTTCATGGTGTTCTCTTCCTTTCGTACCACAGAAATTAGCCAACGATTACAGCTGCCCTGCACTTCCTGCACACCGTTAAGTTGTCTAACGCTGTAACATGTCTATCGGTGCTAAAGCTGCAGAACAGACGTGAAGCCACGAAACCGCATTCCACGTCGCTTAGATAGTCCCATGCGGGAAATCCACACCAGACCCTTAAGCTCCTCCTCTCTTGAGCGCCAGCTTCAGGAATTCCCATGTTCCACGTTTTGACCTCGGACCTTTCCCCTGTCCCAGAAGTCTCCTTTTGAGGACTAACGTGTTTAAGTGTCTCAGAACGAGCACGGGCCATCCATCACAGTGGTGGAGCTTGGGTAACGTGATCGTCCCACTGAGGGGACACACTCCCGTGTGGTGGACGTGCGCTATTCCTACAGTACAGTTACACAGAACTTTACATTCTGCCAACATTCCGATTTGCTGCTTAATCGGCATGAAGGAGCAGCTGTAGGGCTTCACGTGGATTAGCAGTTAGCGGCTAGCTGTGGGTGAGCGACAAGGCTGGCTGAATTAACCCAAATTCTTATTGTTCTAGCTAACGTTTAAAAGTGGTGTCGTGGTAAGAGTTAGTAAATATCATTCACGCTTCCTGGAGGCTGTAACTGAACACTGAGCTCTGTGAAAGAGGTGCAAGGCATACGCTTCACGTAAAAGGATTAAAAAGCAAGTTCTTCCTTTAGTGTGCTTCGTTCTTTCTTGCGGTTCGTTCTTTGAGATCATTCTTCCTTTTTTTTTTTTTTAGTGTGGTTCTTTTTCTATACAGTGTAATTCTTTCCTTATTCTGGTTCTTTATTTCTTTAGTGCAGCTCCTTTTCTTTTTTTTTAATTCTTTCTTTACATGTTGTTCTTTCTTTCTCTTTTCCTTCGCTTCCTTTAGTTCTTTCTTGCGTTAACGTGCTTTTCTTCCACAGCTAACCTGTACTGTAGCTGTTCCACTAAATGAGATGTATCTATAAACGGATAAATGTTTCGTCCAGTGTTGAGGTGTGTAGCAGTGATTGTGCTTCGTCACACCGCCCTGTTGTTGATGTTTGTTCTATTACAGCGCACCCCTGAGATGACTTTATTCCTTACATACCCAAGAGGTAAAAGGAAATGAATTCACCGATGATTGATTAAAGTCCATTAGCTCGTCCCTTTGTCTTGACCTTCTCCAATCACAACCTGACCGTTTTCTTTTTTTTTTTTCGCCTCGTTTTTTCACTTCTCGCGTTTTTCTGGGCCTCCCCTTATTTCGCTTTTGCTCCTTAAAGTGCGATAAATGATGTATTTAAATATAGACCCATTAAACATGGGTTTTCCGGCTGTCATTTGCATTCAGAAAAGAAAAGCCCTCTTATGGTCCTCCCCCCCCACGTGCAGTTTAATCATTATGGCAGTTTAATAGCTCGGCGACGCTCCTGCCAGCCACCTCTGTTTCCATAGCAACTGCTGCTGAAAGCCATCGGCGCGAGGATCTGAGCCGTGCCACCCTGGACCTCCGCGCTTCCGTCCTGTTCTTTGGACAGAGAAACTTTGGCTGATGAGATTATTATGGGACTAAAATCTGATCTCTGCATTTCAGTCTCCCGAGTATTTCAGGTGCATGCTGTTCACGCGTTCGCTAAACACACACGACACAAACGCCTCACACTCCTCACGGAGCAGGAAACCAGGAAGTCGAGCTTGACCTGCACTGACACCATCATCTGCTCTTCCAAAACAAACGGTGCGCTGGCAATGCTGGCAGGATTCGCCTGTTTATTGTCGCACATGGTTGCTGGGTGTGGGTGTGTGCTTTTGTGAGCATTGCTTGTCTTCTGCAAGATGTTTTCATTGGAGAGGTCTTTTGGTCGTATGTGTGAGAAAACACTTCTCCGCTGTAGGGAATAAAACACTTGGGGAATGCTGTTATTGGGAAAATAACCAGCAATGAAGCAGAGTTCCCGTTCCCGCCCCGAGGTCCCAAAGCGGAGTTTTATTCCTCTTGCGCCACGGCAGTTTCACTGGTCAACGATTACATTGTTTATTAAACAATGAGACCTTGTACTGTTTTATTAATTTATATTTAATTACAGGTATAGTTCCCACAAAGGAGCTCTCCTTGTCTTTCTCGTGTAGCTTGCTCTTTCTTTTTTTGCATGCTTTTCTTTTGTGTAAAAGTAATTTTTTTTCTCTTTTTTTTTTTTTTTTTTAAATTGAGAACTCTTGCATAACCGTATAAATCTCTCTGATTTTCACACTTTGTTGTACACCTCTATCCTGGTGCCATGGCAACCTTTCTGATAAATGAATAAAAATGACCGTGCAGGAGACGCACTACTCTTTCTGTACACGCTGTAATGATGTCATGCCAAAGGGGGTGTGGCCAAAACGTCAACTTTCTGGGTTTTTTTTTGGTGTGCATTTTTCTTGCTTACGGAGTTCCCGCTGCTCCTCTCTGAAACAGATAAAGTCAGCAAACCTGTGGAAGAAGAGCGAGATGCAGAGCGAGACGAACCCCTTCACTGGGACAGCATCCAAAAACCGCAGAACAATCTGCATGCCTTCATGTTTGTGCATCTTTCACTTTGTACATGTCTGTACTTCATTAGATGTTCTACAGATGTGTGTATGTACTGTATGTATATAATATAATGTGTGTATGTGTATTAAATAAAAGGGTATTATGGCAGCTTGGAGGCTTTGTGAAGGATGCCCGCAGCGTCCGTTGCGTATTCACAGCTTCGTAGTGTTGGGTGTCAGCGAGGGTGAGTGTCTGGCTCCATTTCAGGTCCTTCCCATAGACGTGAGGTTCACCAGACGCTCCAGATAAAGAAATGATTCTAAAAGTCTGTGTATTATGTAACGCGGTATCGTTGTCCGTAATGGGATAATGCAAGCGGTGCGTGTGTCGTTTTAATGTAATCAGTGACGGCTAGCGGCGATATTAGACCTGAGCGCTAAAATCTAATCTGGTGCAGGAACTACAGCGTCTTCGTACAATACAAGCAACCTAATAAAACCTCTTTGATGTACAATCACGTTACACACTACTAGGTACGTTGTACTTTACGTTTCTGTGGCGCAAACTCCATTCCACCTCACGCAAGTTTTAAACCCCTAGGGTTAGCATGCTAGCTAGCATGAACATTAGCAAGGTCATTTGCAGACGCAAAGTAATGAATCGCTCCATCTTGGAAAAGCGCTGGAAATGTTTTATTGCATTTCTTAAGCCTTTTTTTTTTTTTGATGCACTGTTTTGTTTTAATGCTCATAGGAACGATCATGTTGTGCCGGTGTTTGCCGATTTCAGATTGAGATGGGGCGTAATGAAAAGGCACAAACAAGTATCCTGTTGCAGACTTTTCCAAACAGGTTTTCTCGGCCACGTGATACACTTGCGCCGGGACCGTGGCTTAATTTTCCATTTTTTTTTTTTTTTCCTTTTACATCATGCGCTACATGTTTTTTCTAAGTAAGAAAAAAAGACTTCCATATTTAATGAGCCACTAAAACCTATATTAGAGCCGAAACAGTCATGGCCATTTTCACATGCTGTTGTATTTGTTGAGTGCCGCTTCAGACATTAAGAGCTCAGCGCCTTGCTTTGATCGACACGTGAACTATGGAAACCTAGGAAATTGCCCAGAGGAGCCAGGCCGTCGGGCTCGTTGTTTTTATTTTTTTTTTCCAAATTGTTCAAAACTTTTGTTTCGTAAACGTTTTTTTTCCCCCTTGCTGTCAGATTGAAATCTAATTCTCTGCTGGGGCTGATCCTGCCGTCGATCAGAGCGCTCTCTCTGTCCTCCTCCCTCCCTCTCTTTTTAAGTGAAGCTCGCCATCAAAGCTCATGGCTGGAAGCCTGATGGGGCAATCAGTGTTTTGGACTGGTGGCCGAGGAAATGCAGAGAACACAGAAACATGGGGGGAGAATGCTCCAAAAGTGTGCAAGGCAAATTCCTGTGGTTTGTTCAGTGTGGCGCTGGTTCTGCTGTTGACGGTTATTTGGTAAGTCTTAAGCGTTTCCTTATGGAGGTGGCTACAGTGGGGCTTAAGTTACTTCCTCCATTTCATTAGAAATCACTTTTACTGTTTTGAGTCCTAAGTAAACTGGTGACCGAGCCTTGTGATGGAGCCATTCCTCCTGACGTTACACAACTCCCATGCAATCATAAAAAAACAACAACTATGAGCTAAAATGGTGGTCACCTGCCCCGTTCCTGAGCGCCACTTTCCTTCAGGTTTTACCTCTAAGCAAATCCCGCTTTTAACTGCTCAAGGATCCGTTCGACTTGCTAGCGAAATGTAGATGCTGGCGAGTGTTTCCGTGGCTCAGTGCTCATAGAACTGACGTGTTCATTCGCAAATACCTCTTCACACCTCGTGCTGATCCTGCTCCGCGCTCTTGGGTCACGCCTGCTATTAAAGAAACCGTCATAACGAGGCTGTATCAGGTTACTCGTATTGCGAGTTTTCTCTTGAGATTTTTACAAAGTGAAGTTTGCCTGGATTGCCATCATTTTAATCAGGAAATACAGCCAGATCATTATCTGTTTATCAGCACCAATTACTCGTATCCCAATCAGTGTAGCTGTGGATTCTTTACTCCTATATGTGTTAATGATGTTTTTGAGCGTACTTTTCATAATGGAAAAAGCAACATTAGCTGAAGGATGTACCGTTTTTCTGGTAGGGTGTAGTGAAACAGTTAACCGAACACGGCTCAGTGGCTGGGTCAGACCGAGGGATGAAGGAGACATTGCGGCGAACTGTAAGGCACTTCAAAGCTTTGATGTTGCAAGCTTCTAAATGAAGGAGACTGGAGGTCTTGGCTAATGGGAGCCCATGGGGAGATGATAGAGCCTGCAGCCGACACAGTGGTGTGCAAGCACGTGTGTGTGTGTGCGTGTGCGTTGATGTTTTATGGATCAGCTTTTATAGGTAGATGCCAATTGTTCTCTTCGTGGACAAATGAAACTCATTCCGCACTGCTGGAAAGACGCACTGGTGTAAATGTGTTTTAGGATTGTGTACGTGAGCACACATGCTAAACAGAATGGCAAGTCATTTCCTTTCTCTGAATAATTAACACCAAGGGTGCGATGGTTGCACGGTTAGCCGCAGTACATGATCGAATGGTTACCTCACACATGAAACTGTGAAACCTCTGAAACGTTTGAGCACGTTCCCTTTCTTTTCAAAGATTCTTTCCAATGCTGGATATTAATCAATCCTTTATTAAATAATCATAATAATAATAATAATCATAAAAAGCACATTTTTTTTTTCCCCCTATACAAACCTTCCAGAGTGTAACTGAAAGTCTACCCAGTGCTGTGATTTCTCAAGTCCTTCCGAGTGTTTTGAGACAGACGAAAGCTTCGAGTCTTTTGAGTGCCAGAGCAGCTCCAAGGCACTTGGAAAAGTTCCCATTGCAGTAGTGACAGTCTTGTTGTTGCACAGGAGCGCAGTGTATTCATTTTCCCTATTCAGATTCTCGCAATTCCAGAACGCTTCTCCGTTTCTGTCGAGGTGTAACACGGTTGATATGTCAGCAGAATGCGTGTGAGCACAAATGAATGCATGTTCCCGTGCTTGTCATGGATGATATCCATCAGTGGGACTGGGAAAAGATTTACTCCATCTCAGTTAGTCTTTTTTTTTTTTTTTTTTCATCAAGAAGCCTTTGAAAGCCACTAGGGAGCTGACGTAAGCTCCAACCCAATTCATCACTGCTAAACCTGTCTCCTGTTAACCTTCAGCCTTGTAGGGAGGGGGGGAATGGAGACTGGGAAAGAAGTAGCAGATAAGTGTTTGGCCATGGTGGTTCAAAGTCTCAATGGTCATGTTCCTCATGGCTCCATGTTCACTGCAAAAACCACTCTTTCTTAAAATGCCTGGAACATTGTTACTCTGTAATACCATTGAGCTCAGCAGTATGTCCCATTTATAGCAATCCATAGGTTGCACTGACAATTCCCTGCTTCTTTACACAATTTAAAAAAAAAAAAAAAAAAAAAAAAAAAAAAGGTCCTGCAATTTCTTACCAAAACCTAGTGTAATAACATGGTTTCAAACTAAACCTATGAAATACTACTTGGCTTGTCTTAACAAGGTTACATTTTGTTTCTTGTCCTTCTACTAAAGCCAGCATGAAGCATAAAACAAGCCCACAGAACTGAACGAGCACTGGATGGATGTAAAGATTCAAAAAAGGAAATTTTAGTCACTGACATTCTGAATGAAAACCAACGAATTGACCAGCATTAAGGCATCACAGTCAGGAAATTGAAAAATGAAGAAAACTAAAAAGCTCAAAAACGTCAACAAACATCACCACACCATCATTCACATGCCACAAAAGCTCTGCGTTTAGGGATGAGAGTTCGGCTCAATTCCACCGGTTCCCATTCAGAATCCATAGCTTTTGAGTTTTTTTTTTTTTTCTCTTTTTTTTTTTTTTTTTTGGGGAATAGACAGAACTGATATGTACTAATATCTATTTTGAGGCTAAGCTGGGAAATGCTTCCCTAGAGAACTCCAAAGCAGCCTTCGATAATCCACTTTTGAATCGAGCCGCACCAGCCAAGCAAGATCAGAGCTGAGCAAGAAAGGCTAGCTGGAAGCGATGGCTCCAACAATCGCGCCAACAAGCAGCAATATGGTGACATGCATACCAAGAGATGGGGCAAGTCTCTCTTGAAAGCGCCAAATTCTGCATGTCCGATAAACGTGGGTCAGGTAGTCCTCAAGCTTCCGAGCAGCAGCGCTGTTGGTTAAACTTCACCTTGTGCTTGATGCCATCGTAGAGCTCAAAGTTGTAGTTCTCCAGAGTGGTGGATGAGCGCGAGGTCAGGCCTCCATAGGAGCAGGTGCAGTACAGCAGAAGACCAGCACACACGGCGCCTAACAGGACTCCCAGAGAGCTCATCACTATGATCGTGAGGAGGATGGGGTCCAGCGTGTAAAGCCAGGGATTGTCCTTGCCTGTCATTCGTGTTACCGGAGGCTCCATGGAAGGTCCTACAGTGGTCCATTCTGGAAATTGTACACCTAGAACAAAGAAATGCGGAGACTGTTTATGAATTTTCATACTGGACATATAATCTTAACATTGGATCTTCTGAAAAGTGGGAAATTCTTCACCTCTTCTCACTATTTGGTAAAACGGTGCCACAGTAACTAAAGATGAGGTGAGAAATGGAAGAATTGGCCCATACATGGCAAAGGATTGGTCTGAGAAAGCATTCAAACCAATTGTTTTTTTGATTATTTTTATATGCAGTGTATGTTCAATGGCCCGAGAATAGATAGGGACAGACAAATGCTGTTGTATATGGCTTGTAAACTAATATATAACCCTGGACACACAAGAATGGTTGGTTGAATAAAAATCCTGAATTGGTAACATCTACACCATAGGTATAGGATGTCAAGAAAACATGTCTACATTTTCCTACATTTTGTGCCAGCCTGCACCTCTTTTCCAAAGACATAAAGCTTCTACAATCTAATAAACCTCACGCTTTTTAAAAAAAAACAAAAAAATTAACCTGTCCCTTTTTCCAAAACACAAAACGAGGAAGTCCTTATAAGAAAACTTTACAAGAATTATGAGAAGCGATATTTCAACAATATTAAAAAAAAAAGGATTTCCCAGTATATACCTACCTGTATTCATGCGGTCCCGGTTTTCAAGAAGACGATTACCTCTGGGGTCCATTTTTTTAACTGTGGGGAGGAGAAACGATTAATTGAAATACAAAATTGCCCAAAGCCCAATCTGTAAAAGTCATTACCAGTGATGATAAAAATTAGGTGTTACAGAAACATGAAAATGGCAATGTTAATTACAGGTTACTATGTGTAATTATTAAAAAAATTATTAAGAAGAAAAACGCCTGGTTAGAAAAATAAGATTTTATTATTATCATACTTTTAAAAGGGCATTTCCAATTCATCAAGCAAAAAAATATTCCATTCATGTTTGTTTGTTTTTTTCCCCCTCAAAACCACACACTTATTTTAAGATTGAGGTATAGTGCCACATTCATACAGGAAAGTGCATCGCCTTCATCCTTTTAAACGTAAGTACAGTCTGAACATCTGAACCACCTACATAAGCTGTGGGGTGATAAAAACGGCCAGAACGTCAAGCATCGTTAGGTGGCTTATCAGGACAATGCTGCCTTTGTTGAGAAAGTGTTTGAACTGAGGCCTGCTGGGTCCAAACCAAACAAGGCTGAGAAATTGATGTGAAAGCCTGCGTGCTACAGATGCGAAGGTGGTGGGCTGACTGGCTCTGTTGTGAGCAATCTGTTCTACACGGACGAGATAACAACTCCTCTGAGAAGACAGCAACTGTCTGCCTGTTCTACAAACCCTGAGATACCCATGTCCAAAGAAGCGCATCATTTATGGTCATAAATAGTTTTATTTTTAGAGTGGGACAAAAACTTGAAGGAGGAAACCTTCTAGCAGCTATAATGAACGCTATGGGGTCCATTAACTAATTAAAAATATTCAGAGCTTGAAAGAAATAGCAACGAATGGCTCTCAAAAGTTGTCCCTTTTCCTCTTTCTCCCTTCCTAACCATGCTAACTGAGATGCTCTATAATCTAGAAATACAAGATAAAACCACCCAGTATTAAAGTTCTCAGTAGCTACATATTTGTGTCATTCATAACCCTAGCACCATATTTGGTGCAATAATGAATACCACACTTTGAGTATCAGCACGGAAATATGCAATAAACGATAATCAATCATTGTGCATGACCACGGCGAATCACTGTGCTAAATTTGATCAAAAGTGCCCCAAACAGTGGATGCATAGGAAACTAGAGAACACAGAGTTAGGGGACACTGGGAACTAGGAAATGCATTGCAACTTGGGAAACTAGGAAAAATGACTCCAAACTAGGGAACAAGGAAACAAGGGGAAACGCTCAGAGCTAAGACACTGGGAACTAGGAAAAACTTGACCAGTGAATGAGGAAATGAGTAAACTAGAAAATGCACGAGACTAAGGAAGAAAGGTACTAGCAAACATGCTCGAAACTAGAGCAAGGAAGCAAGGGAACACATTCAAACCACCCAGCAAATTAAGAAGCACACTGGGAACAAGGGAACTAGGAAATGCGCTTAACTAGTGAACGAGTAAATTATAAAAGGCACTTGGAACACGGTAACTAGAAACCGCGTACCTGTGGAACAAGGGACCTAGGAAACACTTGAATCTAGGGAGCAAGGAAACACACTGAACTCAAAATTAGCAAATGAGGAAACTAGGAAGACACTTGAAACTGGTAAACACCCCTACACTAGGAAGTCTACTCGGTGCTGTGATTTCTCAAGTCTAAACTATAGAACAAGGAAACTAGGAAATACACTGGGAAGTAGGGAACAAGTAGAACAAGCATTCGTGGAAGTCTCTCTCTCTCTCTCAATCTCCTCATCTAATTTTCAACACCAGTGTTCCCTTACAGTTCCCTTACAGTAAATGGATTTTGAAAAATTGCTCGGAAAACTAGCGAACCACGTGGAGGTGCTGCACGCTCTTCATTGTTCTGGAAGACTCCAAGGCCTGCGGCATAACAAAATGTCTACCAGCTGTTGGGAGTGCACAGAGCTCGCTCCTTCACCACTACACTCTCTCTCGGTCCTCATTAAGACGAGGCTGTGAAGGGAAGCAGCTGGCGTTGTTTATGTGGCTTGTTGCAGGGAATAAAACGCTGACAGCCGTTTGCTTGGAATAATGCACGCCTCCTCACTTCTGGCTTGGAACCGAGTGGGCCTACGCAATATTTGGGGGGATTTCTGCTGTGAAATTTGAGGAACAGGCATAAAAATGCAGAACTCAAATATTCCTGTCTTGAGATAGAGAAATATAGCAATGAAAATATGTTCTCTCTTTCTATCTCTCCCAATTTTCCTCTCCGAATATTTCTGGGCAATGTTGAATCTCTTTGATGCTAGCTTCACTGTGACCTATGTGATTTTTCTTGTTCTGGAAGGTTGTTGCTGGACTGTCTCTCGAATATCTCGAGCTGATCACTGAATCCGAGTCTGTAGAAATATACAAAATTGTACACATGCATGCTCAGTTGTATTATAGCCCATTGCCCAGCTTCCTCAAGTATCAACCCTCCTTAGAAATGGTCCATTGACTGTTTTTGGCTAAATAGTAAACAGAGAAATTGTAAATTGTGTGGCAGACTGGAAACCCCTTCTATTTCTGTTATATTGTTCTTAAAATTACATTTTAACTGACACTTTTTTTTTTGTCTTTTGCTTGTATCTCAACCTCAACTTGCGTTCTAGCATTTTAAAGTCTAAAAAATAGAGAAAAGTCCATTTAAGGATAGCTATCCAAAGTTTGATGTTAACTGTGAGAGGAAATCACTCTTGGATAGAGAGGTCTTGGACGTCTTTTCACACTCTTGTCTGTTTTTACCACCATGTTTGCTAAACTGACTCCTTATCTGGAAGACATCAAGGCAAGGAAAAAAATTTAATGAATCCATTTTCTTGTCATAGAAGTGCAATATATTTATGACATGTTAAGTATGTCAAGTTAAGTAACCAGGCCAAAGTCCTAATTTTTCATCCGTATTTGCCCAAATTTACCCAGGACGTCATCAGATGTTTTTTTTCCCAGACTGCCTCACAAATACTACCAGGTTCTATTCAAAGTGCAAACATTTTAACAGCTGTAAATTTACCCATGAGTCATTCCATTTTGTAAACCACACAAGTTGACACCACATTTAGATACACAACATTATTATTAGTAATTATTATCTAGATCTGCAAAAATGTAAAGGCTGTCCTTCAGTCCTGATCTTGTAATCCATTCCGTCATCTAGCCCTGATTTGGGACCAGTTGAAACCAATCCCCATCTGAAGTATTAGTAAGGCATCATGCCAGTCTTGGATCTATGATTAAGGTCGTTGGCTTGGACACCATGTCCACTTAGTCTCTGATGGTTTGGTAGTTCAGGAGCTACCACCAGGCACAGGCACAAGGAACTTTCAACCTGGTCACGTCACAGTTAAGCTTGTACTGGAAGGTTTTCCAATAGGGTGCTCTTCCAGACAACCACTGGCTGGTACTCTGTAGTCAACAGACTCGCAGTGTCTCCCCACATCCAGCAAGTAAAGGTGCAGTAAAAAAACCACAAAGAAAACCAACAGGTTTAGAGCAGATGCTGGTTCTGATCCACTCTTCAGCTGCGCAGTTTGCAAGCAGTTGGAATCGAGGTGATGCCAAAAAAGTTCTTGACCGAGGCATCCCTTACACTAAACCAACTTTTCAGCTCTTGAGTTCTTTTCCTCTGACCTTCTGTCAGCAATGTAGGTCAATGTTTATCACACCAAGTCCCCTCACCAGTAGGAGTTTCCATCCCCCTTCTCGACCCAAACAGTCAACTTAGAACCCCCCCCTGCTCTGGGCATGGCACCATTTGGGTAGTAAGCACTGTGGGGACTATAGTAGGCCATGGTGGGTCTGCTCCTCTTGGCTGTCAGGCGGCGACAGCCAATGGCCATGACCACGGCAATGACCAGGAACAAGATGGCGCCTCCGCCAGCCATGAAGTAATACCAGTTGGGGGAAATGGGTGGCACTGACAGGGTATCTACTGTTGGCTCACTCCTGCCTGGTGGGGCTTCCCCTGGTGGAGAGATATACAACATGTGACAACACCCCATGTTACTGCCATGGCTCAATGTGCAAGCATAGCAGAGAAAAATGCACTCCGACAAGCCGTAAGTAGGGCTAAATGTCCTTGCTTTATAGGTTAGTCCTTGATTAAAAAACAATCAAAGGGTTAATAAGGTAGTAGGATAAGCAGTCTAATTGTACACTAACCAGAGATATTTGTTGCCATAATGACTAACTCTTCAGGACTATTTAAAGGCATGGTAGCTACATGGCTTCATTCAGGGATGCATGTAGGGCTGCATTCAAATCAGGGGTCCAAGCAGAACAACATGCATTTTTTTTCCGTCATTTTATGCACATTTGGAACACTTGCATGATACCAAAAGAAAGCTATTTTTTTGTACTTGAAGGAAAAATCCACCCTGAACCACTTGCATATTAATCTCTAAAATAAACGGTATTCCATGGCATCCAATATTAAATTTTACAGACGTTGGGTGCTCTTCCAGACAACCACTGGCTGGTACTCTGTAGTAAACAGACTCGCAGTGTCTCCCCTCCCAGTTTCTTTTGTTTTGTTTTGTTTTAACTTCACGTTGATCTGTTATCACGTTTTATTTAACGGTCTCCTAAATAGCCGTTCGATTACCAAATGACCGTAGTGCAGTGGGAAATCGCGTTTGCTAAAGAGTGCAATGCAGGAGCACTTTACTAATTTAGTCTTTCCAGATCTTTCTCCTATTCAGCTGTACACTCTCTGGTCAAACAGATCAGCTCCCAAAGCAACAACACCATCACGGTTGTAATCTTGTACATCCAAGTCTCTGCCTTGTATTTCTGCATTGCATTCTGGGACTTTGAATTTGCACCAACTGGTCTTCTGCACCGGCTTTTTCACTGTGACGTGTGCCGCTGGAAAAGCTGAAAGAAAGCACACTTGTTTGTTTTTGAAATTGTGTCCTGTTAAATGCTACCAATAGCAATATCCCCTGTGACCTCCGCATGATGCACAGCCACTAACAAGACCACACCAATCAATAACTCCATAGCACCAGAATCAATGATTCTTACCACTAATTTAAATACAAATGTATTTAAAATGGTTCAGGGTGGAGTTTTCTTTTAAGCGTTGAAGTAACCCTGTTATTAATTGTGTGGTAGCAGTGTTGGTTCCTAGTGAGATCGTCACACAGGTGTGTTGCTGTGTTTGCCTAGTGAAGATGGATGTTTCTAATGCTTAGCTAGTGGATTAGCTCTATAGTCCAATCAGACTACTGGTATTATTTGAGTTGTCTTCATTATAGCAAGAGGTAGGCTGTGGAGTAGCAGAATTTACTTGACACAATGTCTGAAACCAATTACTGAACATTGAGCCAGGCCTCATTGAATCCTGTTACTCAAAATAACTATGGTTCAGGCACAATGTTGCACTTGTTTTTTTCCTGTCAGATCTGCAACGTTTGCTAAAAAGAGAGCTGAGCACAGGCAACCTGAAAAAAAAGCCAAAGGAACAGTACTCTAGGGACCAGAAGATGTGAATGCTGTCTCTAACATGCTTTTTTTTTTTTTTAAAAAAAGACAAGCATGTGATGCTATATTGTGTCACAAAGAATGCTGCTCATTAAAAAAAGGATGGTGTCTTGCGCACTGCGCAAACTGTAACTAGACAGTGGAAATTAGTTGTGCAAGGCTGGACGTGCTGATTTAATTTGTGTGGGTTGATGTAATCTATTCAACTTGCATAAAAATATCGCTGAACAAGGTTGAAAAAATGTGCCGGGTAACCAAACGTTTACCAAATCCATGCGAACCAGTGTTGGAAAGTTAGGGAGCTGGTTTGTGTTCGTCAGTGGTGCAAGAACCAATCCGACACAGAACAGGCAATTCTTATAAAAAGGTATGTCCTGCTTCCAGGATCAGAGTTTTTTATTTATTTTTTAATCTTGGCAGGTAACGTGAACTGCCATTTTGCCATGTGTAACATGAGCTAAAACTGATCCTGGATCTGCAGTATACAGTTTGTACTAATAGTTGAAACAACTCACCTAACGAATCTGGAGGAAAAGTAGCAAAAGGTTCTGAAAAAGAGATGAAGAACGGTAAAGACATTCACAAAACCTGTGTATAATATTATTTTGCCAATGCTAACAGTTTTTTTTTCTTCCTTTTTTTTATTTTTTATTATCCATTTGTAGCTACAAAAAATGGTGTGAATTCAGCTTATTACCGAGAAACCACTAAGCTTTCCGAAGGATGACAAAGTGCTAACGCTTCCATAAATATATAATAAATGTCACCTCGGATAAAACTATTATTGTAAAAATGTTTGTGTTGGATGGATAGACACACATGTATTGGATGGAGCACATTAATATAAACTTTGCAGCCAAAGCTATCGTCAGAGCTGCTGTATTGGAGAATAAACACTTTCCGACCAATCAGAATGGAGCATTCAAAATCCAAATACCTGGATATTCTACAGTCTGTGATATTCATGGTAACTACAATAACTACCGTCTAGTATTATGTTTATTGCTTAGGAATCTAATTTTATATACGTGAAACTCATTTTGGCTTTATATTACCAGCATAAAATCTGGGTTCCATGATTTAGATCCGTTGGAAACCAGCGCTAATCCCTGGACTGGAGGCCACTGGAGAGAGTAAATTTGGTTTCGGAGAATACTGTTTACAAATACTGAGAGGAGAACATAATGAAATATAGATTAGCATGGTGGCCCGTGAGGCTTTGTGGCCTAGTTTTGATTCTTCTTTTGGGTTTGATGGCAAGTAACATGTCACTCATACCCTCCCCTCCCTTCCCTTCCCTTCTGTATTCATGTCAGTTTTATTTTGAGAAGCAGTGCTATGGTTGTTGCTGTGACACTTGAGCACAAATCCATACTTTTTATTTATTCAAAGATTATAAAGTAAGGAATTTTTTTTTTTTTTTTTTTAAACTGAAATTGAGAATCCTAATGTAGATGAATGAATGAATGCATGACCGATAAGTATGTAGAACGGAAATGATCTGTAAAACACCAGCTCTTACGTTTACATTCCTCCCGTGGTGTGCTGGAGCTCATATGAATGTTATCAATCCAGATGTGGCCTGTGGTTGCCTTCTCAAAGATGCCTTCAATGACCACCTTCAATGAAAGAAAATGCTCAAATGAACAGCCAAACATGAATATAAAAATATGAATAAAAAGGAAAAGAAAAAAAAAATAAAAAAAGAGTACTATTTCTAGTAGTCATTTTATATACATCACACCAGTTTACCTGGAATTCCTTGGGAGATTGAGGTATGATGATGCGTCCCTCCTTCCACATAGAGCCCTGGCTGCCTTGGAGAGCCCAAAGAAGCGTTTCCTCTTGAAGTGGGTTGTGCAGTAGCACCCGAAGGGTTCCTTCATTCTCTAGTTGGTAGGAGAACTTCAAGCACAGAGGCCCTGTGTTGGGGCCTACTGCTGGGCTGAAGAGCCTGGCTTTCTTTCCCTGTGTCTTGGGACTAGCTTCGACATATAGGTAGTTTCCCAGACCTATGCAGACATAACAGCAGCTGACGGCGTACTCGAAACAGAAGCCGAGAATGTAAACACGCGACTTCAAATCCATCTACGATGTCAGTTTGGGCAAACGTGCAAGTAATATTTCAAATCAAACACTTGCCATTAATTCCAGTTCACCAGTTGATATAAACCAAACAATTCCACCAGGCGCCAGCTTGGAGACGGTAACCACGAGCGTGAGGCCATACAAACAAATCTCAGTATAAATATTACCTCAGTAAAGAGACACCATTATGGGCAAACATTTGCCTCCTTCATTTTGAGGAAAATGCGTACGCAAACTTCACAACGGTATCATCTTTTAGGGATTTAAAATAATAAAGGATTGCCAAGGGGAAAATTCCAACATACAGGAGCAAAATGGTTCAGGAATCTGTCAGCTGGAAAGCCTCTCTGGGCCAGCAGTTACCTTCTAAATGTGGTTTGATATATTTAGACGCAATTTAAGAAAGTAATAAATCGCAGCAAAGCAAAGCAAAGCGTGCTGTTAAAGGATAGTAATTTTTTTTTTTTTAAATGGTGTGATGTGGTCTGATGTGAAGCAACAAATTCGATTAGCTTCCTCAAAGAGCGTGCCAACAATAACAGTTGTCTGTTTATTAAAGAATGACATTGTTTTTATCTATTTATATTTACATTTAAGGTTGTGGAACATCTGCAAAACAAATTAGGCCCAGACTTCTATACCCCTGGCCACAGATTCCAGCTCTTCTTAAATTGTTTGGATTCCCAGACGGTCCTAAGCCAACTGTGCGCTCTCCTGCGGGTCCTGGGTCTTCCCACGGGTCTCTACCCATTGGGACTTGTCTGATACTGGTAGCCAACAAAGGGACATCCTTGCAATATGCCCCGAACTACCTCAACTGGCACATCTTGATTTGGGGGAACAACAGATCTACTCCAAATCTCTTCTCGATTGGAGTGACCTTATCCAGCCCCGTGGATAAACCTCGGTTCTGCCACTGACCTTATACTTTTATCCACTACCCACAGCTCATGACCATAACTAAGGATATGGATGTAGATTGATCATTAAACAAAGGGCTTCATCTGCAAACTGAGCTTCTGTTTCACCACCACAGCAGTGGTTCATGCTTATCACTTGTGAATAAGGTCCCCAACGGTAACCAAAAAAAAAATGTAGGGTCAGGTATGAATTCTTTAACCTGTTCTTATATTCATCCATCGTTTTTCTTTCACTGTTGGGACAAAGCGAGCTGTTTGTGTGACAGGACGGAGATTCAGGATCAGATGCAAAAGGTCACCTCTAACAGCGCGAGCTGTCCGACAGAGAGCGCGTCGAAAAGATCTAGGGTGTAATGGCTTCCTTAACGTCTGTATACAACTGAAAGGAAAAGTAAAAAAATACAGGCCGACAGGATCTCGTAATATGACCAGTCAAACAAAAGCAATAACTATTTCTTCAAGGAGGCTTTAAGAGAACAGAAGACCTTCTTATTGATGCAGCAGTGTGCCTTTGAGGTAGTTTAAAGTTGTAGGTTTTTCCGCAGAAGCAGGGTGCTTTCAAGTCAAGTACAGATCCTGAGTCTTAACACTCTGTTTCACTAAAAAGGGGAGAAGCTAGGTAGGCTGTAACGATGTAAGAAGGGAGTTGATTTCTTCACGCAAAACCTAAAAAATATAGTTTGATCACATTCGTATGGATACATCTAAAACATTGACTTCGTGTTTGTCAAGAGAATCTTTGCTTGACCGCAGCTACTGCTTTGCATCCTGCCAAATGCTAGGAAGCAAATGAACGGGTAAGAATGTTCGAAGGGAAAAAGCATGCCGAGTATCAATCCCGAGTATCAATTACCTCTTCCACATTGGGCAGGCCAAGTCTGGGACTTGTCGAGTTTGATTGTGCCCCTGCCCCCTGGTCAGGGTGGCGATGGATCTAGAGCCTATCACAGGAACACTGGGTGTGACCTGGTAGTACATGCTGGATGGAATGATGGGACCATGGGACCTTCACACTAGAGCTTTTGGTGTGGACCGGGGACTGCTTGAGCTGCTCGTTTCTTTGATGTGAACACACTCTTTTCTGACACTCAGGTTTGCACCAAGAGTTGTCCAGAAAACAGGGGTCTGATATACGGTTCTCCTGAACTCCAGTGCGGTTTATATTTGGTGTGAAAGTTTCCGGCCTGAAACACGGAATGCTATTCATGACCTGTAATTTGTTTGACGGTCGCAAGACCATGAGCAGGAAAGGTGTGCTATGGTCGATGGAGGAAATCTCCCGTTTATTAGAAATGTATTTTTCAGCGAGCAGCTCAAGCAAAGGGAGTTCTTGAGGACCATGGAGCAGTCTGGTAAAATGTAAAAGAAAATGAAGGCAGCAGGACCTGAAAGTGCACGATTCTCTTCATCATTTTTTGCCTCCCTTTTTCACCACCGATTAGCGACATTAGTAAATTGCATGCTCTGTACATATTGATGACGTGAACGGAACAGGGTTCACAACCAGATAATGCAATGTGAACAGAGGCGAGCAGGGGAAAATCTCACACTAGTTCAGACCAGCAAAACGAGTCACGTGTGAGAACGGCTCAAATCATACTACAAGAACCTCCACACAGACACGCACCCGAGCTCAGAATCGAACCCTGGAGTTCTGGGGACGGCAACGGCACCACAGTGCCAGACTTTGTGTAATTGCGTATCAAAAAAGACGCATCAGGAAATTCTCTATTCATTTCAGTAATTCCATGTTAGGTTTTAAGTGCATGTGTGTAGCTGTATGTTAACGCAGACCCACAGGCATGCTAATTTACAAGCTAGTGTGGGTGGGAGTGTGTGCTCATTTGTGGGCAGTTGATTATAGGAGTTTGTGTGTGTGTGAGAGAAGGAGAGACTCACTATTGGAGTTTAAAGAGAGGTTCTGACTTTGGCCTTGGGCGGCGATTCTGCTGGAGGTGTGCAAAGCCCAGATGATGTCAGCGTTGGGGTCATGAGTCCATCCGCACAAACCTTGCTCGAAATCGCACAGCACCATGGAAGAGGGGGGAGATGTGCTGGAGGTTGCTGGGATGGACAGGAAGACAAGAGAGACAGAAAGAACAAGAATAAATGCTCCGCTTGCTCATTGATGTAATAAATTCATATGAGTTTGGATCAGGCAGTCAGGCGCTGCGTGGGCTGGGGAGTCCGTGACTAGCCTTCTCTAACCTCTGGCTTTAGCCTTCACCGTGTGTAAAACGCTCCAGGGATGGAACCGGCGAATCTGAGAAGCGAATGCCAGATTGAACTCTTTTGAAACAGGAGTAAAGTCTGACCTCAGAGTGCCAGCCGTATAACACAATTTTGATCGATAAATCGCTGACGCTTTCAGTGTTTATCTCGTGCATTTCTTTTTGTTAGACTTGCAGTAAACTTTTAAACAATAACCGCATGTTGCGTTAAACTTGCCTTCGATAGCGTTACTGATTTATAGTACAGCGCTGAGGAGTTCTGGATTCTGATTGGTCAGAAGGTGAGTCATTTTCCAAAACAGCACTCCATCTTGAACCTTTATGGAGGGGGTCTCCACTGTCAGTAACATTTATTTATTTTGGAAAAGGGTAATTTTTTAAGATGGAGGACCTTGTGTTTTGACGTTTCATTGTAATAAATTGCCCCCCCCCCCCTCCCCCAATCAGGCCATTTATTAGACTATAAAAAAATGATCGATGCTGCCATATTGCCGTGTGTGTGTTGGAAAAGAAAATTCAAACAACTGAGTAAAACCATTTTATTATTTGTCTACTTACGGGAGCTGAGTTTATGAGCCGTGCTGCTTTCTGCAGGGGAAGAGCGCGTGAGCGGGGAAGTTGGCACGGTAACCGTGGACGTTTCTACAGCACACATGCACAAAATGAAACAAAACATCATTATAGATACGAGTTGCAATAAATATAGCTATTAGTTATTTATACCTGGTCTTTTTCGGTTTACTCGTCTCTACCAGAAATGCTAAAAATCTAGTAGACGGTATTGAATCACACATGCGCACGATCATCAACACAACTTTATTTCCCCTCATTTTATCATTCAGCCACATAAAATGTTGCACAGCCTTGCCCGAGACCCGACATAACACCTCTGACTCGAATCATAACGTCAGGACGAAAGAGCGCATGCCCTGGAGATGAAAAACGAGACAAGCTTCAGGGACCTTAAATGAGAAAGAGGAAAAAAAAAAAAGTGCACACGCACACAAATCCAGGGAAACGTTCCGGTCCCTTCCATCTCCTAAACACCAAACCGACACAAATCACTTTTACACACTGAAGGGGAACAACACTGGAGCTGTAACTTATACACCGAGGCGAGGGGGATGCAGAAAGAATGGAGTGTGTGTGTGTGTGTGTGTGTGCGCGGTTTGAGTGAGATTAAATTCAATGCATGTTATAAAACAGTAATGCAAAGCTGTTCAATGTACCGAATGTTGTACTATGACATGACGCTCAAATCGTTCCTTTTGGTTCGTTTGGCGTTCAGTTCGTTTTGACGCTGCATAAAACAACACAACACGCACAACCCGAGAGCGCGGTGCTTTGGAGCAGTTTAGCAGCTCACGTCGAGGGGGGAAAATTGTCCGCAGATAATAATAACCCGCTTGATTCACTTCCCAGAAAGGAGTCGATTCGGAGTCGATTCGCTTCTACACTTGGAAGCTGCCCGGTTTTGTTTCTCTGCGAGTCTGCAGGAAAACCGAATTGAGACTCGGTCACCTAGCAGAATTAGCAAATTAGCATGCTAATTCTACTTCCTTCCGCTTTCCTACTGACTTCCTGTCTTTTATTTATTTTTCCCCCCCATTCTCTTAGATTATTCATTCTTTTACTGCTTACTGTAGTGACTCGTGCTTTTGTTAATTTGGTTAGGAGAGGGAAGTAGCGTAGTGATGGGCTGGCTAACACACACACACACACACACACACACACACACACACACACACACACACACACACACACACACACACACACA
>JAQQZR010000010.1:13696653-13721653 GCA_030068235.1 Notoglanidium macrostoma | reverse complement strand
AATTCAAGATTTTGCATTAATTTGCATTAATGTTTAGTTTTTTTGCGTTATTTTGGCTCATTTAAAGTGAAGACCGAGACGTCGTAATGGAGCAAATCTTTACAGAAACTTTAGACCGAAGTCTGAACAGGAACGAACGTGTTACACGTGTATGGTCATTGATGATTTTCCGATTCCGTAGCGTCCTACCTGGAAGGCTGCATCCCAGAACCTCTATCCTCATGCCGATGCCCCCGGGAGACCAGCGTTCAGGGTAAATCCTGACGAACCGAGCCACGATCACGTCGAATCGCCGCAGCTCTGGCATGTCGAAGTGCACGTTCCCTTCAAAAATCTAAACAATAAAGAGAAAAGTAAGGTGGATACGCCGTTCCTCCGGTTTAGAGCAAAAATATTCAAAAATATATCTTTTTATCAAAGGTTTTTTTTGCCAATTCTTAATTAGAAGAAATTAGTGCAAAAAATCCTGCTCTAGAATCTTGAATATTTCTTTGACAACACAATGTTTGTATTTTTCAATATCACACAATTTTCAATTTTCAAATTCAATTTCAAATTTATTTATTTTTTTTGTTTTTTACAATTTTTAAAATCCTAGTCCAGGAGAGATAAACAGCTTTCAGCATACCGAATGAAGATCTGACACAGGAACCAACCTTTGGCATGCTGGTCTTGCTGTCCATCACAAAGATCCAGTCTTTTCCGTTCATGCTGTGGGCCAGCCTGTACTTCCGTACGAAGGCACGGTTTTCCGAGTTCGTTCCGCCGTCTCCGCCTCTCGCTCCCTGAGTGATGAGACCGCTCACGGTCTTGGCCATTCCCAGGTCCACTTGGAGCCACTCCTCTCCGGCCAGCGGCTGCGGCGGGGCGGGGAACCAGCCGGACCTGCTGGCTACCAGGCGCGCCGTGCTCGGGGCCCAGTTCAGATCTCGAAACGAAGACGCGGAGATCTGCGAGTCCGGAAGCTGGCCAGAGAGTAGCCCCTGGAGTTCCGAGCATGGAGCGTCTGGGGAAAAGTGGGATCAGAATCGTGGATGTGTGAAATGGAGGAGATGATTTACTTAAATAGATGATGGACTTAAATATTATAAATTAAGCAAAAGCTTTGGCGTCTTTCCACGTACGTATAACCAACACTGTGAACGGGTTGTTAAATCCTGACTACTTGGCATCACATAGGGGTTAAGAAAAAGTAATCGGAATGATGTCACGCGATTGAGTTCGTGTGTGGAAATCACAGTAATCACCCCAGCTCAGAGAACGTGGAGCCGGCGCTCAATAAATGATTACATCATATTATGAATAATGAGTTTAAATGTTTTATCCAGTGGTTTATTTTCCTCCAAATCTCCAGAACGTGCTACAGCCCTGCTCACCGCTACAAACTACACGGAACGAAACCAAACAAAAAAACGCTACATCAGTGCGCGATTCACTTCCTGCAGGCGAGCTGATTCCGAGTCAAATCGCTAGCATTGTAAGAGATTCTAGTGTCAAGTCACGTTAACGGAAAAACGGAAAAAAAGCGAATCGACTCCGAACGCAGGAAGTTAATCAATTCAGTGTGGAATCTAATGCGAGTAAACTAGAGTTAAAAAGAGATTTGACTCTGAATCAACTCATTGCAGGAGGTTAGTTGATTCAGGGTCAAACCTCTTTCAAGTAAACTCTAATGAGAAAGTGATTCGACTCTGAATCGCCTCGTTCAAGTGAGTCACTTTCTCACTAATGTTCACTTGGACTGAGAATCACCTCTCTCGGACCCGGACCTGCCCAAAGTCCCGGAGAACACACCAGGGTTCTGTTCAAACACTGCATATGTGAAAGAGTTGGTAAGGTTTTAGAGTAAATACATGATCATGAAACAACACACACACACCTGTGATCTGGCATCCATAGAGCTCGAAGCGCAAAGCGATGCCGTTCTTCCACATCTGGGGTCTGATGCGGACGAACCGGGCCAGGGTGGGCTGAGGGACGCGGTTCAGCACCACTTCCGATGGGTCTGTGTTCGCGTGGAATATCTGTAATGGACAAAAATGCACAAGCTTGGCTGAAGGTTAATGTGTTACTTGTCCAATCAGCTCAGGTTTGCAAAATAAACTCCTAATATGTCTTATCTAGTAATTCATGAGGAATTAAGTCATTTTTATGGACTAATCGCATCCCGAGTTTGGTGTTGCGATGACTCGTGTCCTGACTTCAATGTGCTTCATTAATAAAACCCTCATCACCGATTTGAGCGTGACGTAACTGCCGGTCCCTTTCTGGAACGTGGTTCGGGTGTTTCAGAAGAAGGATTTTAACAAACATGACCGCAATCCAGCAAGGAATACAGCGTTCCACTTTAGTGCGAGTTTACCCCAGCAGCCTAAATTTCTCTTTATCTCTCTCATGCTTTCACCATGGAGAAGCGATAAGCCCGAGATAAGACTACAGAATAGGGGGAAGTGAAAACCGATGACGGGAAAGTTCCCATGAAGAAATAAAATGCCAGGCCGTGAACGGGTATCGGATCCCAGCGTGGGTCTCACGCTCCACACACTCCAGATCCTCAGGCTGAAGGCGAAATAAGACGTCAATAACACGCAGTCGTGCGGAATAACAGGAAGGAAAATGACTCGCTGATCAGATGAATGTAGTAAGCAAGTAAAGAACAAACGAACACACTGAAGATGAATGAAATTGTTTAAAATAAGAACGAAATGAAATAAGAGCATTATTAGGAAAAATTTCAAGGATCAGAATTAAGAACAAGGGTATGACTGAAGAAATGTGTAATGAGGTAAAATAAGAACACATTCGCCAGACGAGTGAAACTGTGCGTCATAAGAGACGAAAGAAAATAATTCACACGAATGAAACTTTCAAAACAAGTGCGACGTGAGGCGATAAAAACGCTAACGTTTTTTTAAAAAATGCCTTAAAACTAAAACCTTTAGTAGGATGAATAGTGTGTAATAATGGAAAAGCAAGAACTTTATTAACATGGAGTGAGCGGTAAAACAAAACAAAACAAAAAAAAAGAGGAGAAACGTTAATCGGAATAAGAACACTAAGTCTGGGGGTGTGAAAAATGTAGCAGATGAATGAAATTGTGTGTAAGAAAAGCAAAAGAATTAGAAATAAAACATTAATAGGATGAATGAAACCTCGTGTGTTAACGAGGGAGAAAGTAAAAAATAAAATAAAACGTTAGTGAGATGAATAAAAAATATAAAAAAAGATCTGAAAAGAGAACATTTAAGATAAAAATGAAGTAGTGCGTGATAATGGGGGAAATTTAAACAAACACATAAGAGCAAGGTAAAGTTGTGTGTAATAATGGAATTTGTTTAAAAACTATTGAAAAGGAAATTAAAAGTATGGATAGTAAAGGGTGGGATTAAAAATTATTAATTTCTGTTACATTTCAACAAATTTGAGCTTGTAAGGACATTCAGCTGGTCTCGACTGGGAAAAGTGCGTTTAGGTGTTCAGATGTTTCGATTTATAGCTATAGCGTAGCGTTAATAAGTAAATAAAGAGCAGACGGTAAAGCTGACGGTTTGGGAAAATGCAACATGAAGACTCTGATTACTAAAAGCTATCGTGCGCTCCCTTACGTCCCCTGAAGCGCACAGATTCCAGCAATACCTCCGACATCATCTTTGACCTGCACCAGTAGGCCTAATTGCTGAGGTCAAAGGTTAATTGGTTACAAAAACATGAGCGGGGAAGCTCAGTTATGGACAGAGTTTTCATACTGAAATGAAATATTACGTCTAAATGTATAGTCTAGTTCTTTTGATTCTTTGAGCTCATGAGTAGTTCAGACTTAGTTCTTTTTATTTGTATTTATTTTGTGATCTTGGCTGACAAAGGTATGATAAAGGTTTATTACCCAAATGGATAAAAAGCAAAATATTACTTATGAAAACTTTTTAAGATTGAATAATGAACAAAATGAATGTCTTCATGGATGCTAACTAACCATGTTTTGCATGTTCGCGTTCTTGATTAAACTGATCAGAACTACACAACAAATGAAATCTTGTTCTGAGGACAAGTGAGTAGTGAGCAGGGTTTGTTTTCCACTACGAACAGCCGAGTCAGAAAATCTGATCCTTAAATTCCATACTGCACAGAAGGGGCGGGGCATACATAGAGAGCAGTTGATCAGATTAACACAAGATTAAAAAAAAAAAAGAAAATGACTAAGAAGAAAACAAACGAGGGTCGGTGCAGATGGTCCGAGTTCATGCTCGCGCTTTCTCCAAATCCTTACTCTGAATTTAAAGGCACCAGAGGGACATGCACTACAAGACGGTCTGGTCAAGACATTATTTTGGACTGACTTTCTTTCCGTCCCCGCTTTCTCTTTTTTCTCCCCCCCCTCGTTTTCCTCCCTCCTTCCATCTCTGCTCGGATGAAGATGTCGAGCCGGTTTCGCTTGGCCGCTTGCCAGAGTCATGCAGATGAGAAATTGGGTCTGTGTGAGAGAGAGAGCGCACACACCCACCCACACACACACGCGCGCGCGTGCACGCACACGTATATCTCATATATTCAGATACTCGGTACAGAATTGCGTTTCTCTTCAAGCTTTGTGTCACCGAGTGTAAAAAATGACAATAACTCTCTCCATTACTCCGCCTTCATACTTCCGCTCTCTGGCACAGCAGCCGAGTAGAGAGACGAAATTGCTTTGTATGCTGTTTTCTTTCTCCAGCCTCGAGCATGTGACAGATAAATTGCGTGCCTTGTAAGATGGATTTAGAGGAATTTTTGATAATAAACAGCCGAGTTCCTGTGAGATTTCCTCCATTTCTGACTGAGAAAGTCTTTTATCCGTCCATGTGTACATCCATGATTGATTGAGTAGAAGTTATTCATGACCTTCTTGTGGCTATACATACGTTAGACAATCAGACATGCTCACTCGGATGGGTGAGTAAATTCGGGAACGAGAGAGAGCCGAGCATTCAGACTTGGGGCATCACACTATATCATAGGATGTTCTGGATCAAGTGCTATTCTGGGCGCTGCGGAATAATGAGTCTGGACGCAATTTTGTTCGGTCAAACCAGTGATTTAATGTTATGCTTACATCTAGGACTATTCATTCAGTAGTGCGTTGGTGATGTACTAGACTCCTGCTACTTCAAGCTGTATTTTCTACCGCCTTGTTTTTAAAGGATGCTTGGCGCTATTGAAAAACCCCCACCTCATATGCTCCTACTCGAGAAAAATTGCAGGTGATGGTGATGAACCTGAATGGTGCAGCCAGAAAATCAACCTAAGGGTATGCGTAACCCAACTCTGAATACAAGGAACTTTCTCAATGTATTTGCTTACATGTTAATGGCGCATTCAGGTTCCTTTAAGTCTAATCAAACCTTGTGTTGGTGTCGTTAGGTATCTCGGGTAATTTGATTCCAGCTGTCTAAAAAGTGTAAAAGACGGTCTGACCTTGCTTGCTTGAGCAAAATACGACATGATTGGGCATTCCACCATTTATCCTGGAACGATCCAAAAATCTTTTGAAAATCCAACCATGATGGTTATGATTCATAACGAACATTCCAACAGCAATGACTAAATGCTAATCTCTATCACAGAACCCACCACACACAAAACACCACACTCTGCCACGCTTTGGGTCTCTGCAATCCCAGGTGCACGTGTGGCCGGTCGTGCAGGTGTGTTTATGGCCGTTAGTTCACAGGCATGACGAATGGCCTTTAGAGATAACAGCGCACAAAGGGCCTTATTGTTCCCCCTTTGCCAGATAACCATCCCTCAACCTGTTCCCATGTCACTTTCTCTGTTGACGGACCAATGAGGAGGTCATCTGGGACCGAGGTCACTGCTCCCAGAGGTCAATACAGCTCAGTCATCAATGGCCACATCAATTAAATCCAGAACCTTCACTTCCTCTGAGGTGCTTTAGCTTCTTTTCTAAATCCAGTATTGTGATATGAGACAAATATGAATAAGCAACGGTTATGTTTACATGAAGTCTAAAATTCTGTTCAGTAACTCAGTACAGTAAACAGATACAGGACTATCAGAATGAGCTTTCTTAATTAGAATGAATACTTTGCATAGCTGATGAAACATTACCAAAAAAAAGTAAAAGTATAAATAGTATTCGTTCCTACAGCTTAGAAAGCCGTTTTCCTGGATGGACGAGTATTTAAAAGTCACCCTTCTGGTTTTAATACAACCTGCAAACATTCCTTCCGCTTTGGTTCTCAACAGCAAAGCGCCCATGCTTTAGATTTTCTCCCAGTCTGGTTCTCGTTGTAACGATGAGCGGTTCCGCCGTCTCTGAAACGTTCTGCGGGTTTCTGGAGCCAAGATGAAAAGGTTCTTTGCTTTGCTTACCTTGTGGTTCTTGCCATGGCGATACATCATCCAGTCTTCTCCGTTCGTGCTGACCTCCAGCTTGAAGGTGGTGACGTAGTACGACTTCTGTGTCTCCTTCGAGATGGCGCCCTGTGTGGCGATCCCCGTTAGAACCTTCAGGAAGTGCAGGTCCACCTGAGAGAAAGAACATCAGTGAGTGCAGGAGAATAACCTTAGGACAAGGAGATTCTGATCCAACAAAAACAAAACATGAGGACTCCCAGATCCAGGCACCATCATCGCTCTGCGGCGTGGACAATGGCAAAAATTTCAAGCACCGGGATATAAAATCGATGGTGCTGGAGAAAAATGCTAAGCATGTATTCTTAAGAGAGTGCCCTCATCCATCATACAGCGGTTAGAGATGTAGTAGGGTTCTCCACGCATCACCACTCCCAGCATAGACACCAAACACAGGGCTGAGGGAGCATGGCAGAGGCTCAATTGTGTTTGTATGATAGTGACCTGAATGTACTCCTTGTTGCTGTCCTCTGCAGGTGTCCAGGCATTGTCCTCGTTGTTGAGACGGGCCATGCGAGGGAGCCAGCGGCCATCGTAGAACGAGGACGAAGCGGAAATCTGCTCATCTGAGATCTTTCCTGACTCCATGCCAAACACCGTGTTGCAGTGGAAGCCTGGGGATGAGAGAAACAAAGGTAAGGCCCACAAAAAGGCAGAAAATGAGGGGCCGTGCAGAGCTAAAAAAGCATCAACAGTTGGAATGACGGGTAAGGACAAGATAGTGTTACCATTGAAGACAAGAGACAATGTCAACAGATAGCAATGGAGAAAGAGCGGGAGGAAGCGAGTGAAGATTTGCTTTCACAGCCATTAAGTGAAACAGGAAAGGGGGAAGATGCTGACGTGGTAAAATAAAGAGAAGAAACTGATAAATGATACACGGTGCTACTCAGACTCTCTCAGATTCTGTGGGTAGTTCTATTAAAATGGCGCGTTTATAAATAATAAATGACACTGTAAATGAAAATGACGCAAATGCATCACACTTACTGTCGGTAACGTCTTTGCGAGTCATGTTGTAGCGTGCAGAGAAACCATCTTTGGCCACCGCCATGTCCGTGTGAAAGGAGAGCGACAGAAGACCCGTGGAGGACACGATCTCCGGAGGGATCTTCATGCCACAATATCGGCCAATCAATGGCGAAACTGTAGGAAACAAGCGAATCATCATCATACAGCTAATTCTTGCAAACCTTCCCCAAGCCCAAATAACCTTGCTGTGTGTCTGTCTCGTGGGACAACCAGGAGGGTTTTCCCCAAGCCCCAGTAGATTCACTGGTCTAATGAAATAGGTCCATTGGATCAAAATACAGTACGTTGCTCAAAAACCTGGAACGGCCTACACCCAACATTAACAGTTTAAAACTTTCCCAAAACGGCAATAACTTCCCATCAATTTACATGCACAGGTTTCTACCAAAATGTGCGAACAGTTATCCAGCTCTACAATTAGGTCCTCAATCTTAGCCTGTCCTGAGGAGACAGAAATGCTTTAGGGCATTAAATGAAAGAAATAGGGCTTAATCAGCCTGTGTTGTTTATAATTAATGGTACTAGCTCTTTCCTATATGGACCAAAACACCCTGCTAACACAAAAGTAAATTACTACTTATTGATTTGGAAATAAAGCCAGGTCTTATTAGCTTTCACACTGCAAGAGGACTGATTACAGATCTTAAAGGGACCAAGCAATGATCCACAAGTCATAAATGAGCTGGCCCATCGAGCAAGGGAAATCGCCAGTGTTGCTCAGTCTCGTATTTTGGTTGTACATGCTAAAGCAAATTAACCTACTGCTAGTAGATAACTAGTTACCTAGTACAACTGGTCTAACTAATAGTTATTCTTACTTGCCATGCAATTTACTTGTATTGGGAGCTCGGGTGAACAATTTGTCCACAACTGGACTAAAGCAAGCTGTTGCATGGCCAAATGTATTGGCTTTGTATTTCCCCTCAAGGGATTTGGTCAAAAATACCAACAGGTTTCCAACAATGGCTTACATCAACATGGTTAACTGAGATCAAGTATGGCAGTTAGGGTGACAAGACAGATTTCAAGGGTGACCGCTACCCCCATGTGCCCATAAACCTGTATGTAAGATCAGCGACCCGAAGTTAATCCTAGTTATGAAAGTAGACGTTATTCCACAATAACCTCAGCCATTAAATTACTGCTTTAAGATGGGTAATAAAACATGCATAGTCATCCATTCTAACTGTATAAAGTTCATTTTCTCCATTATCTCCTTTCCTGTATTCTCAGAGTGAGTTGTCAGATCTGCCCAGGATCCAGTTTTTTCTGGTCAGGAAGAGTGTAAAGTGGAAATGCAGTCAGCTGTTTCATGAAGCACCTTGTCCACGAGAATTTGGACCAAATCAGATTACATTTTTGATTGTTGAGACTTGTTGGGATCCCACAGTTGGATGGGGGTGCAAAGCATCCTGCTCACCCACGTTCTATCCATCTATGAGCTCTCCATAAATTAAACCAGCGAAATTCAACCCAAACCATTCTGACACCCACATGCTTGCCTCATTTGACACCAGCACAAACATCCCCCGCTCCTTATCTCTGCCCTCTAAACAAAAAGATAAATCATTCCTCTTCACTTCCAAAGAAGGAAGAGGATCTTCAGATAAGAATGACCTGAGGTGGGAGAGAGAGCGTACAAAGGGGAGTGACTTAAGCACGAGGTGGAGAAAACAGGAAATAAGTCATTAAGGAAGTTCCTGGCCCTAGGGAGGTGTCAGTACTTGATAGTGAGTCAGCATTCCTGAGACCTTGAGCTAAAGCGAACACTTGACACCCACTCTGAAGTGGTGAGAGATGAGAAGGTGGTTCTGCAGAAAATACCTCAATATGGTGAAACCATAGCTAACCATAGCTTAGGTTCCTGGATCTCTGAATGTTTGCTACTGGATTTTGAACATAAATATAAGTGGCAGAACAAGCCTTTCAAGCACTGCAACCTTTTATAGACAGCATTCACCTCAGTTGGTGAGGTGAGATGGTGGTTTTGCAGGAAATGCCTCAAGATTTTTGGTGATAGCTGACCATAATAATAGTTTCTGGATCAGAGAATGCTAATATTTTAGATGATGCTGGATTCTAAACATAAATGTAATTGGCAAAGCAAGCCTTTCATGCATGGTGACCTTTTCCAGGAACGATTTACTTCAGTAGAGTGAACTTTCTAAAAAACCAGGTGTTTTCTTGCTCTATTTAATATAGTAGTAGATTCTGGATCCATTAACACTTAGATTTTGGATAATTCTGGACTTTGAATAAGCCTTTCAAGCATGGTGACCTCTTCCAGAGACCATTTTCAGGGCCACTCGGCCCAATCCGTCATCAGCTCTACGCTACAAGCCATGCTATTCATTCAAGCACTCACCCTGGGGCAGTCCATCCCACACTTCCAGCCAGTCGTACTTGCACTCAGCCTCAGTCATCAGCAAGGGGTCATTCTCCAGGTCGAAGGTCTTGAAGGTGAGGGTAACCTCTGTCTGAGGAGGGGCGATGATGATGTAGGAGCATTCCAGGTTGTGAGGGTACTTGTCGGGGAAGTCGGGTGACTCGATCAATCCAGTCTGTGCTGTGAAATTCCTGAAACAGTGCTCTGAACCTGGAAGTCACAAAAATGTGTGAAAAAGTAAATATGCAGGCCTGCCAATGTTGAGGCATTTTGGGGAGTATGAGTTATCATTCAAACATACGCCAAAGCACTCCAATAAAAATAATTGGAAGATGTTGTGTAAGTGTTTTGAACTCTGACGGTAACTGACGACCCTGGATGGCCCCGCCCCCTTTTCCTCATTTCACAATAGTAATCTATCTGGCTGAACAGATCAACAGTAAAAATGTTTGACATGTGGAAACACTTCCTGGTTTCTACGAGATACATTTGACGAGTAATTTATTAAAGGAGCACGTAAATAATATCCTTTTTGTTTTTACCGTTTCCTGCATTTTTGCTTTTGCCCTGAATTATATTTCATGTTTGTCTTGATATAAATATACATCTTAGGTTCGGTGTTATTTAGACTAAATTATTCATAAATGAAAGCTTCACAATACACTGTGTAGCTTAAACAAGCAGAAACCTTACATAGTTCATTATTCTCTGCACATTTCACAGGCTCCCCGTGAATAAAATGCCACACGAGTGAAGCGTGATGTGATTTTTGGCCTTTGAGAGTTCGCAAGTATTCCTTTCGGTCGTGCCAACGCTCCTGTTCAGCGTACAGAGAGGGGGGAAACAACAAAACTTAATGGGAAAGCGAGAGCAGGGAGTGAGCGCGAAAGTGAAAACAGGCAGGCTTAATGAGAGAGAACGAGAGATCAGGAGGCAGAGACGAACAATAAAACAAACAAGTCGAAACTGGAGGCAGCGGGAGCCTGTGGCTCATCAGCTATGCAGATTTATGCACCCTGAGCTCTGGCAGCTGAACAGCCCATACACGCTTCCCAGCATGCCTTGCTTTCACCTGGAGATGCAGCACACGTCCTTGGTTACTGTGGTGCGTGTGGACATCTGCAGCTACGATGAGTGGTGCTGCTATGTCATGGGGCACAACGTACTCATCTCTCTGTCTTTCTGTAGCACTGTTTACTTGTTCGTTTGTCTAATTGTTTGTTTATTTATTTATTTCCCACATGGTGTGATGCCGGACCTCTTTTCTTTTCCTTCAGCGCTTGCGTGGGAAGTGTGCTCGCCCACCCATGCATTGGAACACTTCATTACACTGCCTTATAGAGTTATATGTATTATCCTAGAACAAAGTTGGTTCCTGTTCAACAAAGTGAGCACCTCAACAGTTTAACAATGATTACATTTGTATATTTATTTAAATGGCATTCACTTCATTTATAATTCCAGCAGGACACGTTTTCGTCCTCACTTACATTATAACAGCTATAAACTGTAATCTTTCGCTTGGAGAGCAAAGCAAAGCGTAAATGCCTGCCCTTCTGGCCAATCAGAATTGAAAATTCATTACTGCTGTAGTACATCATTATATGCTGGTAATTATAATATGCTGGTTTTAGTTCATATGTATTAGTTTTTGGTAAACGGCAGTGATCCAAGGCCGTAGATGTACGTGTGATCTTTTTTTCCCTTTGTTAATGGGACAGAACGTGCCAGACTGTGATCCCCTCCAGAATTAGGCCATCCTGTCAAAAACTTCTTCCATTACCCCATTTCTTGCTTTGCCTCCTGCCTTTGACCTCGCTGCGCATGCCAACGTCATGAGACGGCACCATGCGTGCATGCATGAGCTCATTAGTTCATGTTTATGAGCACGCTAAAACATGCATGTTTACTCCTCAGGCCTGGGACATGCCCCCTTCTGCTTCTGGCACAGCGAATGACAGTTTGGCATCTGGGAGGCGTGGCTAGAGAAACAACTAGTTGTTGGGTAGTGTGTGTGTGTGTGTACACTCCAAGTGGATTCCTTTCCCTACTTCCTTAGTCTGTGAGAGAAGTTTTATAGCTGCTTACTTGGAAAAGGAGCTGAAAGAACAACACTCCAAACCGCAAACAAAACATTGTTACTAGTGAGGCATGATTGCTATAATAAGTCAAAATAAGTCATGTTTTGCTTGTAGAGTTTGAAGACCCGAATCCACTATCAGGAATCATGTTCATATTCATCTGATAATACACACGTTCTTTACCAAATCGGACGATTTTAAATTACTCTCTTTTCTATTCCATTACAATAACTAAACGAGCTTACTCGCCGTGTCGGGTTCATATGCAGATATCTAAAATTCTGTCTGTGTTTGACAATTTTCCAGAATGCAGCCGTGCAATTCTCAATAGTATGGTCTCGGGAGTTCAGTCGTGCATTATTAAGAAGTAGTATGATGTATGTTTTAAATAACAAGTGATGAAAGTTCAAAAATCCGTTCCAGACTTGCTCACTGGATGCCTGACCCAGAAGTTTGGGTGACACATATAGAACATGGCACACTTCTGACATCCCTGGAGTATATTAACTTGTCTTGGTGAACATACAACTTCGGGTGGATGAAAGAACAGTGGCAGCTTTTAATGTGTACTTGATGCTTTCCATCCCATTTCCAATGAGTTGGAAAGGAATTTCGTCCAGAGTCAAACTTCCGCCAGTGTGCAGGTAGTCAGCGTGGCATGTTCAGGGTTGAAGGAAATCAAACGAGGGCCAATCCAAGGTGGTGGTTGTTAAAGTGGCAGTAAAATGCACCGGGTGAGCAAGACAGCCTTGGGGAGAGAGGGTGCTGGTGGGGGGCAGGACCATCGTATGTTCTTTTTATGTGATGACACTCATGTCATGGCAGTGCCAGTAGGCCTAAAGATGGGAAATCTTCCGATATGAACCATGGCAACAGTGTCACGATCACGTCACCGAGGGTGGGGCAGCATCGCTGTGGCATGCACTCATGGTGGAGGGTTAAAATCTGGTGTGATGGAACTAGGGCAGAAAATGGGGAGCATTAAGGGAGGGCAGGATTTTCTTTTGGGCCGGGGGGACTGAGGAACTCTGGGGCGGGGGGGGCTGTATGGCGGGCCGTACGATCCAGTGTAAGATAGAAGGGTTTAGGCGAGAGGGATGAGTAATGGGGGTCACAAATAAACAAGATTAGTCTGGCTATTGGGTGACAGGTTAAAGCCGTGAATGCTTTTAATTATTGCCTTCCCTGAGCTTTCAGAAGTCAGTGGGGAATATTCTTAACCTAATTTTCTTCCAATATCTGCCAATTCCCATTTGCTACCAAAGGCAAAATGGTTCACAATCCGGGCAGGTCAAACCCAGTAAAGTATATATAGTTATTTATGAATCACCTTAAAAATGTGATGAACCAAAGCGTGGCCACGTTACGTGAGGCTAAAAACAAAAACTATATGAAAGCCCATTAAATATTAACGTTTAACGTGGCACTCGATAAAAAAACATGACGTCAGGAAATGCTAAAACACACAGTACCCCTAAAAACACAAGACATTGCACCCATTAGAGATGTAATCAAATATTATTCCGATTGAATACATGATGTACAAATATTAGGTGCACTATATTATTTTTAAGCTCGTCAGAAAGGTTCACAAAGCATCTGATTGAGGCTAGAGGCGTGCACCAGGACGGGGTCCCATGGGACGCAACAAAAAAAAAGTCACAGGAGGGTTTAGTGGTCAGTTATGAAGCTCAGAGGGTGAAAAATGACCACATTCAATATTTCAATATGACAGCATCATCAGTAACTGCCTGGTCAGGCTACTTGTTTGTTTTGGGAACGCAACCCAAATGTATTTGCTTCCAAATATCACTAGCAAGTACAAATAAAAATAATAATAAACATAATAAAATAATAAAAAAAAGTCCTGCAAACCTCCATAGGTGAGACAAATTATGAATTAGACTGATGTGGCTGAGATTGAGGAAGTGTTGGTGACCTTTCTGGAAAAAACAATTGATTCAGGCCAGACCCACGTATACTTTAAATCAGAGTACAGATATACATACAGTTTTGGAGCATGAAACAGATAGACAGTGGGGTTGTTGATGTCGATGGACCCTTTATACCTATAGTGCCTTGTCTGTAGGGATAAGAAAGCACATTGTATTGTCAAGCTTTTCCACCACTCAGCCAATGCAGAATGGCACCAAAATACACTTGGCAGTGAGTGCTAACGCCCTAATTCTGTTTATCCGACCTAATCGATGCCTTTGATGGTCTAAAATGACTCCAAACTGTGATGGAAAGAGATTTATAGCACTTTTTTTTTTTTTTGCATCATTACACCAATGCTTCAGTCATGAACGCCAGTCACACAGTCGGGTTCCAGCAAAAGTGTGCAGCCTTTTGCACAAGATTTGAGGCCCAGTTTGTTGGATAAAAAATCGTCAGCTCAAAGTTCTGCCAAAATAGTGATTGACAGGTTTGGGTTATAGCTTTGAGGTAAACATCGACGATGACGGCCGCTAGTTCCTTACCCAGTCACCCAAGCAGCAAAAAATAAATAAAAAAGCTTGCAAGTTTCCTCCCAAGGGTTCAGATGGTCCATGGTTGATTTCCTGCCCCATCACTTCAATGGCTTGGTGTTCTTATTTCCAGAGAAGTACAGAAAAGGCACACCTCTTTGAGGACTGCTTAATATGAAAGCTCCCTATCTCCTGCAAATGTGCTTCCCATCTTAAACAGGGGCAGTCCGCACTCACTCCCACATTCTAGGAGAAAAACAAGTCTGAATGTGACTCTTCAGCCTAGCAGTCTGCAACCCTCTCCTTGTAGCTTGTAAGTGGCTGTGTTCATGGAACTCCTTGGCCTGAAATCCGACATCCGAAAATAAACAGCCTTCTTTCTTTCTTTTCTTTTTTTTCCCTTTCTCTGGAGCGTGGAAAGTGGGAACAGCCGTCAAACAGTGAACATATGCCGACCATACACGATGACACAAACACGCCCACACGCACTTCACTCTGTCACCAAAGTGCACACCCACACACTTTTCATGTTGTCAGCAGGCCAGGAGATTTCACAGCGCAGATTTTTCCACAAAAATGGCAAAAGCAATTCACGTTTGTCAATCACTCTTGTAGTAATGGACCACATTATGTGAGTGGTTAGAAGCAGTGGCTCATAACAGAGCTTGAAGAAAATGCCGATTTGGTAGTGACGTCACCATTTCAAAGAAGCACTGATGAGTCATTCCCACATTTCTTCCTCTATTTGTAGGTCTGTAATTTAAAAAAGGCATGATGCTGGGCTTATGTCATTTAACCACAGGTTTAAATCAAGTTCAACAATGATGATTTTCTTCTAGCATAAGGCTCATCAAGCACACACTTCCTAAAGTGTTCCTAAATGGTTCCTTGGTTTGTTTTCCCAGGAGGTACCATTAACCAGGGCTGAGAAATATCATAATATATTATTTATATAAGGACTATGCCTCAACACACTTTTCTGAGATATGGTGGGTACCGTACCATGTTTGTAAAATTGCAATTACAAAAAAATAATAATAATTTTTGTACCGAATCATTAAAACTGTAATAAAAAAAATAAAACATTTTTGCCGTTTTAAGTGATGTGTATTTGTAAAGTATCACTTTTTTGTGCAGTTTTCTGGCAGTGCTAAATATCATGAAGTCTTTTCTTTCATCCATGATATTTATCAAGTATTGTGGTGATTGTATTGTGATAGATTACTTTTTTGTCATTTTGTCCCTCCCCATCTCTCAACTGTCCTGTAACCATCCAACCATGGAACTTCTAACCATCTAAAGGACCTTCAGAGAAACTGCATGAACCTTTGCATTGATAGCATTACTATTACACTTTGTCCTGCACCCCCTTTTGGAAGCTAAGAAGCCATAACTACCCAAGAACCACAGAGGAACCCTTGTACAAGTTTACTATACTCAAGTCTTACGTTTGGAAAAAGTATGTTTTGGATGTTACCACTAACACCCATTTGTTAGTAACTTGTCCCATCACTCTCAGGAACCCTTCCTATGCAAGTTTCTATGTAGGCCTGTACAACGGAGTTTCCCAATCCAAGTGGAGCCCTTTAAGGAAACAATGATGACAGAACTACCCAAAGAACCCAGAGGAGGCCTTACCTAACAAAGTCTTGGATCTTGCTATTATTGACACTCATGACCATACGTGTGTGGGGCTTTATTCATTTGCTCTCTAGCTTCTTGTCTCACCACTCTAGGGGAGCCCTTAAAGGTCCTACATTGACCCGTGTTTCACCAATCCAAGTGGAAAAAACCCTAAGGAGAGTCTTTGGCTGTTACCAATGACAGCCATGACCTTATTGGAGTTCTGCTGTATTCTTTAAGATCAAATTCTGCTCAGTAACTTGTTTCACTACTCTAGGGGAACCTGAAAAGGTTCTACATAAATCCATACAACAGTGTTTCCTCCATCCAAGCCGAACCCCCTCATAAAGTGACAAAACTTGTAACTGCCCAAGAACCCCTAAGGAACCCTTGCCTAACTGAGAGTCTTGCATGTTCCCATTAACATGCATGACCGTATTTGTCTGGTGTTCTATTCTAAAAACTAATGCATATCAGTAACTTCTTGTCCTGTGCCACTTCCCCGTCTGGCATCCACAGGCTACAAGCAGAATGTACACATCCCCAGGGACGGGAGATCAGAGTCCAATTATACGGGCATTCCTTGCATGTTTGCAGAGGGATGAAAAGAGTTAAGCATTTAAACCAACCCCCATCTATCCCTTCTGCACCCCTCCCTTTTCCCCTAAACTCGGTTTATTTTCATCACCCCTTCCCTTGATGTTTAATTGGTCTGGGATTGCATTGCGGTAATTTTATGCGGACGTGTAGCACTGCGCCTGACTGGCGTGCTGTGGGCCAGAGGTCTTATGACCTTTTGAAAAACAGGGCTTTTGGGAGGGGGGGTCAGAAATCTCAAAGATTTGTCTGCCAGATCTTAGACTTGTTATATATCCAGTTATCTTAAACATCCACATTCAGATGTGCATGATGTTCCTGTTAAATAAAAAGGGTCCTTACCTTATGGCTTCTTTTGGATGGTTAACTGTTCTAGGTTTCTAACAGCACTCCACTTAAAACCTTTGCTGAAAGGAAAACCATTTGTTTACAGGATCTATATAGAAATCTCACAGGCTAATTGGAACCTTTTTTTTTTTTTTTTTTTTTTTTTTTTTTGCTTTTAGCTAGAATACAAAACTACAGCAAAAAAAAAATTGGATTCCAAATATGTCTTGGCACAGCTTTCTCATCTGAGGCAAATACATTTCTTCAGATGTTTCCAGCAAGTACGTAAGTAGCATTCGATCCTGATCTTGGGTTTCCTCCAGATTCTTGGGTTCCTCCCATCTTCTTAAAGCATGCTAGTTGGTGAATTTGCTAGGCTAAATTGGCTTGTAAGTGTGTCTCTGACTGATTCAAATTCGTGAACTCTTGAGGACTGGGCAAATGGTTTCTGGTTGAGCCCCTAAATAAACCCATCCTGCACTAAATGGTAATGTCTAGTGAGGTGGAGAAAATTGAAGTTAACTTACCGGTCTTGTGGATCTCGTAACGCAGTGAGAATCCCGCACCCTGGTGAGCGTAATCGGAGACGAACTTGATGTGGACAACGGGGCCGGAGGAGATGATGGCTGGGGGAGCGATATTGCTGCAGTGTCTCCCCAGAAGTTCAGACGAGTCCGAGTTTCCATCTCGAATCTCAATAAAGTCGTACCTGAAAAAGAAGGATTCCTGGCTACTTAAACTGTACATTTTGGATCGGTTTTACTAGTATGCATGATTTTCGTATCCCCATACCCCTTCATGTAGATGCAGTGGCAATGTCAAAGAGCAAAGAGTCAACAACAACATTTGAAAACCATACAACCTGAGGCTACATGACAAATTGTTTCAAATTCAAGAGAATTTGAGGAAAGCTTATTTGGATATGACCTAGGATCACCTTTGACCCTTGGCTACCAGTTGCCTTCCCATAACACAAGTGCATACCTTGTTTGTCACTTCAAAAACAAAAGACGAAATCCAGCTGTCTCACCGAAACCATTTCATTCCATCCAATTCCACGCTGTGCTGAAATTTCCAGTTATACCACACTACTGCTGAATTCCCAAATCTGATTTGGTTAGAACGTGTTGATGTACTTCCTACACCAGCAACTCTGACACGTATAATAATTCTAATACGTTATCGTCTCTGAGGCAACAATTCGCTCATGGATTTGTAATGGTTGACACTCCACAAAGGGATTAGGGAAGTACATAAGTATACGTAACTATAAATGGCAAAGTGGTAACAGTAGCTCCACTTCATCACCTCCCCATGCGTGTTTTATCTCTTACGCAAAACGCTTACCGTTTTTGCTACGTAGGCCTAACCAACACTTTGCAAGGTGCCATCCTGTCTAGGTTCACAAATCTTTATTGAAAAACTAATCTGAAGAATTTTCAAACCGCATCGGAGCACTCCTTTCCCCATTTAACCAAATCCAAAATCGAACTCTGGCCAAAAGAAAAAAAAAAGCCCTTTGCTTCTACCCACCACCAATTAGCCTCGTGTTTGAAACCGCTATCCATGAAGTCCTCAAGATAGCCTAATCAGGGCTTCATAAACCCATTATCCCTTTATTTATAGTATATATCTATTGATTATTTTTTTTCCCCCCAGATAACCTTTTTAAGAAGCCCCATTTCCCAAGAAGAATGCTCTATTTGAATCATTAGCTCACATCCTAAAAATAAGGCGTGTACATCGAAGCCCTTCATTTTTTATTTGGGATATAAGTCGAGAGCAATCTGTCTGAAACTTTCTTTTTAGGTCTGAAGTGTATCTTTACACACCGAGTCAGGGCAGTCAAAAAAAAATCAATATCTCCGTGAGTTAAGTATCCAGATTTTTCTATGGAGCAAGTGTTTCCCCCATTTCTGGCAGTTGGTCGGGAGGTTTTGCCCTGGGGTGAAATGTGTTCAACACCAACAAGGCCAAAACAGGATAAAGTCATGACAAGACACATTTTTGACCTCCTTCCACCACCCCCACCTTGGCGCGCACTCTTCTGCTGGCTGTATGCAGAACTGCTGGCTCCAGCACGTCACCCCAGGAATGTGTGTGTGTGTGTGTGTGTGTGTGTGTGTGTGTGTGTGTGTGTGTGTGTGTGTGAACCTGACACTACACAAGGCCGCTCGGTCTGACATAGAGGCACAGGTGTGGTGGAGGTTCTCCGGCGCCAACAGAAGCTTCAGGTACGCCAGTGCTAATTTAGACTCTCAAGATGTTTTACTTCTGGAAGTGGATTGGATACAAAACATAAACACGCACACACACATCACACCCCTGTCCAATCCTGTATTCCAGAGGCTTATACTAATGCACTCGTCCGATTGCTTTATCATTTCTCAAGTGCACAGGGGCTCGTAGAGTAAATTCTCAACATAAACCCTAAAAATGTTGATATGGTGCAAGGACGTGTTTATAGAACATGCACGGAATGAGTCTCCGGTGTCAGCGCTTCCGTTTTTTTTTTTTTTGTCATTTTCAGGACAGAGTTGTTGACGCTTTCCCAGTAAAATGACAAGCTACTTTTTTTTTTTTTTTTTTTTTTTTTCCGTGGACGTTCCACAACGGATAAAGTACAATGCGGCGGTGTTTAATGAATAAAAAAAAATTGTAATCTTTGGCAAATTGTTGTGGTGTAAAAGAAATGAAACACGAAAAGGAAAATAAAAAGGTCAGGATGGTAACGGTAAACAGTAGGTAGTGAAATATTTTGCCATAAAAACAGTGTTTTGTTTTATACCCTGGGATGACGAATGCACACACCGACTGAATACTGAATATAAACACACACTCACACACACAGTGAGGATAAAAGCCTGTAAACCGTGTGCAAGTGTAATTAGGTTGTAATTGATTTTGCCGAGGCTCTTGGCCGCCGTGGATTAGCAGCGATGAGCGAGTGTGTCGAACTTGGATATTGACCGACTCGAGCCGACTCCTTGGGGCTTTGATTGCTATGGAGAGCACTGCTTGATGGTGGGAACAGAAGAGACGGGAAGTGTACTTAGCGTTAAGAAAAGGGCGATGATCATACGTTTATTTTGCCGCCTTTATATCGATTTTACGCCACACTTGACATAAAAGCAAAAGTGTAAGCATTTCCCAGAGTACCTTTTTTTTCACACCCTGTTGCCTTTTAAATAGGAGGTTGTCATGGAAGTGTGCGTGACATGGGACTTTGAAAGCCCCAGTATTTCATGTAAAGACTTTTTTTTCTTTTTCTTTCTTTATTTTACTTTCTTCCTCGCTTACATCTTTCTCCTCAGCCACTAATTGCCTTTCACACCTTCCATGTTTTTCAGATGTATTTTTTTGCACCTCATATTCCCAAGGCACCACTAGCTACCCCAAAAGATCTCATCTGGAGAGAGGAAAAAAAGAAAAAACAAAGATGGCGCTTCCCTTGTCTCATTATCTAGACTGTAAGGTGTTTATCAGATCGCCATGTTTAGTTTTTAAACCAAAAGAAAAGACACGTCTCCTCCCAACATCACCGCGGGTAATACGAGCCAAGCTCTTTCGGGTTCTTCAGAGCCGTCAGCTCCACATATCGCCATCGACCAGCACGTGTATTTTCCCTTCCATTCTCATAAATACTCCTGACCAATGCAACGTTCATTTAGACCATACAAATGGAAAAGCGAGATCTCGTTTATCGCCCAATCATTCGCTGTATCTACACCGACGCAGCTTCCAACGGCAAGCCTAGATTCAGATCCGTCGCAAAAAAGGAATTCAGCCCCGTTCCCACTTCAGTGGTCATGCTTTTAAGAGTAGAGGTTTCAGGGCCCCTTCCAAGTCCAGCCGGCGGCCAGTCGAGAAGCTAAAATTGAAATTAAATAAAGCTAAGAGTCTGCAGAGAAAGCCGTACGGCCGTCCTCCAGGGGCTCGCCTAATAAGCTATAAGTGCCTCTGAAATATTAAGTAGATGCCGGGGAGCATTCCTGAGGGAAGGGAAGAGCTGCCATCTTCAATCCGGCCGGGAAACGAATCGCATTCTCCGTCCGACACGGAGCTGACACTTACAGACGACCACAGAAACAAAAGCCTCAGGCTTTCACAAGCACCATTGATTGTCAGGACGGGGCAACTCGCTAGGATGTCCCAGCAATTTCTCTTGGTCTGTAGGAGCGTAAAGACATGTGCCCGGGGTTCCATCATGAACGCTGAAGCATCCCTTTCAGACGTTCCTTTTTTCTTTCTTTTTTTAAATAAAAATGATTATATTTAGTATCTACCGCTCAAGGCAAGCAGCTAACATAAAACAATAATGGCTTCTGATGTTCTGCGAATAATCTCTGACCTATTTACACAATAAAGTTAGTTTTCTCTTTGCTGATCGATGTACCTTTCTCATATATTGACTGGTATATTTACTCTCTGACTTGGTTAAGGCTGCAAATCGATGTTTATAGGATAAATAATCCGCGTCATGAGAAGTATAAACACCGAGTGTAATTTTAGCACGGAGCTAAACACCGCGAAGCTTGACTATTTATCGTAATCCACCACTTATAAACAATTGACTGTCTGACATTAACTCTGATGCTTGATATCCTTATATGCAACAAGGATCATGTGTTGGCTATTTGTTCAATTAAACAAAGAAATCATGACGATCATGAGAAGAAGAAATGCAAGCGAGGGCTAATCACGGACTCGCCCGAGCCGCAGGAATACGGTGACCCTCTAGCCTTTACGTCCGTGACCAGTGACCTAGCTGGCCGTGACCTCACTGGTCTCGAAGGCACGTGAGCAATTGATCCCTCATTAAGTAATCGATCCCGGTTCTTTCTTCCCTGTTGAGGAGGAGCGAGATTACCCTCGCAAGTCAATAGCTTAGCACCTCCACTAAATATGGACATGCTAAAAACAAGCATGACCATGAGCTTGCAGACTGCACTTAGCTGCCTGCTGAGATCTGCAAACACTTGGAGAATTCCTAGATGAGGTGGTCATCCCAGATTTCTCAACATACCTGATTTCATAGCCTGGCCAAACACGTCTTAATTAGCCAGTAAGGCAGCTAACCAAAAGCATTTTATAGTTGTTATAGTTAAAATGTACTTTTTTCCCCACCCTGAAGAGGGTTTTCTCCCGTATTCAGATGGGCTCCCGATGCTGGTGCATGATGGTGGTAATGCTAGCAGGCCACAAGGTGACCAACTGCATTAAATATGCACATATGTGCAGTATGAATTCAAGTATAAGGCACATTCATCTCACCCTGGCAGGAAACACGTATAGAAATATTATGAAGAAAATTTAATCTTGGGAGAATGTGAGCGTACATATCGAGTACAGTTTGCTTGGAAAGGCCACGCCCACAAGAAGCCAAGAGAGGAGTTGAACTCCATTTGGGCATGAAAGCCTGATCAACACCTGTATGCTAATCTGCCATTATTGCTACTCCTAGGTTCCATCAACAAATGTCACTTGTGCAAGAACGACAGGAATAAAGTAACATGAGGAATAGAGCAAGGTGCCAGTGGAGACATTGTTTCATGTAGATCAGCGCGGGGGTGAGAGGAGAATCCACCTGCTCGGCTTTATTCCCCTGCTGGGAGGAATAAATACCTCAAACACGCCCGTCAGAGAGGAGGAGGGTGATTGATTGAGGAGGAGCCGAGGATTCGCAGTGGAAGGATGAGGAAAAGAAGCGAGCGGGATGAAGAGACGGTTAATACAGGAAAGAGGACTGAACGCTGTAGAGATAACCGGTAGAAATCTCAACGTTCTCCTCCTTCCCTGCGGCGCAGAAGACTGCAGGAGATCGCATTAAAGATATAGCCTAATATTTCATCTACCGTTTTTATTGCATCTATTCCACATCAATCTGCTTACAGCCCCTCGAGGTGAAAGCCATTTGGCGGACGGCCCAAATCTTCTGGGACCGAATCCACAATTGAAGTGGCCTCACGGGCACTGACAGCTCATGCACCTTAGCTAAAAAAAAATAAATAAATAAATAATAATAAAGGTTCTCTTGGATGGATGAGTATAAATTAGGTTATAGCGCTTGAGAAATCGAGTCGGCTTGATCTCGATGTGACCTTGGCTTAAGGGGCCGCGAGTGCCAAAGCTGCTCTTTAGAACGGAGGGAAAACTTGGGAGCGTTGGAGCATAAAGTGAATGCAAATGATACAGCGCGTGCATGCGTGTGTGTGTGTGTGTGTGTGTTCCTTGAAATGGCGAGGCAGATCTATCAATCATGCGGCGTTACAAAGTGCTGACGATGACTCATTGCGCAGTGCGTGGAGGGAGGAGACCTGCAGCGAGTGGGGGGGGGGGGGGGGGGGGGGGAGACTTTCTTTCACTTGTTTGCTTTCAGTTTTTCCCTTTTGTGTCTTCTCAAAAACAGAACTTGGAAGCTGAAACCATTATTTAGAATGACATGTATAAACCAAAGCGCTGTATGATGTTACGATTTAACCCTCTCTACGCCGGCTTATGATGCCATGATATCCAGTGATGTTTCCTCCAATTATATTTCCAACGTTTCCTCCACAAGTTTAACACTGGAATATCAAATAGATTACAAAGCCTAACTAGGCGTTTCGAATTGTCCGATATTAATTGAAACCGCCTGGGAGCCACGCCCCTTCCGTCCTCCTTACGTGCTCTTGACTTTATTTATTGGATGAAAATGGTCAAAAAACAACACAAAAGAGAAAAAAGGACAGAAATTCTGACCTTATATTATTATCTAGAAATACAACAGTATCAAATAACACTTCACCATGACCATTAAGTGTTTCGTAATTAAATATACAGGTTGGCATTATACTGGTAACATTATTTCTCCTTTAACCTGAAATTGTGGAAATGCTCGTCGTCTTATTAGTTTTGGATGATTAAATAGTTAATTGCATTTTTTGTTTTTTTAAAGGTAAGTCTCAAGCAGAGAAAAATCAATATCAGTCCTAGTACATTGAACAGAAATTGTGCAAGGAATAAAATAGCACAAGAAACATTTTAAAAAAAGGCAACACAAAGCAAAAGAAACTCAATAAATATGTCAGACTATCATTTATCATCTCTGCACAAACGCTAGCTTGCAGATGCGTTTCAAATTCCGAAATGGAGGCACGTCCAATGTCACGGCATGTCTAATAGATGTTAAGAGCCTAGGGGTCTGAACAAGTGGTCGGTTATCAGAGTTTTAATCGTGATCTTGGAACAGCCAACATTAGTATCTTCTAAAAGGTGATATTATCTCAACAGTACAACACTAAAAACCAACAAGGGTTGAACTATGATGAAACAAAAAACTGCATCTCTGCACGGCCATGTAGATGTTACAGGGTGCACCAGAGTTCATGCTTGTGCTGATGTGCGTGTTTGAGACACGAACGTGACGAAAGTTCAAATGACTCTGAGTATTGGCTTACATGTGGTGCGTGTGGTCCACTCAGCCTGCTGAACTTTTCTCCAACGGCAATCTTTCCAACAGCTTAATTTCACACACTAATAAATCAATCACAAGCCACAATCATGTCCAGCCCTCGGTGCCTCCGAGGTTCATTTATAATTCATCACAAACATATCAAGTCAGATTTATATTGAATTTCAGATGGAATTTTTAGCCCACCAGAACTGGCTCTCGCTATAAAGCGTGCAAGAATGGATATTGGAGTAAATCTAGGGTTGTGTGTGCAAGCAACGAAGTAAATTCTGTCTGTCTGTAATGCATTCGCCATATCAGCTAATTTACAACTTGTTAGACTTAGCTTTTAGACTACCTCTACCGGACAATCCCCTTTTTCAAAATCCCCTTTGAAGAACTACAATTTACATTTACTAAAGAGTGAATCTGTTTGTAGTCGGACGTCAACAAAACAAGTTACTTCCCGCTATCATTTATGTTATAGTTGCAGTTGCATATACAGAGAAACCAAAGTCCAGTGGCGGAAAACTTACTGTTGCAAAGCTCTGACTCTGGACATCCATCCCATCCATCCATTATCTATAGCGCTTTATCCGTCTGGGTGGCGGGGAAGCTGGAGCCAATCCCAGCATCTTGGGGT